>CM023203.3:30556170-30623715 GCA_004115045.4 Sinella curviseta | reverse complement strand
AATATTTATTTATATTAATCAACTAATGTCGACATAACTTTGGTTAATAGGGTATAGAATAGGTAGGTTTAGGTTTAGTATCAATTTAACTATACTACAGATTTAACTGAATTATAATTATAAATTTTGTGAGAGAAGGGAGGTGAGATTTTTCACCTCTCAATCCTGAGTCCAGATCTTCTCTGCCTCATGGGACGAAGGAAAAGATGTTTGGATGATGTACCAATTTAGATATCCTCTATGACTTGTGAACGAATGAATGTTTCATGTTGTGAGCAAGGAATAGTAGGTTACAAATTCCCCCTGCGAAACGGCAATTCGGCGAATTATAACGGTGGAATTGTCGCTATGAATTTTGTGGATATCCGAGATGGAGGTTCCTATAATTCACTGGAACCCTAGGACGGAGCGCGTGCACAGGCGGTGATGGAGAACTGGTCGTAGGAGCTTGAGAAGATAGAGATGATTGTGGGATAGGTTGAAGAGCCTCGGCGTGATCCTGGTTGTGTCTCTGGTGATAAGGACGCAACATTTGTATATGTAAGGGACCCCGAATTGACCCGTCTGGTAAGGTAACTTCATATGTAAGGTCCGACAACACCTTTGAAACGGTTGCTGCTCCTGGGTTGTATAACGGGCATAACCCTGCACTTATCTTCTTCTCCTTGCTGGATTGGGTGGTGTTGCGGATAACAACTTTATCTCCAACTTGGAAGGTGACGGCACGATGGTGTTTGTCATAATTGCTCTTCTGCCTGAGTTGAGAGGTTTGTAGGTGGCGCTGGACATCGTTCAGAATAGTCTGAAATTCATTAAAACGAGAACAAAGAGAAATATTAGAGTCGCCCGGGTTATCAATAGTATCAGCAGTCAGTGAATTGTCAATAGGGAATCGAGGGTCGCTGTTGAACATTATGCGGTATGGAGTGTAGCCGGTGCTCTCGTGCTTGGAGGAGTTGACTGCAAATTGGATGTAGTGTATGTTGTCCGCCCATTTCGTATGAGGTTGTTGGTCGAGAAAGGAACGTATCAATGGCTTGACAACACGGTTAACTCGCTCTGAGAGGTTTGTTTGTGGATGGTAGGCTGACGTGAACGCGTGTCGAATGCCCCAGCTTTCGCATAAAGTTTTGAAAATTCCAGACCGGAAGGTGGTGGCGTTATCACTGACGATGGTTTTCGGTGGCCCATACCGGGTAAAGATGTTACGTTCCAAAACATCTCCAATGAGTTTAGAAGTAGCGTCTTTGATGGGGTGTATTTCGGTGAATTTACTAAATCCATCCACAATTACTAGAACGTAGCTGTTGCGGTGTGGTGAGGAAGGGGGAAATGGTCCCATCAGATCCAAGTATAATGTATGCCACGGCCGTCGAATTGGTTTTGTCCCCATGAGCCCAGGTTTTGTTTGGTGGTCATATTTATGACGTTGGCAGATATCGCATGTTTTTATGTAATTGGTTACATGTTCCCGCATGTATGGAAAATATACTCGGTCTTGAAGCCGTTGTAGGGTTTTTGTGATACCCATGTGGCCTGCTAATGCGGAATCATGTAATGACTCAAGAATAGATGGGCGTAAAGCTGATGGGATAAAAGGCAAGTGTTTATTATTCTTGTCCACTTTGTAAATGATTCCATTGTCCTTCCGGAACTGGGTGGGGAATGCCTGAAGATGTTGTTGGCAATCGGAGTCCGACTCTTGTTCAAGTTGGAGAGTGGTCAGGTCAAAATCGGGTTTTAACGAGATGGCATTGATCTGGCATTCCTCTTCCGGGTCCGGAATTGGGTCGAAATATCGTGATAAGTAATCAGCCACAGGATTATCCACTCCACTGATATGCGTTATTGATGGGCACCATTCTTGGAGCTTCCAGGCCCATCGTTGAATGCGGGAGTTGGAGTTCTTCATTTTGTACAAATAGGTTATGGCTTGGTTATCAGTCTCAATGCGGAATTGATTTCCATCTAGGTATTCAGCGAAGCGTTCCAATGCAAAAATGATCGCATAGCATTCCTTCTCTATTGCGGAGTAGTTTTTCTGTGCGTCATTCAACGCTTTGCTGGCAAATGCGACTGGTCTTTCGTGCCCGTTCTCGTCGTGTTGTAGCAAGACGCATCCAACTCCAGCGTCAGCACCGTCAGTGCGCACAATGAAGGGTTTACTGAAATTAGGGTGTTGCAAGGTAACATCATTTGCCAGAGCCTGTTTCAGATCCTGAAACGACGTGTGAGCTGCAGCGTTCCAGAGAAATTTTGTTTTTGTGCTTAGCAATTTGTAAAGAGGTGAGGCTGTGGTTGCCAGATGTGGGAGGAAATGGCGAAACCAGCCAAGTGCTCCAAGGAATTTACGTAATTGCTTTCTGGTTCGAGGTGGACCCAGGGCAAGAATAGCTTGAACTTTCTCGGGATTTTTCTCGATTCCTTTTGTGGAGAAAATATGCCCAAGGAATTTAACCTTGTCGCGGCCGAACAAACATTTGGATGACTTAATTGATAGTTTGGCTGCGTGAAGACGTTGGAGAACCATATGGATATGAGCAAGATGATCGTCAAAGCTGGTGGAGAAAATCAAAATATCGTCCTGGTAGACAAAGACGAAGGCTTCCATTCCGCGCAGGACCTTATTCATAAGGCGCTGAAATGTGGCAGGGCTGTTTTTCATGCCCTGTGGCATGACGTTGTATTCATACAGTCCTGTCCTTGTTCTGAATGCAGTGTACTTTTTGTCTTGTTCACGTACGGGTACTTGCCAGAAGCCTTTCTCGAGATCAATGGTGGACATATATTTAGCGTTACCGAGCAATCGTAATACATCGTCTATTTTCCGCATAGGAAAACCATCAGGGACAGTTAAATCATTCACATATCGAAAATCATTTACTAACCTCCAGTCTCCATTTGGTTTTGGCCTCAGAATGACAGGAGAGGAGTAGGAGGAGGATGATTCCCTAATTAATCCTTGCCGGAGCATGTCGCTGACGATGTTATTAATAACTTTATGTTTCTCCTCGGATACTGGAAACGGCCGGATATGTTTCGGTTTGTCTGTGGTTAAGTTAACTTCGTGCTGGAGAACATGGGTGCGTCCTATAGTGGGGGGATCAACGACTGCTTCAAATTTCTTTAATAGAGCTGCAATTTGTTTCTTTTGCCATTCGTCTAGTGTGTGCAGGGCTCTAAGATTGCAGTCAGAAGAGGTAATGTCAAATGTGAACTTGTGATGGGGATTATCTTTGAACCAAAAATGCATACAGCCAAAATCGATTTGCATACCACTATTACACAAAAAGTCTAGTCCAAGTAGCATTGAAAATTCCGAATCAGGTAGAAGACCAAATGTGTGATGAAAAGATTTATTTCCAATTTTGAATCGGTATTTCATCCGTCCCTGAGGCGTCGTTAGTGTCCCGTCTGCAAGTTTGACAGGCCCGCGATTCCAGGATTTAACTGTTGCGGATTTCCAAAGTCTGGGATCTCCTAAAATGGACACATTAGCACCACAGTCAAATAGACATTTTCCCCGTACAAAAGACTTTGTATTTTGATCACTATTGCAGACAGCTAAGTTACAAGGTATTGTTGGCAAAGAGTAATTTTTGTTATGAGTTCGGTTGTAAATTACCAAGGAGCCCATGTCACTTTCGTCGTCAGATTCTAATTGGGACGTAGGTGGGTTGACTGTAAGTTGTGAGGGGTCAACGGTAATTGCCACTGTGTTTATAGTGTCCTGTGGAGGTCGACTCTCATTGCGTTTTCCAGTAGAGGCGAAAGGTGGATTGGGTCGACGGAATTTGCTAGAATTTGAGTCCGGCTGTCGCCAATTTCCGGACGAGCCGGTGTTCCTTTGCTTGTGGTCGGTTGCTGAAGCATGTGGAGGCAAGGTGGAAGGTACTCGTTGGAGTTGAGTTGTGCTTTGGATTTTGTCCGCATACTGGATTAATTCATAAATGTCGGCGGCTGGGCATCCTAATAAGTGTGGCATGAGAGACGGAAGGGCTCGCTCAGAAATGAATGTAAGGATGGTTTTGGTGTCGATGTTATTGGCCTGATGTCTGTGCAATTTGAGATATTGCAATTCCATTTCCATTGCAAATTTTCCGAATGATTCGTTTGGATTTTGCCTTCTATTTAAAAGTTTCTCCAGAGCGGTGGTGTAGTTCGATGTCGTGCCGTACATTTTTAGAAAGTGTTGTACGAATTTGTCCCAGTTATCAACCTGTAATCTCGTGCGTTGCCACCATAATCCAAGTTCCTTATCTTTGCCAAAAACTTGTGTTAAGTAGTTAATTCTGTCTGAAGACGGAATTTGGTGATCGCTCATATATTTTTCAAGCTCTTCGAGAAAGAACTCGGCAATATCTAACTCTGGATGAAAGCGTGGTGGCGGGGCTGATAAGTGCTGTGAAGCGCCGGCAAAGGAAGGCTTGGAAAAACTGCATTTTAAAATGGGCGATGGTAGTTCTGTAGAGTTGTTGTGAGGATGTTGTCCACCGGAGTGTTGGTCAGTTAACGACAGGGGTATTTGAAAATGTCTGCTTATGTGTTCAAGGCGGCTAGCAACGATTTTGGTTAATTTTTCAACGAACGGCCTGCTTAATCGTTCCCCGCTTAGGAAATCTTCTACCCCATTTTGGAACTCTGTTATGCTTTGAAATTCGGCGGCGTCCTGGCGTCTGTTGAGTTGATAATGTCGCAGGTGTTGCTGGAAATTGTTGTTGTGAGCCGTGTGTAGTGTCTCCAAGCTTGACAATTTGTTTTCATCGGCCGTCATCTGTTGTTGTAGAGCTTCCAATTGGGATGTGTACTTATGGAAGTCAATTTCGTAGCGTTGGAGGTGCTGCTGGACAGAATTGTTGAGTTGAGGAAAATCCTCCATTCTAGTGATGTTTTGACGCAACGAGCTGTAGTCATTTGTGAGGGCTTCCAAGCGTTCCTCAAAGGTATGGAACTCCCCTGAAATGTTGCCTGTGTCGGCGTCGAGTTGGCGTCGGAGATCATCCAATCCGCTTGTCAGGTCGCGTTGTATTTTCTGCAGCTCTTCGGAAAGTGTTTGTAGTTTCTTTTGAACCCTCTTGGAATCCTGTGGACCGCTGGACGGATCCAAAGATGGGGGTGGAGGAGGAGGACGTGGGTTGACCATATCGCAAACATATTCAAAAAGATAATTAAGTATTATATATACATAATGAAGTAGCATCACAGCTACGACAGGAATGGCAACAATGGCATAACTTATGTAATCCATTGTAAGTAGATATCCAGTTTCTCCGTTGGTTTGTCCGGAGGAGGCTGATTATGGGTTGACCATTTAGGTAGGTAGCGTTGCTTTAACACAAACGAAAGGGTTTCGGCACCATTTGTGACGTTCACTTGCCGAGATGGGCGTTTTCTTGTCACTGTCCCTGTTCGTGCCAAATAAATAGTGTGGGAGAGCAATATTTTGTTAACTGAAGTTAATATTTATTTATATTAATCAACTAATGTCGACATAACTTTGGTTAATAGGGTATAGAATAGGTAGGTTTAGGTTTAGTATCAATTTAACTATACTACAGATTTAACTGAATTATAATTATAAATTTTGTGAGAGAAGGGAGGTGAGATTTTTCACCTCTCAATCCTGAGTCCAGATCTTCTCTGCCTCATGGGACGAAGGAAAAGATGTTTGGATGATGTACCAATTTAGATATCCTCTATGACTTGTGAACGAATGAATGTTTCATGTTGTGAGCAAGGAATAGTAGGTTACAGGATGGAGAAATCATCAATTCGCCATACGTGGACAACTCTTATAAATGGGCAGGTGGTGGTTTCTTATCTAACGTTGGTGACTTGACCCAGTTTGCCAACATCTTATTGTATTCCATGCAAACTCCAGAGAAAGGGCCATCTAATTTATGTGGTATGTAGAGTGGCTTAAGTATATATAAAACATTTAAATTTTTATGGCTTGCCTGTATCATATTTGCTTTCGATATCAAATTATCTTATACGAAATTGTTGTACATAATTTTAGAAAACGGGCTTCCAAAAACTCCCTATTTAAAACAGTCTACAATAAAAGCTGTATGGACTGGGAATCCAATCACAGCTCGTCCAGAACTTCCCGATTTACTTTACGCTTTGGGATTCACCGTTGGAGAACCGTTAAGAAAATGTGTATTTTGTAAAGAAAGAGACTTAATGACAGTACATCACGGTGGATGGGCCATAGGGGCTTGCTCCATGCTTTTTATGGCATTTCCACCAGTTAGACAGTCGAATGCCTGTGATATTTCTAACTCAAATGCGCTCAGTAACTCGAAGCAAGAAGGGCCAGAAGTGAATGGTGTGGTTGTCGCAATGATAACTAATTTAACTAGTATAAATCTTAGAGGAGCGGCACAAGAAATTGCAGAGCATTTCAAAGGTTTAATTTAACTTAATTTTAAATGTTTTGCTTTAATACAAAATCATCAATTAATTACATCGGTTTCGAAATCTTTGAACGTTCTTAAGGTAAAAGTAAATTATTATTTTATCATTAAGTTAATGGAATTGTTTCATTTCTTTGCCTTACTATTGTACTTACAGTAAGCTTGTTACTTAACGGATTTCTTAAGAATTAATCTTATAGCCGTAAAATTAAAATACCTATTTACACAATCAATGAGCTTCATCAAACACATACACGCAAACTAGAACACTTTTAAGGTTCTTTGAACTTAAGCTTACACACTATTCCACAATTACTGCAATTAAGTATCTCTGTCCAAGCGGTTGACAACATACTGATAATGTGATAGCAATAGTTGAAAGTTGCTTTCCAATTCTGTCTTTCTACTTGCATCATCCAACTGAGAAGCAGTCTGAAGTTCGGTCGAATTAAATTTGCGTCTCATCATCCTTTTAATGTCAGACTGTTGTTTCTGAAAATCAAATAAGATGTTAATGAAGTGAAATGATAATTAGTGATCATTAATGTAAAAATTTTGTTGAACATAAAACCGAGAACAACAATAAAGTAAATTGAAATAGCTCTACTTACTTGATACGGAATATTTAATCTACGCTTAACATCAAGTCGGTACTCCTTTAGATCGTTTTGGTTATGAATGTTCGTAACCCGAAGTCGAAGCATTTCATACACTCGTCTGGCTTGCCTCTGTGAATTAAAAATACATAGTAATTGTGTTAGAAAAGCTACTCCATTATATATAGTTTTTAGTTTACTCCAGTTACCAATATATTGGATATATCATGATAATGGAGCTTGGCTTACCCCAGTCATTTTCAAAACCTTTTTCGCTTCGTCGGACATTTCCTTAGAAAATCCTGACTTCAACTTATCACCGGAATACGTAGAGAGCTTACTGCAGTCTCTTGCATCTACGAAGTCCCGTAGCCTTTCAAAATCATCAGATGGATCTTCAACTGCAAGTTAAAGTCAGTACATTCTCATCCATGCGTAATGTAAGGTAAATACATACTTTGAATAACACAAGTTTTCTACAATGAGTATATAACACGTGGAACACATACCAGTAATTTCCTTGACCTTGGGATTATTCCTGTAACTCCTGTAAACTGCTGATAGCAATTCGACTGCAAGACCTTGACGTTGGAAGGGTGGCAAAATGACCATTTGAGCGACACGTGGCCGTATCATTTCTGGATAGCAGTAAAAGTTGTACACAGAAGAGTATCCAACAAATGAATACAAGGTGTTCCCTTCTGGGGTCTTGTATTTCTCGTACCTGCAATAGTTTGAATCAAAAAATATTTAATTAGTCAATTTCTTTCCCAAATCACACGTATTTACATTAAAAATAACTATAAATCTACATAATATAATAATGCATGTACTAATGCTTACATGATGAAAAATTTCCATCGCTCGTCATCAGCATCCACGAAAGACGCAGCATCGATGAACCACAAGATGAACGTTTCCATTTTCATCAAGTATTCTTTGAACTTCGGAACAGTAATATCACAGGAATAAATCTCGTACGTCTTAGGAGACGAGGAAGTTCCATTCTTTCCGTTGACAAGAGATCCATTAATTGAAGATTTTTTATTAGATGATGATGGTGCGGGCTTTGTATCCAGCGTGAAACTATGAACCAACTCCCCAAGAGGCTTAAAATTAATCTGCGCCTTCTCTATCTTCCCTCGAAAATCATCCAAATTTGTAGTGTATCCTGATCTCAAGACTTCTCCTAATTTTTCCATCAAATTGTCCGGCTATTTAAGCAGATTAAGAAAAAATGACTCCATTAGTTTAACTTGTACTTGTACAAAACTGTGTACACGCAAGAAAATTTGTGTAATATACTTACTTCAATGCCATCCGCCAGTGCTTGAGAAACTTTTGACTTGAACCTGACCCCCAAATACGTGTTCAGACTTCCGGCAGTGAAGTACATCTGAATCTGGAGATTTTCATATCCAAATATGGTTTCGCTACAAAAAGCGCACAAAACAGAAAACTTTATGAAATTGTTCATTTAAATCTTAGTAGACTTTAACGTGACGTGACACATCATTTCATTTCAAGCTCATCATACCTCTGATTGAAAATTTGATGACACATTTCCGGCTTGAAGCTTACGGATTCATCTTCCACATCGGCCGGCGTCCGCACTGAAACATTAACAATACAAGATTGTTTCACAATCGCACCATTGACCTTTACATAATTAAACTAACCCAAACTATTTATTAAATTTCGCATTAGTTTACTTAGTAGGCTTACCCAATTTAAACTCCACAATCTCGTTCCCATCAGCCACAAATTTTTCCAACTGGGAACTCTTGTCGCCAGCAATCCTAGGCTCTCCGTCTAATTTTCAGTGAACAACAGAAAAATCATTAAGTATAAACATATAAGCTCAATTATAATTATAATTACCTATTCATACTATCATACTGCTCCACCTAAAATCAACATTATTCCATGAACAATGATTACACTGATGCAACCAGTCTTATTTAAAACGGTGAACGCCAAATTTGAAAGAAAACAAAAGTAACCACTTACTACAATCCATTTCCGATACTGTCAATGTGCCAACTGCTCGCGCCCACTTAAAACGGTTGCTAAAACTCAATCGTCGTTAACAAATTTCCTCCCCTCAACAATGGAAGTTTACCCACTTATATTCCGTGTTAACAGCGCTTTCGAATTCAATTGTTTCACCGATTGACGACTGTCACCTCTGCTCCACCAACAACGCAATAATTAAATCAAATTTAATGACAATTCCCGGACGGATAACTGGGAGGATGGTTGCGCCACCACAAACAAAGGTTTAATTTTTTTTGTCAGCAAAAAAGTTTGTTTGTACTCATCTTTGTTTAGTGCAAAAGAAGTGCATTTTGTTCGTGTTTGTGGTGTAAAATCTGAGAGCTCCAATTTTCATTGATAATCGCGCTGAAATCTCACATTTCCTTCAATTCTCCCCACGTGACTTGCAGCAGAGGAATCAACAGGACAGGATTCAAATGACAAGTGCGCCCGGCCACACAGCCTCTCAGAAAGTGCACGCACGCACGCCATACATCCGCCAATGCCCCGTTTTCTCGCGCAGCTTATGTGGCAGGTGAAGCCGTGTATGGCAAACTAGACTGGGTTTGCGGCGTGCTTTTCCCATATTGAACGAATAGGCTATCCAACAAAAACGACAAGACGAGAGGCTATTGTCGTACTGCCTGAGTGTCAGTCTGTGTGTATTTTTGTACGTTTTACTTTTATATTCCGTCGGCTCAACGTTGGTCGTCGATCCTTTTCCTCGGTTTTTGTAGACCGTGCGAGTGTGCGAGTTGAGCAGTTATAGAAAGCGAGATAATTACTGGAAAATTAATTGTCGTGTGGTTAATTTAACCTTTTCATAATGCCTGTAAGTATTGTTTTCATTAATTAGAGATAAGAGTGTAAATTTTGGGGAGGAAACTTTGATAGGATTTTTGTGGTGGTGGAGGGGGGACAGCTTGAAAATTTGAGTGGTAGGGTCGTTGATAATTAACTGGTTAATGGCTGTAGTAGGTTATCTTTGGTCATTATAATATGAAGTTAGTTAAAAGATGCCATGATTTTGAAATATTGATGCGTTATAGCGCTTTTCCCAGATTGCTAGCTATTTTAGGCAGTATTTACATTAGATGGGTGTTATCAGGAAGGAGGTGGTAGTAAATAGTAAAGAATACGGACTAGTGATGATAAGGTTTCTGCGAGTTAGGTGCTTTAAAAGTGATTAGGAAGTTTTTTAGGAATGTTTGGAGTTTGTAATCAAATTTGTTAATGATGGTAATTGTGATTTTGTTTGTATTAATTAAATTTTGTTTGTGTTTTTGCAGTTAGCAAAGGACCTTCTACATCCCTCACCAGAGGAGGAGAGAAGAAAGCATAAGCTGAAACGGCTAGTACAGCATCCTAATTCATACTTCATGGACGTTAAATGCCCAGGTAAATTAGAAATTTTGGAAATATACATTGTAACTTGAGGTTGTGTTTGTTGAGCATTTGCTTATGATGGTAGACGGTGGCAGAGGGGTCCCTCTGCCCTTAACCTGAGTTTTTTATCCAATTTTTTTATAATTTGTTCTTTATTGTTTTTAATTACAGGATGTTACAGGATTACGACTGTTTTTAGCCATGCCCAGAGTGTTGTTATCTGCGCGGGTTGTTCGGGAATTTTGTGTCAACCCACGGGAGGACGGGCAAGGCTAACAGAAGGTAAACTAAAAACCCATAATTTTGTGACATTTTTACCAGTACTGTACAATACCTTAAGTACCCTGTGAAGAATAGTGTTGAGTAATAAATCGATGTTTCTTTCAATGTTTGCAGGATGCTCCTTCCGGAAAAAGCAACATTAAGAACTGGGTCGAAGCCGTTAATGTTAATAATAACGTTTTCCTTACTAATTCTTAAAGGAAATGATAAAATAAAATTTTTCGAAAAAATTGTATCTTTATAACTGTCTTTGTCTGTTTGTTATTACTATTATTTTGTATTTTGGGTCATAATAGTGTCAGTTGTATGAATACATTCTGTGAGTATTTACATTGCATTCCTTGTCTCTATTTGAAAGCATGGTTATGTTTTAAGTGTCATTCGAGTCTTTACTTTTTACAACACAAAATTTTGTAGTAAGTCATTTAGTAGATATTTGAGTGATAAGTCATGTGGGAAACAATAGGTACATACTAGGGCCAAGAAAAGAATCAATGTCACCTAACTGATTGTGAGCTATCCTTAAAACAGAAGTTTCCAATTTATAAGGAAGGACTGCTCACTTCATTTAATAGTGTGAATGCAAGGGCTATATGCATTCGTTAGTGCATTCTATTCAATTCATTGACAAACATTGAAATACTCGGAATTCGGAATTCCATTTAGAGCTACTAGACAAAGTACCCCAGAAACATGAACTGTCCCACTTGTGCATTTGTTCATAATACATATTTTTGGATCGCAAGTCTAGAGGATTAGCATTTTAGCAGTCATTTGCATGCATACTTCCTTTAACCTAACCACTGCTCTCCCGTTCGTCGGTCCGTCGACGCATAACAAATCTTTTTTTCTCGCTTTTAGGGATCTATTTTTGTCATTTCTGTGCTGTGCAGCAACAGCCTTCAAAACATCAATGCAAAATGTACATATTATTTTGCTTCTCAAGCCTTGGCGTTATAAATGGTTCATGAAATCCTTGTAAATATGAGTGGAAGGGAGACATTATGGCCATCAAGGCATGATCTTTAGACTGTCATGATTATCACGAATTGTTGGATGATAAGCATTAAGCATGCAACGTGTAAATCTCCGTTATTGAACACAACTGCTGCTACAAGCCTTTAGGTCATTTTTATCATTATTCATGTCATCGTCCTATGCACAAAAAACTACATACAACATAAATGATCATCATGAATCATGTAAGAATGATGTTTTATTGGTCTGTTGTACGCATTAAACTTTAACGAGTATTCACTGTTTACCTAAATGATATTTTGTCAGTTTTATTTATGACTTGTACGCTGCACTGCTTTATAAATAAAAAATAACATGATTTTTTTCTTCAATGTACCATACCATGTCACATAATTATGTACAAAATATTAATATTACCTCTATACAATCCCTCGAAGGCAATGATTGATGGTGTCATTAATTAGAATTCTTGCCGATTTTTTGTTGACTTATTGCAATATTCATCATGAGTGACTAAATGACGGACCACGGACGATATGTTAGGATTAGTGACAATCAATAAAAGTCACGTGGTAGTTGCATTGTCGCGTCAAGTTTATCCTATCCGATAGGACTTGTTTTGTTAAAATGTGTGAACATTTATCGTCAACAAACGATTACAAACAAAATTCGGTGCATTTTACTGTGTGCACATTGTTCTAGCTGAACTGCGTGAAAAATTTAAATATTAATAGAGCATGCGTGGTATTAATTTAATACATTTGTGAATAGTTGTTCATTCTACAAGCATGTATGGTACTTGCTTCCGGTTTAAAAATAAAGTACTTCTTCTATTGCACAACACAAGTCTATCCACTTCCTGTACGGTTTAGTGGTTATTATTAATTACCAGCTTTAGGCAGGTGGCAAGGGTGCATTCTTTGAAAATTGGTACCCGAAGCCCACACAGATCAGAGATCAAATTAAACAAGGAAAGGTCATCGTGATGTTTGCATATTTGTCATTCGTTAAAAATTCGCTTGAAAGAGGCAATTTGGTTGCAAGCTCTGGAGGAAACCTCGCAAGGCAAGAGATGATCTAGAAAGTGTTGCCGAAGGAGGAGAAACTTCCTTTTACTTTCCCTACCTACACAATCATATAAAGTAAAAGTTGAAAGCATGAAAGAAGAGCATCTTTGTATTGTGCAAGAGAGAGTGGTCGCGTTTTGTGGTGGTTGGTGAAAGTTAAAGCATACTATTGCGTTACTTTTAGTAAAAATGCCACCCAGCAGCACAGAATTCAGTATTGGGGCATTTTGACACTTGCTGCATCCAACCAAGCCAAAGTTCATCCTGAAACGCGAACGTACGTCAACGTCGTCGGCTGAGCCTGCCTGTCTTTCATGTTCTCATTTTCCTTTCTCCTTTCCTCATTGACTGGACTTTCACCCAACAACTATTAATGAAGTAATTTCATTCAGAGATTACACATTTATTGATTCCTCTGACAAGAACTGTACATGCTGTCCATGAACAGGAGCAACAGTAATCTTGCACACCTAAGTCAAGTCGATAGTCTAAACTAAACGAGGTGATTTAAGAATTTTTTTCTCTTTTCCCTGAATGGAACGAATGATTACTTTATTAGAACCAGAATAATGTAATCAAAATGAGAGGAAGCGAGCAACAATGACTGTTGGCATTTTGATAGTTAAAGTAATAAAGTAATTAAATGTTTTAAACGAATGGAATGAAAATTCTCTACGTCCATTTTTCATTGGATTTTATATCATGTCATTTTTGAACGTTTTTATCTTGAAGGAATGTATCAATGTCAATATTGAACACCAGAATAATGTGTACAAATATAAATATTGTGCAAATTCTGTATAAATGAGTAACCTAATTAATGATTAACAACATTGAGTTCCTTTTTGATAATTTATCCTTTAATACTTACGCAAGAGCGATTGTGCAGAATTGTTGTCCTCCGGATATCGTTAATCTTTCTAATCTATTAAAGTTAATTAAGCTGAAATCAACAAAGCAATGCATGAAGTTACACCATTTGAAGCCACTTTTTGCAGAGCCTAAACGTTATAAATACCGAGAACGGAAGTGTATCACATTGCCCCGCTAAACATGGCCTCATACTACAAGTTGTTGTCTACAACCCACATATAGAGATAAATTTCATGGAGAGATGATGATATTATGGATGAATGAGTGGATTCATCGAATGGAGAGTAAACAGATTGGGATTCAGATGAATGCGTTGCTTGCCGAAGAAGCTGGAAGAAACTTTACATACCTATTATAATGACGAAGCTAACTAAATTAGAAAGTTTATATACCTACTTTTAATGGCGCTTTTTAATTGCTTTTCCACTGACAAAAATTGGAGGTGGGATGATGTTAGCATAAGTATTTAAAGATGACTACAAAAATGGATAGCACTAAAGGAAGTAAAGTTGGGAAGTTGGGATGCGTGCGTCCTCTCCTCACCTATTGAACAATACACCAAAAAGCGTCATGGCGGATTGACGTAGATGCTTCATGCAAGTATGTAGTTTATCTGCACTCTCCTCAAACCTGTACGCCTACGCTTCATAAACCACGTGGTTTTATAGGGTATAATACACTTTTATATCATTTTCTTCACTTAATAATAATTGCAAATTCCAAGAAGCCTATCAATAATGCTAACAGTAATTCACTTAGGTATGTTATAAATTTCATCATTTCCACTTTTCTTCATTGGCTCTAATCTTATTGGTCTTGAGTGCCAGTAAAAATTGTAAAAACTGTAAAATTACAACCTTCAAGTTTGTTTCTGTTGATTATCCGTCAATAAATCGTTCTATTTATAGGCTTCAAGCTCAAAAATAGCCACGAATCAGCAAACATAATGATTAACCCTCGAGCAACAAAGTACAAGTAGCTTTTTGTACGTAATGTGTGCAATATTTGATTTCTCTGTTGCGACTGTGGCGTAGGGTGAAAGCATTGAATAGGTAGGTACACGTACGAGTTTGGTGCATTGTTTGTTTATGTACGTACGAATTAACTAACTGCTTCCTCAAATAAACATAGTCATTAGCTCTTTATCTTGTTATGTGGGCACTCTCCAAAAGTCCCCTTTTCCTCATACGCAATATGCACAACTTTTCATTTGGAAACGCGGCAATATCAGCAGCAAATGGAAATTTCCAGTGGATCTCTGGAAAGAGAACTATGCAAATAGCAAACAACGTATAATTTTACTTATGAAACTGCTCATTTTCACAAAATAATTGGTGGTCACTGACCCACCTCTTGTAATTCGCGTTATTCCTGGAATGACAAAACGGTTTGTGTAATAAGTTGGCTTTGATAGAGTTATGACTAAAACAAATACGACACTAGAGAACAACGGTAAGCGTAGGTGATACAAGGATATTTTCCCTGAATTAGTCGGATAACGGCAGGTATTGTTCCGTACAGTATTGCAATTATTTTGTGATTAATACGTATGTACCAATTGTGAAAAAAATGCATTCATCATCAGATATCACATCCAATATATGGGTCATTTCCTTCCGTTACATATTTACAGGTTGTAAAAAAACTTTAAACAAAGTACCTTTTAATGATATCAACCGACAAAACTAATAAATCGCCAAATGGCACGCTATAACATGTGTTAAATCCATGTACCTCATTCATTAGAAACTTCTGGAATTACATATACGCGTATATACCTACTCTGGCACCGTCGACATTGTCTACTTCAGCCCACACACAAAATAAAAAAAGAATCATACTCGGCAACCACCCCCGCCTCAAAAAAACCATTTTAATATATTTTTGGAAAGAATTAACCCCAGATTCACATTGAAATCGGAGTTACAGTTTAAATTTCATGCTTTCACCCTTACTTACACTCAAGTTGCTTCACAGGTAGCCTTTCGCAGAACCCTCAGCAGGAGCAGGATTCATTGATCATTCAACGCACATAACAACTTTATTCAATAAGACAGGTTATAAAGTGCTGACATTTTATGGCTTTCTTTAGCATGCCCCCTCCCAACATCAAAACATGCTTATGAATCTAGAGCAATTTCCTTGTTAGTAGTTACACATTTATGTACTCCTTTTTCATATTATATGTGCTCTTTTTTAACAATTCACACGTTCTCCTCAGTACAATTGGTCCATTCATTGAAAAGTTCAAATTGAAGGAGAGAAACCCATATCATTTCGGTGCTGCTGTGAGCTTCATACTGGGAAAGTAGCAATATGAAATATAGGTAGGTGTGCTTGAACAAAACGGAAGGGGAGAAAAGTCCAAGAGATTTGCCATATTTTGTTGCGTTGCTCCTTTTTCTCTCTCGTTGGCTGTAATACATCAGCTAGCCATATCATCGAACTGAACACCTTTATAGAGGACTGTGAAGCAAGCAGGTGAAAACAGTTGCAAGTCAGATTGGAAGAGAACAGCAGCAGCAACACGAAATTTGTAGTGCCAGTTAGGTATACAGTTATACATTTTCATCTGTCTTGTCACTGTCAACAATTCTAAATTTCTATTGAAGTGGAGAAAGCGCAAAAAAAGTGAATTACCTATAATAAGAAAGAGCATATCGCCATCCATTCATCAACTTATTCACACAACAATAGCATAAAAATCTACCAAATATACACGCGAATACATCCAGTAACAATAGTAAAAAAATACTATAACGAGTGTAATCATACAAAAGACGGAGACGAAAATTGATAAGAAAAAGTTTGATTAGAGAAACCAACAAAACGCGTGTTTGTACCAGAATACAATATTATAAAAGGATTTAGCTAAAGCTCAAAGAAATTATAAAGTTTTTTTAAAAGAAAGATTAGTTATTGAAAGTAAGAAGCTAATTCCAGAAATCTATCTATTTGTTGGGTATACATGTTTAAATGTATACATAAAAACTAGATATAAATTTTATTGACAGCGAGTTGAATACAATTTAGTACAAAAAATACTATAAAAGATAAATATCTAACAATATGTTATGTTCATCTATTTTGGTAATATGATAAACTAGCGTCACAGTCAGATATTTTGTCAGGAAAAATAAAGTCGCTTGTCAAGCAAAGTAGAGAAAGCACATCAGTGTGTATCATATCACCCCAAATTGTGCAACTACCTGTTTTTCTGTACAAGCAAAAGTGAAAGCAATTTCCTGCTTTCCTTCACTTTGGTAATAAACGGCTTTATCATATCCGTAATAGAGCAACGAGATTTTTGAAATAATAAATAGGAATCAATGGGAAAACTATATATGAATCTCAATTATTCCTGAAGGAAAGTTACTAAAATAGACAATACTACAACGTTGCATACCAGTTAGAGTTGGTATTGTGTGGGAGGACAAGTTAAAAATAGAACGATACGGAAGCAAATTCTAATTAGTGAATATTGTGTCATCATCAAAGATACCGTACACTTTTATTCCTTTACCAAACAACTTAACCAGGTAATTAATATACCTACACACGTGAGTGTAAATTAATTTTTAATTGTTTCTTGTTTTCTCTTTACCACCAAAATTGTATTGCAACTGACTATCTGCTTTGTTGCTAAAATGAGATTGGCTTTCAATGATTGACGCACATTATTATTTTTGTCGTTTTTGTCAAAAGTTTTAATTTCTCAATTTAATTAAAAATTGTAACATATATTATATAGATATACATAGGTATACATTTAATTATAAGGTTCAGTGACGCAACCTGGTATTTTTAAACTACTTAATTACATTAAATAGAAAAATAGAGAATTCATGCCATTGATCCTGGAATACTTGATTGCACAATGCTATGTCCCTTTTGACATTTTTAACTGTTGAAGCGCTACAGGTTTCGGTTAACATACAAAAATAACCGCTGGATCGTAAGCATCAGCCAAAATTGAATCAAATTACCAACCTACTGACCTCAAACAATCCAAGTAACAATCTGTGACCGTAGCCCTTTATGACACCCTAATACTAGCTCGTAATGGCAGTTTCAAAGAACGCATAATCATCATAATATGCTAATCACAAGTATGCATAGGTACCTATGTAGCAGAACAGTGGTTCCAAGCTCTGGTTTATGTTACAATGAAATAGCCCCTTTGGAAACACGATACATTGCTATTTTTATGGTGTTTAGAAAATTTCCTTGTTCCGTTTTCGTTACTTTTTTCCACCTACACGTGGGTGACCAAGTCACATACTTATACATACTTTCCTCCATTCATTCTCGATGCTGCCCGACTGCATGTAACTTCATCCTCCTTACTTTTAATGTCGGTATTTGCAATGACATCTCTTTCTTGCAACATGGCTACAATATTGTGAGTAAACCTATCAGATCTCTCTCTGTCCCGTCATGTCCTATATTATTTCGTCATGTCTTCACGATTCTCATTTTTAATTCAAATCTCAAGACACGAAAAGTTGTCAGATAGACTGACTTGTTTTACCTCACCTGACCCGCCACAGTGTGACAGTGACAATTTTTAAGATCCCCAAATCCCAAACAGGGAGAAAAATCGTAAACAAACACAGTTTTAAACTTTTGTGGTGATTACATGTTCAATGTTGGCAAGAAAAAATGTCCAATCCTGTGAGTAGACTAAAACGACTTTTTTTTGCTAAATTCCATTATTTTGGACAGCAGGTAGCAAAAGAATGAAAGGTGTAAAAAATTCAGTACTCATTTTGGGAAAAGCGTATATCTGTAAAACTCATTTCCAACTCTGACATTCATGACTACTCATCAAGAACACGTACAATTGCATTTCAAAATTAAGATGCAAAACGTTGCTGAATCAACAGACAATTGAAGTAACACACCTAAACTCGACTAAAAATATAAATGAGATGAGTAAATGCATTATCTACCCCCTTTTAAACTGCAGTTTTCGTTCTAACGATAAAGTTTATTTTGTCCCAATGGGTTTAATGGGAACGGTATTATCATCAATAGGGCGAAAATTTACAGCTATGTACATTCAGATGTAACTACGTATTGAAGAGTTACTTGTAAACAACAAACAAATAAACTTTTCACGTGTTGTATCAAAGGTTAACATCAAATAGTAATGTGTATTTCATGATTCTGCAATAATTAAAACTACAAAAATAGCTGAAATAGAAAACAACACGTCAAGGGTTCTCCATCTCCCTACATGAACCTGAACCATGAGTTGAGCAAGAAGTACAAAGGACAATGAAATGACAATGATATATGAAGTCAAGTACAAAGCCATATTAATCACCGCGTGTATTTCTGCTGTTATAGTCAACATGTACAAAATTAAGCATTTAACTCTATTTTTATATCTCGTAAATTAGCCCATTCATGTGCGTCAAGCAGACTACAGAAACGAGAGCCACATCGCACCTAATTTTAATTCATCATTTGCATACAACAAATTCGTCGAGCTTGTCCATTTCTTACTTTCTTGAAACGAGTTTTAAATACTCAACTGATATTCCGTTCGTGTTCAGGAATTAAACAGTTTCATGTTGACTTTCACGTGTGCTTTCCCTTTCATGCAAATCCCAGGTTTATGCGACTACAACCGCATCATCGACTCGTGGTAAAATTTGAACTCGTATGATGGCAAAAGCCACTTGTAACTTGGAAGCGTCATGGGATTCCTTTGAGTGCTCCTGTCCTATAATAATACCATATACATAGCTACATACAAAAGTGCACAACAAGTTTAGATCGACTTGAATTGAAACGCTCCAGCAAAATTTCAAGTATTCGAACAAATAAAGAATCTAGGTGAAATATCTGTCACTTATAATCACGAGTCAGAATAGTGGTTTCATTCGTCATATGAAAAGATTTTCTAGTTTACAGTTACAAACAGTCATCATTCTTTGACGAGGGAGATGGGTTTCAATTCAAGAGCAAATAGTTGTCGACATTTGCTACCGTTATGGCTGGACAAATAATGAATAGACGCGGCGGCTTATACACTGGGCTGACGTCTGCATACCACAATATTTAGCCATGGGCCATTAGAATTACTTTCACAAAAGTGAAGTGATTTCATCATCAACGGCTCCGCATCCCTTGAATTTATATTTAGCTTTTTGGACCATAGAGCGGTGGCGATAATAGATGTAGGTGGCCGCGTTGGTATGTAAATAGGTTTGCAGTAGATTCTTTCTGAAGGGTTCTGAAAGTGGATTTTTAGAGTGAAAAAGATTTCTGTTATAAACTTTGAATGTTTGTAAATGGGCCTAACCAGCAGTGCTCGTTTTGTATCATGACTATACGTGACTAAACTGGACACTAAACCACTAGATTTCTATGAAGAATGTGAAGTAATAATACGGGGTCGAGACATTCTAGTGGACTTTTAACTGTAAAAATATTTACAATCATCCTACACTACACAGACAGATTACATCCGGTAAAGTAGATATTACAAAAGTGTTCTTTCCTCAAAATAGGTAGGAAGGATGTCCACTGCATTCTTTCCTTTTGCCATGTATGTATACCTCCATGAAAAGAAGAAGAGTACATGAACTAAAGTGACCCTTTCCATTTGCATCATTAGATCTAGATTCCAATAGAGTTTAATGCGTTATTGCCTTCTTGTCCAACTGGAAAAGGGCATAGGTGTTCCATAAATGGAGGCAAGCCATAGATGTTGTTGTTTTTCAATTAAAAGTCACATCTCTTTCCTCCGGTTTTTTTTTGACGTACATAGTCAACCTATTAAGTAATTGCATTTGAGGGTTGTCATTCAAGATTATGATTAAGATAAACGATTTACGATGCCAAGGAAGATTGACAAAATTACACCACTACAACGCAACGCAAAGTACAAGTAAAGTACTTGTAGGTATGTAAGGTATAATATGTCCATATCCTACTTTAGTGCGTAGCAAATAAATAGACGATTTTTTGCCCATTAAGAACTTGCGCAACATTTCACTTAATAAAGCACATAAGTATATGCTACCACATAATGCTACCTACAAGCCAACATGGTATTTTTCGTGATGTCATCTCTAAATGCTTTGTATATTATTCAAATTGTTAGCGATACATTATTTGCTTTACCACATTACATTCGTAAAATTCTTTTTAACACATTCTAAATAATGTGTGGGTGGTAGGCTCTTCTATATACTTTTCTCTCGACCTAAGCACTCTTTACAAGATTCAGTTCAAATACAATTCTGACATGGTCGGAACAACGTGGGATTTGATTTTGTCATGTTTTGCTTTCTCTGTCTACTGTTTTAGTTTGCCCCTTATCCGCCCATCCAACTCCAGTTCCAGTACAACAACACATCATCGCCGAGCAAGAAATATAGACTGAGGAACGTCCTGCTCCCGGAATAACTTCCTTTTTACCGTCAACACTTTTATTCAATTTATCCTGTCATCGCCATCATTCTAAAAGTGGAAATTTGTACACCTTCTCTCTATATATATTACTGCTCTGTAAAGACTAAAACCAAAAGCTGCAGTGACACAAACGAATTTATTCAATCTTTTTTACTCTGAGTGACTCGAAGAAAGAAAAGGAAAGTATAAAGTCAATTCCCCTGCCCAAATTTCTTTCTACAGTGGAGAGAAAACTTGAGAGAAAGTTTACCCGTTTACCCATCACATTGTTGCAGTGAATACAAAAAAGGACAAGAACAACAGCCGTACAACTCCTAACCGACCTTGGTTCATCTACAAGAGCAGCAGAACACACCATAAACATGTATTGGACCTCTCTACTACCTGTTACAATTTTCATGTTGGCCAACACACTTGGTGGTAAGCAACACGTTTCATTTGTCTCACAGCTTTCGCTTTTTCTTTGTTGAGTTTTCATTTTCACTTCACCAGCCCATAGCGATGTCACGGCATACGCCCCCTTTTTTGAAGTAGGTTGAAGGCACCTCGTGCTTTCACCACTTGATTTCATTCGATTATGGCCAATTTTATACATGATTATTTTTTTCACTCGAAAATGATAGTGCTAGATATTTACATGCACATTTTGGGCGGACGTTTATAATATATAATAGGACAAGAGTGGGGGAAAATTAGACCACAAGAATTCAGCCACATGAATGTATTCACAGTCACACAGTCTACTCTATCAGCCGATAATACTGATACGCACCACCAGCATCTTTTACGTTTCAAAAATGGTTTCTCTTTTCCGTGCAAACCTCCTATATTGCCTACTTTCTCTTTCGCCTAAAAGCGTGTTTCACTGTGAAAATTTATATTTATGATATATTGTAATAATATGGACGTGTAGACAAAATTACAAGGCATGTAGTCACATGCATAAAATTAATTACTTCAGGATATTTATGTGTGTATGTGTTTGCGTTTCGCTAATAGTTTAAGCATGCCTTGACCGGAAAAACAGAATTAAGGCAGCCAGGATGGAAATTTACACATACAAAATACTTTCTTCCCCTTGACCAAACAATATATTATGTATGCATCTTCTTTCATACTCGCACACACACACCAGTTTAGTTAATATCTCACCAATTTGACCTGATAATCTGTTCATGTAAGTTGTATACCTAGTCAAGGGTGGTGGTTAGCGTGTTGATCTACTTTCTTATTAAAATACTTTCACAAAAAATATTTTACACATGCTATTGTACCACTACGTCCCATTCAGATTTAGTAGGAAAGTCACATTTTTTTCGGGCAGTATGTATGGAGTATGGAATAGGGACAAGAGGAAACATTGATATATTCACACTCGCATTATGTAAAACAATGTCCATGAAGTTTTAGTTGGGTTTAGGTTGTGAAATGTTCAATACCTTGTTGTTGTTCATACATACATGTGAGATGACGGAAAACGAAGGAAAAAGGGAGAGTGAAAGAAGATCTCATGCAAGCCAGGCCACGCCACGATATTGCTAGTTACGCAGAATACAGCATGCGATCATGCCATTTCTCCTTCAAGTCATAATTTGCCATTCGCCCCTCATTCTAAACAAATACAATTTGCACGATATTCCATTTCAACTACAAGTTACAAGCATTTTTATGACATCACATTCACGTGCAAAACCCAACTAGCATACTGAATATTCAATTTATGTTATTTGTATTATTTTCTGTATCCACATCATCGTGATCGCTACTTTTGCACTTTCAAAATGCTGAATGAGAATCAGCCTATTAACACACTGTGGGCAAAGGGGAAATTATTAATGTAGGTAGAAGAAACGGGCATTGGTGAAAGCATCGGGGTGATATTAATAATGGAATCATGTAAACGTTGCCAAAATTATGGGCCTGTTAGTCTGCATGTTTACTCAAAAATGATACGCAGTATAAGTATAATATGCTATTGATTTATCAGGGGAGAATGATTCTCAGTTCTCACTATATTATAGTCATACATAATCCATCGCGGAAATGAAATAAATAAATAATCATAAAGCATTTTTTATTGTTTTGTTCCTCTGCATAACGTACCGTTATATTACACCTATAAAGTCAGACTGACTGATGGACGGATTTTTTTGTTGGCTAAAGCATGCTGTCATCCTAAAAATATGGTTACTTGTTATGAAGCTCTGATGAATAAGCCTGAGCTGAGTGCTAACAAGCAGACAGTAAGTTTTCTGCTGACTTTCTGTTCATAATTTCAATTGACGAGAAAGAAAAGTTCCCATCACCCATTCAATCCTATTTACCTACGCACACCATTTTTTATCATGGATGACAATAGTGAATAGTACAATACGTCATTGAGAGGCTCACATTGCACATTGCGCTCAATAATTAGGTATATTTACTTTTAATTTGTGTGCGTGGGTTCCCCGCGAAGGTGATCCTTTTATTGAACCCTTCCTATTTGCGACGGTGAACCAGTTTGATCCCAATGTGACATTGAACAGATTTGGAAATGTTGATTTAGACTGCAAAATGGTGAATGGAATGTGCTTCCCACTTTTCCCGTTGTACCGGTCATTGTAATCAAATTACAATATGTAACAATCTACACGATCATCTATCGCATTCAAGCATACAGAGAGAATATCAACAGCTCATATTAAGTTATCTTATTGTATTTCAAAAATAGGCAGTTCAAACCTTTCAAATTTCCGTTTCCTGAGATTATAAATTCCGATTTGTGCTATCAAAACATACTCAAACATTCTGAAATACTTCATTTTCCCCTTGGTTAACTGCAGGAAAACTCTATTAAGTGAAAAGGAAACCGGAAATTGTGTTAGTAATATACACAATGAAGTCCACGAAAAGATTAATTTTTATCGTTAATGAATTTTTGAGTGGAATTACATTTTTAACTCCCCGAAATTGTAGCAATCGATACAGCCTTGGGATAAACTACATTGATATCCTTCCTAAAATTTCTTTATTTCAGTCAAAGTTCAATGAGCCAGCACGTGTTAAGAACAGCCTCAATAATTTCTCGTTGCTCTTTTCACTAGAAAATTAAGCTATATATACGATCGGTTTTTGTAAAGTTGGTCACCTTAATGCGTGCGCTATTAGTCACATGATATGCACATATACAATGTATGTACATGATGAAAGATAAGGCTATATAAACTACTCTTATGATGACGCACGCACGGGTTGTTGATAGAAGTTAGTGTGATTCCAAACATCCAGTGTGAAAGTAAACTTCGGAGTGAGAGCATTTTCTATTATTTTTTGGATGAAAACATAACAATCTAGCTTATTATTGTTAGTACCTCCTTCATGCGGACGGATATCATTTTGAATCATTATATTCTGGAGTGTGCAAGTGACAATCTTCCTTGTCTGTATTAGGTCTTTTGGGTTTACGAATTCGTGAGAATCTATGAGTGTACGCGCTTAAAAGGAAAATCAATCATATCACATCATCGTTCAATTGAATAGGATGAGTCAGCTGCCATTCAAGAAACGCGACTTTCCTTTTTACTTCTCCATATTTTCATTATGCACAATTTACTACTTTGCTGCAGGCACAATGTATGTGCCAAGAACTGACATAATGCTTCTTTAAAAAGACGCCACCTTAATTTTGCTTTCCCTATGAGCTTCCCCGCAACCGAGATTACTCTGACATAGTTTATATGACGT
This sequence comes from Sinella curviseta, assembly GCA_004115045.4. NCBI lineage: Eukaryota > Metazoa > Arthropoda > Collembola > Entomobryomorpha > Entomobryidae > Sinella > Sinella curviseta. The sequence goes on along the minus strand of CM023203.3, from coordinate 30,598,923 downwards.
ACGGATCGCTTAATGATTTTTTATGATAATGTGTAGTTATAAATCACAAGCATTGGATGAGTAAAATTCAAAATATTGAATGTTTTTTCATCAATTTCTTCCTTCCTCGTTTCAAATTTCATGTCATGTCATACATCCTATTAGTTCTAATTAATCTATCAACAACACCAACGTCCTTTTTCTTTTCAACACTTTCCGTGCCCACTTTTTTGCTGCTTTGAGAATTTCAATTCATTAACTTTACGAATGAGTAGTTGTAGTTCACGAAAGGTAAACTGGAGACCATTCAAATGTCATGAGTCATGTTACCTCTGATCTGCATCATTGTACTAATAGCATTCATCAGCATAATTAACCACTTCTTGCTAAAATGATGAGCCCTACCCTCCTTTAGTGTGGCTCTTCATGGCATAAAGTTCTTTGGTTCGTTGTACCATGCAAACATGGATGGAGTCATCATGTTTCACTTCTAAAAATTTACTTTCCTGTTGCTCTACTACTAAACTAGTAACATAATAATAATATTGTTCCTTTTTCTGCTCGCATGACGGGCATGAGTCTCATCTCATATATATTTTATTGTCTTTGTGTGTAGATGTGTGTCTACTTACAAAGCGTGTAAAAGTAAAGTTTGTAGTCTGCGGGAAGAGTTAATGAGCTGATACATAATTTCCTAAATTGAAAAGGCAACATACCTGAAATGATCAAGAACCATATACCTGCCCACTGTATACTTGAAATGTATCATCGCTGTAAAAAAAAAGGTGCACGTAAAGGGAAAATGTATTCCCTTTAGACAAGTTTCTTTTTCTCTAGCTGCTACTCTTTCTCCGGTTTTTGTATTTTGCACAATAACGTTGCAATTACATCACACTTCCAAGTTGACTGAGGGACGCGTGCATACCCATCTTGTTGCCACTTTTTTCATAAAAGTAGAAGCTATGAATTTTTGTTACTCTTATTTTTCCATTGTTTGCTCAAGTGTGTCGTTGTATATGATAGGTATGATAATAACGTGCATTCTATATCGGTAAATTTTATACACTCAGCAGTTTTAACACACTCTCTGTGTGGACAACAACCGCGGTTTATTATGTACAGTATATAATCTATATAATATGGAACATCCTGTTATTCTAAAAAGCAACTCCCATAGTCCTTATCATTCCTCATAAATTATCCCAGTGCTTGTAGCACCTTTCACCAGAAATGAAAAAAGGTAGTTTTGGCACGTTCTTTTTTGGAACTACAACAACTTACTGACAATGAGTATAAAACACTTTATATAGATTTTTCACTTGGCAATGGTGAAAGTATGAAATGGATTGCTGTTCAAATCTTGGGTTTCCGACTTTTAAATTTTGAAATCAATTCCTAGTCATAAATAGAAATACAACATGGGTGTAAAAGTAACAGTAACAGTGGGATATTGGATTACCCTTACTCCCAAGTTACTCTTTTTCTCTTCCTGTGCTTGGATACACATCACAGGGTAATGTACTGTACAACATGTATGGTAAAACAACGATCAAAGCGACTTTGTCAAAGAGAAAGTGATCTCATAAATAATCCAGATGCATGAAATCCTTTCAGATAAAAAATCTGACTGTTTTTAATTTAAGGGAGCGGAGAGCAAAATGATTAAGTAAATTAGGAAGTAAGAAACAGCAAAAGCGCACATCAAAGCAAAGGATGTCTAGGTATATAGGTACATGATATCATATTCATGCTGACCAAATTGACAAGAAAATAGAACACTTCAGATGACAATGTCAGAATAGAATAGTTTTTGTTTCATCATTCATTTCTTCTTTCTCACCACGTGAAAACGGAAAAAGAGGTGAAAGCAATGATTCATGTGATGAGCCATCAACAAAATTTATGCTGATTTTTTACACATGTTTCAGTTTGAAGTTAAGGTTTCAAAACAAATGCATTCTAATTCGTGTTTATTTACCTTCCTTGTGTGTTTAGAGCAGAGAAAAGTATATTATATATGATTATATAACTTTAATATCTGAGCCATATGAGTCTAGTCTACACTCTACACTCCTTTATTTAGCCCATTTTATAATGTTGTGTATTTGCAGTTTCCATTCGTACGTGTTTATATTCCAAGTTTATTGTCGCTGTCGTCGCCAATTGTGGCATAAAATAAGTAAATAGTAAATCATTTAGAATGTGGAACAAACACATGAGTTAGAAATTAACCTATTGACATATGTGGTATACACAGACAACCTTGTACCCACATTAGGCACATCTTGAATTTATAAATTTCACGGTTAAGCGAGCTGCATTTACAACCACAGGCGGTTGCATGGTAGGAATTTTGCAGAAAGTTTGTGCTCGACTGACACAAAACTGTATCTTTCAGTGACGATGATGCGAAATGAATTATACAATCCTGTTGCGTTTTGGCAGAAGTGAAAACCCTCGAATCGGAGAAAGCATAAATGCAAATAAGGTGAAGTGAGTGTGTGGATTGTGGGAGCACTGCATTACAATATGGAATAGAGGATTATAGATGAATAAGTTTATATACAATGATGACAATTTTGCTATTTCGGTGGACGAAATGAAAGAATGATGAGCTTGACTGTGAGTGTAAGTGAATTGCTTTCACTGGGTACGCCTACACAAATGCACAGTACGTTATGTAACGATGTTATAGATATCTGGATTGATATGTGTACCTGAATGGACAAAACTGGAAAAAGACTTATTAGCTTATTGGCTGCTGCCGAGAACTTTGTTTTACACTTTTCTTTTCAAGTAAAACCGGCACAAGTAAAGAATCAAGATATAACATACATATTTCGTAAGCGAGACGTAACTATTAATCATATGGCTTTTATGATCTTTTGAATCGACTGTGAAGGATAAGTTAATGAAATAATGGAGTGGATTGCGGTGTCACCTCCGAACCTAATTTCTCCTAATTGGAGGCTTTATACGATGGAGTGGGAGTAAGGTATCCTTAACTGTGAAGAAGTTAGTGCAAAGAAAGAAGATGTTTCACAAAAGAGCAAGCAGATTACAGTAAATAGCTATAGGTATCCATACACGATTGGTCATCCGCTTTGAAAGAAAACCAGCACATTGGAAATACACACCCACATGCTGAAATTAGTTGTGCAATATGCCGGATAAATAGGTAGACAAAGACCGCCGTTCATGCCTCATTACCAATATCTTGTTTGAGATGTTTTGCAAAGTATTTGAAAAAAGAAGTTCGCTAGTGGGTTGGGTAATCGCAGCATTTAACAACAACGCTGCTAAAGATCAAGCCATAAAGCCCTACCATTATTCCGAGACTCGGGCACACTTGTTTTGAAAGACATGTTGACTTCTAGGAAAGTTCTTTTCTTCTGAATAGTTGTCGATGGTAAGGATTCCTGATAAATCGATACAAGCTACTGTATAATATATAGTTCCCATTTTGCTTAACGAAACGGAATCACTTGACCTGTTAATGTGAGAAATACAAGAAAAAATACATGATAAGAGAAACTGAACTGACGAGTCACTAATACTAATCCTTCTTCAGTAAAATACCCCATGTTTGTAGGTGTATATTATTTCTCACAAATGCAGTCAAAAGCTGAGAATTGTATTAGGATTTAGGATCAGGATGTATTTAAGTAATTGTGTTGCTTTACCGTGAAACTACATTTTTTATCTGGCAAATTGTCACATTGCCCCAAGCATAATTATACGTGCCTTGAACTAACTACTCCCACTATTACTGCTGGATTAATTTGTTAGTACATGTTATATTTCGTAGGAAGGTGGGTTAGTATTCAATAAAGAAAAAACCAGTATTTCCTCCAGGATTAGCAGAGAATTTTCTGTGGGCTTAGAACGGATAACTTCCAAAAGTAAGCATCTTATATTCTTGATAGGAACATGATACATACATGAAAAAATAAACAAGGTGTAAACAACCAAGTTTTGATGTGTAGCAGAGTATGATTGTTGACTACACAATTTATATTAGAAGTGGTTCATGGATTTTAGATTCTAGAATATTTGTGTGTGGTTTTGATGTGTTTATGGTTATTTTGATCTCACCCAGATCTGATTTTCTGCTCTTGTGCCTGCTTTCTCATTGGCAGCATTCTCAAGTTTGATAACTGTGTTTTCTCCTAAAACCACACGTTATGAAGAAGCTACTAATGTCAGTGGCTAACTAACCAAATATCCTGTCGTCCCAGGTTTTCTGACGGACCGACAAGAGTAGAATTTCATGTACCTTCCGTGTATTCCTGTAAATTCTTAGATACAATACTATACCCTAATTAAACTAAATACTGTGCAAATATCACACAATATAACTTACTATTTAACTTTGATCGTCTATAACTCTATATCACAGACGTCATATAGAAATATACTTAACTGTCTATGATTAACTTCGAACGGAATCATTAGCACTAACAGTAAACGGGGAAAAGTCGACTTATGATGTATGCTGCTGTTGATGTAAGGTGTATAGCTACTATGCTGCTGAATAGGAACTGTAATAGCAATATGAGTAGACTTTCAATTAGGTATGACGTTAGTACCTATATATCTAAATACACAGTAGATTCTATAAGTAACAACAACAATATCTTCTCGTGCTGGATATATTAAATTAGGTTATGTAATCTCTAAACGGAAGTCCATTGCGAGGGCAAGTTAGTAAAAGTAACAAGTGAGTATGATAAACAATGTAAGAACAGTAAGACGATAATGTTTGCATTCATGGTATTGACTCAAAACGGAACAAGTAACAAGGCTGCGGTATATTGCTTATAAATGTATAAGAAACATATTTTGACATTCGTTCCACAAACGATAAATCAAATAGCGGCCGGAGATACCGAGTTTGCTCCAACGAGAGGGGAGGTGAACTCGGTAGAACGGAGAAAATTCCTATAAATAGGGTAAGATTTCTCTACATTCAAACTTAATGGTGACGTTCGTTTTGTTCCTTCGTCTGACATTATGCTATTTTAAAATGTGAATTCTGATTTTGCGTCACAGAAACGTGTATGAATAATCTCTTGCCGAATTTCCGTTGGACTCGTGAGAGTAATAATTTTTAGATCAGCTTGACGCAAGCTATTGTACATACCAGTACAACTTTGGTTTATTTAGAATATGTGAAGTCACAACATGTCACAATGTAAACAAATGACTTTACTTGGAATTTCGTCACGTTGATGTCAAATGTCAATCATGTAATTGTATTATTAAAAGTTTCCTTTTTCAGAGTGCATTCATGTGAATGGTGGCTTATTTTGGATCATGTCAAATGGTTTGAAGACGAAAGATTACTTTGTACAACAATATTGCTTTGCACAATGAGTCACAACTTTTTTATTTGATTAGGAGTTTGAATCTTCATTCCTAGAAATGCTTCTTACATTATATTATTACTGTGATACGTTCGTACTCCTTTTCCTACGCCCTGGAGGAGAAGGTCAAGTTAGATTTAATTCTACCTTTCGGTGTTTCACAATGCCCCAAAGTGTCACACTCTCCCTTTCAAGATTTCCTTTTACTTCGTTTGCGAAAACGGGGTTCTGGCTGTCACCTAAGATCTATCAATTAGTAAGCTCTACATACCAATTCAATCCACTTGAGAATCGGATTTATATGCTAGAAACCAACATTACCAACACGGTAAACATATCATAAGTACTAAGTAGCACATATAATGGAATATTGCATTGAACACTGAGCCGTTGGATGATCCTACTTAAATCCCACGCACAACGCAGGTGAGACATGTACAAATTCATTTCTGAAGGTATATAATATACATATCATAGATATGTCCTATGGGTTAAGTTTTGGTACTTAAGTGAGGAAAGGAAAGAGTGTTTACAAACAAAATGTGGATGGATGACTCATCATCACAAACATTGTGGTATAAAATATTGACGTTACGTTGCTCTGTCATGTTTGTTTCGTTTTTAAATGGGCTTCTTCCCATGAACTAGAATCAGCCAAGCATTGTTAAAGATTTCATATAAATTGAAGCAAAATGTTTAAAATGGTATATAGAAATGCTAAACTACAGTGGCTAAAACAAGTCAAATAGTGATAAAAGCTCCCTGATAATTACCAGCGACTCCGTTTGTTGCTACATTATTGAATACATCTTCAATCACGTTAGGTTTTAATAAGCTTGTCTGTTTGCCCGTTGACATGCACGGCTCATCGTGACTAATTATGAATTCATGTATCGCACTCCCTGTCAATTCTACTGATTAAGCAGAAGTATATAATGTATTTCATATGAAGAGGTGTATATTTAACTCAATATTTTACTTTCATGGAGCACTCAGCACAGTATATATGTCAGTAGAGATTAAAAGATAAGTAAGTATCACTCAACCCGATAGGAATCTTTACAAGATTTCGAATTCCAATTGACATCATTCCGCTAGCTTAGAGGTCATAATCCTCTTAAACGTAGGCGGTTGTTTAACAGAGAATAAAATACATTTGAGATATTAATAATTTGATATTCGGCAGCTCAAACTATAGATATGTAAAACAATGGTTTTAATTTTTGTACTATTAACTGCTTTCACGTGTCGTTAGCAATATTTCCGATTGTATCAGTAGCGTATGGTACTATATAGGCAGTTTTATGATACACTTGTAGGTTTCCGCGACATATTTATAACCGCTTACTTACATCATCATGTTTTAGCTTTATTACGTAGTTGACTTGTTTGTCTTGCGTCAGCCACTTAGGTTTTTAGCTCTTCAAGAACCAACCTCCTTTTAATGGTAAAAATGAAGATTTGCGCAATTTACTACTCTATTTAGGTAATGCAATAAAATTAGCAACTTGTCATATAAGGTGTATTACCACCGCTCATCATATCATCATGATTGCTCCTGTCTTTAGATAAACAACATGCCTCGTATCACAAGTATCATCACAACTCAACAATTTATAACATTTTCGCCACATGTTGGTATGAAGCCAATGAAAGCTGTTTGAAGGAAGAAGAAGAAAGATAATAATAATATTGGGACTCACTTTGTGTTTTAGCGACAGTCTCAAAGGAATATATGCATTAACTCCCTCAACAAATTCGCAAAGTTAGTAGAACATATTGCAAATATTAATGCAAATATGTACATATTATATACGAGAGTAATATGAAATGTTGGACAAGTAAGATTTTATGATGCAAAGAGCCCACCGAGTGTCCTACCCACAAAGATTTATTTATACTCGAGGAATTAGATCACTAAATCAAGTAATAACAACTTGTAGTGGATAATTCTACGAATCGCTTACTTACTTCATAATAATATACGCAGAAGATGGGCACACACTTTTTCATAAGATATTGAAGAAAAAGTAGTTGAATCACATTTTATTACGAGATAACGAGTGGAGAGAAAGTAGAGGGTAGTAAAAAAGGGAAAATTCAATTACCGCCGGTAAAACGAATGTGATGCACACGTAGTGCATGAGTTATTTTATGCGATGATGTAATGGCTGAAATTGCTACAATATAAATGTCATCAAAAAACATTCTGTTACGGTTAATGGTTGGTTCTCCGTGATTTTATTTTTTACGACTAATTGCTGAAAATGGTTTATATTTAACTACATTTATCTGTACATGCGTAAGAAACATCATATTATCATGTGGATAAAGAAAAAGAAAGAAGGGGGAAGAGTCAACAAGACAGAAAGAACAGGTTACATACACGCCAGATGCCAAACAAAACGACAAGCAAGACAACAGTTGTCCTTTTTATAGAGTTTCATACTTTGTAATTGTAATGTGTAAGTTACTAACAGTTTAGTCATGTATTTCCGACGGAGACAGTAGATAAGATAAGAGCTCAATTATAAGATAAATTATGTATAATCAGGTATGAACTCCAAAGTTGTTTTTGAAAATGACACTATCAAATAAGCTAAATCTAAATCAGGTTACTGGACATGTGTGTGCTTTCTCCGTGTATTTCCAACAAGCAAATAGGTATATTTACACTTCTATACAATGTATATGTTTAGAAAAATGAATTCTCGAATAATATCCAGTTTTCTCTTCGCTTTCCTTCTCTTTCCTCAAGTAGATTTGATTTTCTAGCAAATGCACAGAAACAATAGTTTTTGTATATGACGGAATGAGTGTATGAAAAAAATTTGCATCTAAACCAGAAAAGTTTTTAATTGCTGGAAGAAACTTGGCAATTCTTTAAATACCGCGTTTACCTAGTGCTGACGCACCTTCATGGAGACTTGCATGATTGATAACAGTCACCATAATTCCATGATGCGATATTGCTTACTCGTGAATACAATTAAAAATAGTTGTATTACACGTGGGCGTTAACGTAATGACATCAGCAAGGGTGGGTCATGCATGCTTATGCTTAATGTCTTTGTTACACACACCAAGCAGGATATTTCGGGTCGGAAATGAAAACGTAAAAGACTACCTGGTTGGTGCATTTGGTCTTGGTGGTACTTCAATCGTAGCGTTGGCAGTTGAGAAAATTCATTTCCGTTCAACTATGTAATAATAATTGATCTGATCTGATGCTGATCTCGCACTAATGCCCACGTTGAATATCTAGTTTTACTGAGATTGAAAATCAATGGATTCAAACACGTTTTTCTACTCACAAATGAGTATTTGTTTGTGGTCAGTGTTTAGGCAGTCTCAAGGTTCCCCAATCAGTATATAAAAAGGAAGGTGAAAGCAATTCACCTCACGAGCTTACTGTTGAACTTGATATCCTACCATTCTCCAGTCATTTGAACTTTGAACATTGCTTCCGCTAAACACGCCTTCCCTTTTATAGTCAATCTCTCATTTCATTAGGGAATACATTGTAACTATATAAGATCATCATCATAAAATAGGTATGCCACGAGTCCGGTAGTGGGAGAAGAGAGGCATTTGGCCTTTTGCTTTGAATTCCCCCTGGCCTTGTCAGTTTCAGTAACCCCTTCATTTATCACAACTTACTTTACCCCAAAAATCGTTGAGCATGAATGAACCATAAACTATGCATTATCCACATTTGACATTTCGTCTCACAAAAATTTGCATGCATATCTAATGTATATATGAAACGAACATTACTGTGTAATCTGTCCAGTAGTTAGTAAAGATTGTTGTGCAAATTTTGTTCTAATTCAATTTATCATTTGATCTGTATTGTAGTTTCACAAAGTGCAGCCACGGGACGCCAAAGACTTGTGAGTTCAGAGAGCCAAGCCGTAGGAGGTGGGAGCAGACCGTTGCAACAACAAGAACACCGAGACGACGACGCTGACTTACCTCTTCGTACGGCAGGCTATTCCTCTTCTGCGGCTTCATCAATAGAGTCTGCAGTTCCGGATTGGATTAATCTACGTCCAGATAAAGACAATGCGGTAGAGGAAAACGAGGACTCGGTTGTTAATGACGAGGAGGAATGGGGAGATGTGCCCTTATCTCCTGGTGGTGGAAACGGTTTTCACTATGACCAGCTAGGAGGCGGACTAGATGTTCTTGGACCAAAGGATCCTTCACAGCTCCAGCAACCACCATCTCTTCATAACACCAATACTAATAATAACAACAACCACTTGATGTTACTAACGCCAGGAGATCGAGCAGCACTTCTTCGCTACTACAACGGTGTCGGTAACTTGGGTGGTGGTCTCATGAAACGGGGAGATAAATTGAAGCGCATATATTTGGCCACAAAGTTGAGGGAACAGCCAGCTCTACCGTCAGCGTCAGCACGGGCACTTCAATCTAATTACCGACTTCCTGTGGAGAGTAATATTATTAGAGGTAAGTGTAAAAAGCCAATCAATTTACAGGTTAAATTTGTTAAATCTCATAATAATAGGATCATGTATTTTTCATTGTGGTTTGTTGTGCTATTTATACAGGGAATTTTGACAAACGAAGTCCAAGATGTATTGCAAACTGTATGAGACAAGGTTTGGTTCATCCGATTCAATGCCACTCGCTTTGCCGGAAACGATAAACAAATTCTTCACCGTTATCTTCATTTATTCCTTTTGCATGATTTCGTTGCAATTTCATTATATTTTTTACATTATTATGCATATGCGTCTCTATAATTGCTGTACGTATGCGATATGCCCCAGTGAACTTTTTACCGTTTATTGTTCTAATTGGATCAGCCACCATTTAAAATTTTGACATTCTTATTATAAAGCGTTTAGTATATTATTAATTCAATTGTTGACATGATACATGTTACTACTCTTGCCACCGTCGCTCGATCTCTTGAAGGACGACATTCATGTTTGCTGTTTTAAATTGGATTTAAAGTTCAAAAGGTATATTATTATATGTCTTGTGACCGATGATGGTGATTTTGTGATGATATTAAATGGTGCACATGTTGGATATTATATAAGTTTCGTATATGAATCTAAAATGATATTATGATATAACTTCAATAAATGCAAAAAATGTGTAAATAATATACTTTACCTAATAAGTGTAGTAGTAGTAGCATTCTTGTTGTTGTGGGGTGACGTGAGATTCGGTAGGATTCGTTCAAGTAAAAAGTAGAAAAATGCAACGGAACAATTCAATATACATAGAAGCATTGTAATATCATTAAAATTATAGCGATAAATAAATAGTTTTTGAAAATAAACCTACTTGCTTAAAAAGTATAGTACCAACAAAATCATAAAATTAACCAGAGATCATCATACTATATTAATAGGTTGTAACCTACTTTCAACTTTGCACAAATCTTATATTGTGACTCAATACATAAAAAAATATATGCATAAAATACATACGAGTGAGTCTGCTTAAAAATAGTTGACTGTAAAGCAAAATGAAAGGAAGTATAGTGTGAGTGCTTATATATGTATATAATGTCAATGTAATTATATATTATGATGATTATAACTAAATTAAGTATGAAAGTATTAATATTGTAGTACATGAACGTACATAGTATTACTAATTAATAAGTTACTTATTATGCGTATTTACATTTCCTCGATTTTCCAGTCTCTTTGTTCATAATTTAATTTGTTACTCATTTTACCAATATTAGAAAGTTAAAAAATAAATGTCTCAATGTGTGTGATCCTTTTTTCTCTTAAATTCTCGGGTGCTGCTGCTAAAAGGTTCAAGAGAACAGTTCATTCTATTTCAGTTGAGATATGTGTTTTAATAAGCCAGTAAGAAAGAATAAAGTATAAGTGCATATTAGCATACTCTTTATTGGCAAAAATGGCCAGAAAATCTTAAAGTTTAATCCGATTTAATATACATATATAACATATTAATTAATGATAGTAGCGGAGATGTTCAGTACAGTAATAAACAGACATTTATTCATTCATCCTTTTTTATATATAAATACAATAATAAATTCACTTAAGACATTTGTTCTTCAGCGTATTTACTCATCCAGTCGGGGGCAATTTTCGAGATCTTTTCAATTATTTGATTTACATCATAACACAAGGACTGAATCTGTTTATCCCAGTAAGGTAAGCAGTCTCTTGCCTCAAAGTACACCATGGATTCAATCTGATCTATATGCCCACACATGCGTCCCTCGGATATCATTTGTGATGCGATCTTCTCTGCCTTTTCCTTGGGAATTTCCAACAGGGCACCCAGTTCGGTAAAATAGATGTTGTTGTACAACTTGCTAGCAGCCAAGAGGTTATGCTCAACAACGGCTCTTTCTAAAATGGTGGACCCATCAGCAGTGGTGGCTTTCTGATGAGGCTGTAAAATCGCTTCAAATTCCTTCAATTCTGACTTTCTAATGATTCGTTCCAGATACATTTTCTCCAGGATGTTAAATGCAGGTAGGTTCTGGCAGCGTTCATCCTTAAACAGAGTTCCGAGCATTCTGCTGCGTTGCTGACCGGCGGAAGCAAGGATGGTGCATATCATGGCATTTTTTAAAGCTGTCACCCTCTCATCTTCAGCAATGATCATTCTGTATGATAATTCATTGTATCTTTGAGCCGCTTCGATGAATTTCCGACGGTAGTCCAGAACACGAGCGTAGCAAACTTTGTAGTAAATCTGAAGTTCTTCGTTTTTCGATTCGTTTTGCAACAAGGATGCCCGATTGATAAATGCTTCTGCTTGAACAGCATCATCATCTTCCAGGTATAGACGTGCAATTTTCAGATAAGTTTCCAGTTTATAATCTACTGAATATTGCTTTTGGCCGGTTTCAAGGGGAATCCCTGTAAGGACCTGCGCCGCTTCTCGCCACTGCTGCTGGTTTTCGTAAATCTGTGACAAGTGTTGACGAATTGTTGCTACTTGCTCTTCGAATGAAATTACTCTGGGCTGGACCTGAAAATTACCAAAAAGAAAATATAGTTTATAACTTTATGAAACATGAAACACACGGTAATTAAACAATGATGATTCAATTTAAGAGCATTTTCAAACTAACTTTGTCCAGAGTGTAATGTGCCACGTCCCTTGACACTGCATCAGGAAGCTTTGTTAGGGTTGTTGCCACATCAGAGAGGATCAATCGTGATACCACCAACGACACATTTTCATTTACCACTAAAACCGAAAGAGAAAGCAAATTATTAAAAATGACAAAAACCATGTATTCCTCTTAAGTCTGTAGTTAAGTTGAGCAGCAATTAATTCAGTACACTTACTTTGGTCAACAAGAGCCTTGAGATTTTCTGCCAACTCCGCCTCAGGACTTTGAACAATCGCCTCCAAGATGACTCGATAACGGTCCGACTGATCCTTGTGTGACCCGGACGTGTTCCCCGATATATTCAGCAGTTGCTGCTTCACGCTGTACGCCATTGTCGGGTGGAGCAGGTGGACCTCTGGAAGATAAAGTGATGATTTGCACTTTGTTGTTCCGCACTTGTGATTACGGCGACGTCACTTTAAATCATTTAAAACACTTTGGTTAACAAATACGGTAACTACCTAATAGACACGAGTAATTTGTCAACTAAAATAGTGCATTTGTATGTAATTTGCACTCATCAACAGCAAAATGTCAATCCTTCGATCAAAATGAACAATGAATGAAGTGTCTTGTTTCCACAAGTCGACTCGACAAAGTTCTTGTTGTGCTTGTAAGATGATTAGGGATGCTACAAAACAGCCGATTACTACCGACAATTTTGTACTTCGCGCAGTTCGTTTTCAGAGTGTGGGGTAAAGTGATATGACTTGGTGTGCCGTTTCCTCAGCTTCTGTAAAAATATACTGCATTGCGCAAACTTTTTTTAAACAGGAAATTGAACTACATAGTCATAAACTATTATGGGCTATATGACAAAGTGTTACTTTTAATTGTTGTAATTAATTATGTATTTCAAATTCATTAAAAGGAAAGGGTTAGGTACTTGGATGCCTAAGCTTTGGTATGAAATGATTGCGAGATTGCGTGTGTGTGCTGGTATGCTTTTTTATGTAGAAAATGTTTGTAACGCGAATGCTATGAAAGATTCAGAATTATTGATGCTTTCACCACTGCTCAGGTTATTTCAAAAACTTTCTTCTGTTACTTTCGTACTGACCTTTATTTAAAAACAATCCCTGTCGTCGTACGAATAATATACACATGTACGCTTCATCATCAATATTTATATATGTATAATCATAGCAAATAATAACGGGGTTCATAGTTCATTCACGAAAAAGTTCAAAAAAGACAAAGAGATCGTTACTTTAAGGAATTTAGTTTAGTAGTATAGTAGTAGTTTAATAAGAACAAGCTAACAAAAATTGTGTAATAATAATTATTTTATGAACGACGTAATTACAAATACCACTAAAACGAATTTAATTTAATCTACTTCTTCGATGGTTGGTCCGCCAGCACCACCACCAGTGGGGGCACCGCCGGCACCTGGGAATCCAGCTCCGCCTGGAGCACCTGGAGGTGGGGCTCCACCGGCATACAATTTGGTAATGATGGGGTTGCAAATCTTTTCCAATTCCTTTTGCTTATCTTCAAACTCTTCCTTTTCTGCGAGCTGGTTGGCATCTAACCACCGAATGACGTCGTTGCATTTGTCGAGAACAGTCTTGCGATCTTCCTCTGGAATCTTTTCTTTGACTTTGTCGTCTTCCACGGTGCTCTTCATGTTGAAGCAGTAGCTCTCCAAACTGTTCTTGGCGGATACACGGTCCTTTTGCTTCTCATCATCAGCTTTGTATTTTTCAGCCTCGTTGACCATTCTTTCAATTTCTTCTTTGCTGAGACGACCCTTGTCATTGGTGATGGTAATCTTGTTCTCTTTGCCGGTTGACTTTTCGATGGCCGTTACGTTCAGAATGCCGTTGGCGTCAATATCAAATGTGACTTCAATCTGTGGGACTCCACGTGGTGCTGGGGGGATTCCGGTAAGTTCGAACTTTCCGAGAAGATTGTTGTCCTTGGTCATAGCACGCTCTCCCTCATACACCTACAAAGACAAAATAATATTTTTTTTTGTTAAATTACTGCAAAATTGATAATCTAAAAGGAAAACAATGATGCAATAAAACGACAATATATTGTATGTATTGTCGATGGCTCACCTGAATCAACACTCCGGGCTGGTTGTCAGAATAAGTTGTAAAAGTTTGAGTTTGTTTTGTGGGAATGGTAGTATTCCTCTTGATGAGGGTGGTCATCACACCACCGGCTGTTTCAATACCCAAACTGAGGGGTGTGACGTCGAGAAGAAGAAGATCTTGAACTTCCTCAGACTTGTCACCGTGCAAGATAGCGGCCTGGACAGCAGCTCCATAAGCAACAGCTTCGTCGGGGTTGATGGACTTGTTGAGTTCCTTTCCGTTGAAGAAGTCTTGCAACAACTTCTGAATCTTGGGAATACGTGTAGATCCACCGACGAGTACGATGTCATGAATTTGAGACTTGTCCATCTTGGCATCACGAAGAGACTGCAAGGGAAAAAGACACAAAATTATTAATTACATGAGCTCAGCACAAAATCTTTTTTCATAATGAACTGTAATTAAATTAAATTTTACCTTCTCAACGGGCTCCAAAGTTCCACGGAACAGATCAGCGTTCAATTCCTCAAAACGAGCACGAGTGATGGATGTGTAGAAGTCAATTCCATCGAACAAAGAGTCAATTTCAATTGAGGCTTGGGTTGAGCTGGACAATGTCCTCTTTGCTCTTTCGCAAGCAGTACGGAGACGACGAAGGGCGCGCTTGTTGGTTGTGATATCCTTCTTGTACTTCCTCTTGAATTCTTGGACAAAGTGGGTAACCATTCTGTTATCGAAATCCTCACCACCCAAATGAGTGTCTCCAGCAGTGGACTTGACCTCGAAGATACCATCTTCAATGGTCAAAATAGACACATCAAAGGTACCACCACCAAGATCGAAGATAAGTACGTTTCTTTCGCCCTTTCCCTGTATAAATTAAAAAGTAACTCCAGATTAGTATCTGCTGATACCAGAAATTAGCTAATAAGTTGAAAATAAAGGGAAAATAAATCGTAATTTTTATTTACACTTACGCTGGCCTTCTTGTCCAAACCGTATGCAATGGCAGCCGCCGTGGGCTCATTGATAATACGGAGAACATTCAAGCCTGCGATTGTTCCAGCATCCTTGGTGGCCTGACGCTGCGAGTCATTGAAGTAAGCAGGAACGGTGATGACAGCATCGGTAACTGTCTTTCCCAGGTATGCCTCAGCTGTCTCTTTCATCTTTGTCAACACCATGGAGGAGATTTCTTCGGGATAGAAAGATTTGTTTTCTCCTTTGTATTCCACTTGAAGTTTTGGCTTTCCTCCATCACTGACAACTTCAAATGGCCAGTGCTTCATGTCTGACTGCACTGATTGATCTTCGAACTTGCGTCCAATCAAACGCTTGGCATCTGCAATTAACAACAAAATAAAAAAAGAAAGTTAGCACTAATTCATTCAAAAGTTGTCTGGATATCTTATTCTAATGGTTTTTTAAAATAACTCCCTATACTTACCGAAGATAGTGTTGACTGGATTCATGGCCACTTGGTTCTTGGCAGCATCTCCGATGAGACGCTCAGTGTCTGTGAAAGCGACATAGCTGGGAGTTGTTCGGTTTCCCTGGTCGTTGGCGATGATTTCAACTTTTCCATGTTGGAAAACACCGACGCAAGAGTACGTGGTACCCAAATCAATACCAATAGCTGGAGCCTTTGCCATTTTAGATTAGTTTTTCACACCTGTAAAATCACAACAAAAAGAACACATTCATTTAACTTCAATTCTCTTTAATCCAAATATCATCCCTCCCAGCACGTGCACCACATAATCGTGACGCAATAATCTTAACCACACCCCCTCATTCATCATTCTCAGCCCTAACTATTCAATGATCCACTTTCATTCAGAACAACAAGTAATCATCATCTACCAATTACCTAACTCGTGGTGACAGCTAACACCAGTACTATCTCTCTACCGATGACTAATTAGTAATTACTCTTTTGTCTCCTCACCACAAATCACACCAACCAACTACTCCAAAAGAACAAAAGGACATTAAACCAAAATTACTATAACCGTCGTAAACTACGCCCACCCGCACCTTGAAAAGAATCTAATTCATGAACTCATTTAATGATCAATTAATCATCATGATCTTTAAAAGCACCAGCAGCGAATCTTCTACACCTAACATTAACCTAATCCACGCCTGCTCTCCAACACTTTTCGCCTCACACCACCACCACCATCACAGCCATCATCCTCTGCTAATTATCCCAACAATTAAAAACTCTCCTTACCTTTTTTAACAAAAATTTTACACAGATGATTTTAAAAGATTAGTAGGGGGATCAAAAGTAGAAGTAGTTCACTGATCAAACTTGAGAAAATACTAATTTTTTCCACTAAAAAAACGAATACGAATAATGATTAAACTCGCAGACAAACGGAATGCTCAACCTTTCCGGGAGAATGAACCGAACGAAGTGAACGAGCTAAAGGAACGGAGAAGCCGCAGACAAGTACAAAAAGCAAGCAAAAAAAGGCGAGAAGACGAGGTTGGTTCAATTTTCATGTACTGCTCAGCATATACAAAAAAAAAACGCCAGATAGTGAAATAGACAGAGAGAAACACGTATGTATACTTTTTTATAATTTCCATCCACCACCAAACAAGCAGCAGCACACAATCAAGCCGGTCGTGTCGAGGTGTCGTCGGACGGTATGGTATGGAGTATTTTGCCTTTGCGAACGAAACAACGATCTGCTGCTCAAAAAAATCATCATGATCATCATGCAATCTGGATTTGCTAGAAGTTTCCATGTATGACGTACGGCTCGGTGTACAGCAGCATTGGCTGCTGAGCCAGAGAGCCGTTCCCTCAACAACCACCCACCGCCTTCTCCATGAACCTAGAACATTCTGTACTCGTCGCGTTAAATGCACGCCAAAATGTGCACTAATTTTGTGCATTTGGATGAGTGGGGAAGGTGGACTGGATTTGAGGGGAGATGAGGTGACGGGGTGGAGGGGATGCGGGGTAAGGGGAGGTGAGGTTGTTTTTGGGTTGAGAGACGTACTTTCTGAAGATATCCTTTGGGAAATCGTCATATTTGAGCGGTAATCTTTGGCAAAAAAGGGTTTGCTGCTGTTTGAGTGAGTGAGTAGGCTACCTACCTACCTGATTCACTATTTCTACAACAAGATGGTTTACTACGTAACGTACTCTACGTGTTTCTCTTGTACTATTACTACGGCATGTTATAATGGTTGTGGTGGTAGTGGTGAGGTGAATGGTGGATGGATGCTACTTTTTTCGTTTACTCTTCTCGGTAGTAATTAGCATGAATTTTGTGAGGATTATTGTTGCACACGCTGTTTGTGCGATTTTTGTGTTGTGGGTAGGTCAGGTCATCGTCGCAGCGTCATTTTTCTGTGTGATGAAGATCATGAGCGGTGTGATGAGTAATGTTGGATGTTAGTTGGTTATCTATCATGATTCATGATGATCATCGTTACTTACTTTACTACTATGAGTGTAGGTATGTTTCTGTTCGATTTTCATGAATTAAGAAAAGGCGTCATTTTTCCGAAGACGAACCGATACGCTATTTTTTGTATTGCATGATGTGAGATCATGATCATCGTCGTCCTGCTGATATTGATGAAAAGGTTTTTTTCCTTTGTTCCTTTTTTTCCTGCTTCTTCCACGCTTCTTCTTCTAACTGCTGCTACTGCTATATGCTGGTGAAGAGTTGCTTGAAAGATGGCTTCTTAATAAAAATATCCGCATGGTCCTTTTTTCTTGGTAAATACGGCGGTATTACGTATGTTTCGTTTATGGTGTGGGGAGTACGTAATATTTCTTGGGTTTTCTTTAGAAGTTAGAGGAGACTCGTCATTTCCCATGATGATCATCTTCGTCATCGCCTTGCATTTTATCAGTAAGACAAGGTGATTTCGCATGATGTACGCATGTCGGTTTGTGGTGCTTTGTTGTGAGTGCTCTGCGCACTCTATCTGGTTGTTGTCCTCTTCTTTCTTTCCTTTGCAGCACAGCAGCATGACATGGTTTTGATGTTATGGATGACCATATTTAATTGTAACAGTAGGAAAAGGTGTTCAAGAAAAGACTCAAGATTGCGATATAAAAATGACACGCATGTAACAATCATGATACATATTATACCTACATACACTTCTTAATGTAAAAGTAGGGCAAAATACTCCGTTTCTGTGTTGACTTTGTGTTAAAACTGTAAAGGTTAAAACTTCAAATTGCCGAAACGGTAAATCGTAGGATATTTGAAGATTATTATCAATCTTCTCATTTCAAATTTCTGGCATATTTCGCACCTAGCTAGATCATATTTGAATTATGATAATGATAATCATATTTATAATGAATCGTGCATTAGGTGCAGATAAGCATATTACAGTAGTTGGAAGTGCACGCAATGAGATTACTAATGCGTATTAAGTTTTCGGTCAAGGTAAAAATGTAATGATTGATATTGAATAATCATGAGCTGACCAAACTACAAATGAATGAACGGATTGTAAAAATGAAACCTGCGCTGTATTAGCTAGTGAATCGAGTCCGAGAGTAGAGTGGTCGGTCACATTCTCCAATGCAATATAAGCTTGATGGTCTTACACTACGTTGCTTTACGCTGGCATTTTCATGAATGGTAATCATACAGACGCGTGTTGGCTGAAATGGATGGCCAATTTCAATCAAATCATCATTCCATCATGTTCTGGTATACTGGTGGACTGTTCTAGATGATTATGATGATTTTTTACGAGTCGCAATTCCAAGTCGCAGTTTCGGAATAAAGCAAGGCCATACAGTTCTTTTGTCCAGAGTTAAAAGTACTCATTCCAAATATTTTAAAATCTAAACGAACCGTTATATTTATTACTTGCATTCAGCCTACAAACGAATTTGCTTATTGTCCAGTACATTTTAACCATAAGTCGCATAATGCGACTCGCATTATTTGAGCCTGAATGATTACTGATCGTGCAAAAACTGGAAGAAAAATGTGTTTAGAAAATTACTGACTACCATCGCATTTCCGGTTCATAAGTAAGCAAAATCAATACATAAAAGGAATTCCTCACATGTACAATAATTATTAATTGAAGGTAAAGGTCATATCATGTGAAAGAGCTTATGACCTCCGTAATATTCCTTATGTACTGTGTTCGTAAATTGCAAAACATGTTATGCTGCTTACTATGAATTTTTCCATATACATTCCTACCTACCTATATTTTGTATATAAAAACAGTGCATAATGCATACGTATTTGGGCTAAAACCAAATACGGTATTCGATAATATTTTGCCTGATACTTGATACATCATATACTATCGCTTGGGAAATCTGTTCTTAGAAAGGATTAGTCGCATAGATCGCAACGCATATTATAAGAAAAACGTGATTCTCCATCGCCATTATTGCTTCAGCAAGAAACATGCTGGATTCACATGGCTAGGTGGACTGCATGGATGAGGATGATGTCGCATCTTCGCATTTTGGACCTTGTGTGGATCTTTTTTCACATGAGCCAGTAGTAGTCCCAGCCAGATAGGATATTCACTCCGAGATAGCATAAGAATGCTGGTATAATCCATTGTTAATATCAATATTGCTATTACTATTAGCAATAGTTCAGCTAGCCGTGTGTTCACTTCACGTAAGTGAATATTATGCTTGAAACCTGAAGTATGTAGTGTGATTAACAACGGTGAGAATAAAGCACAAATACTTAACAAGATTTACTGCTATGCTTTTTGCCATTGTAATCAAGAATAGGTTTACAAATTCGCATATACCAATGTGTCTAGAGTTACAGTAACATTTATACATATTTATAAGTTGATTTGAAATGTATGGAAAACGGACAATATAAACGTAAGTATAGGTAGATAATTAGATAAAAGTGCCCATATGTCGAGGCTTAGATAAGCGTTACGCATGCAGATAATCAGAGGAAATTCATGGGAATCCGGTTGCGGTATACTATATATCTGCAATGCCCATTGTGTTACATTTCTCGTAATAATGAATGAATGAAATGGTGATGACGATAAAAGTTTGTTCTATCAGACGTACAATAAGTAAGCATAAATACCTATGATCATCGCATTTTGCAAAGCACGTGTAGATGACAGAAACTACATACATAGTTGACAAGCATGCATGATTATAAGGCTTAAGAGTCCGTCGAACCGGCAATGCACATTTGCTCATTAGTATTGCACTTTTTGTACAATGTAATCTTTTACAGTTTTGGGATTATAGTACTGATGACCAAAGCAAAAAATAAATAACACATCGCAACCAATGCAACTAACTCTACGCTGGCTGACTACACAAAATGACAATATTGCTTCGATTGGAAAACTACGTTTTGCAAATTACTCATCGTTAACCATGAGTTTACGTTTACTGTCGTTTTCTATTTCGTGCATCAACATTATATTCACGAAATAGTTTTACCTTTTATTATAACAACATCCTCAAAACGAATATTTTCGTTTTATGGGTATCATGAAGTGACATCATGTTTGTCTGCAAAAAGTAAATTCGTCATTTCATCAAATGAATGAAGTATGAGTCACGTGTGACGACTCCAGTAATTTTAATGTGCGAGACATATTTCCGATGGCAAATTACAACTTCAACAACTCCCGTAGTTGTGATGTGTAAATGTACAATGGGTTTTTTACAATGTAACCTTTGAACAAACTTGAACTTTGGACATACTATTGTCTTTCTCACTCTTCCATACGATCCAGTGCTCCAGTATGTTCAATTCATGAATCATTTAACTGAATCCCTGGGAATATGAATATGACATTATTCTGGTTAAAATTATTTGTAAATTACATGTTACAATCATGAGATTTTGAATTGTATGAAATTCAGTGGGAGATATGAAAAGAATGTGGAGAAACTTAGAAGGAGTAAGAATTATGTGATGTAGTTGCAGTGTGTAGTAGGATGGTCATATAGGTAGTAAAAGATAATATAAAGAACTTACCTAACATTCATTCATGCGCATACGTTGAAATTTGAAATTAAAGAATTCGCGATTGCGATACTGTAAAAAATCATCGTAATATTGAATGCTGACATCTCGTTTCGTTGGACAGAGAGAGAGCAACGTAACGAGTTGTACATGGTATATCAAATAGTGACAACAATCTTCCATGGGTATGTGTTATACGGGCGCTGGTTAATCGTTTGTGTTGAAACAAACAAACACCTACACAATTTCCTTTTTAGTCAAACACATTGATTCTCGTTGAACAAAATCAGTTGACGTTACAAGTTCATTGTGCAAGGCAAATGGCATTAACCTTGGAATATTTTTTATATTGCGAGTTGTAGGAAATTGCGACAATATTTTAGACAAATTTAGCCGTAGCTTACACTACTGCTAAAAGATTGTATAACGAAGCCAATAATAGTTACGGACAAATTATAAATGCAGAACTTCAAAGAGAAGCTTTAAACGAGGAAAGCCTACATTGGATAAATTGTATTGTGCTACGAAATATCCATATTGCTAAAATTTGCAATAAACTAAACAAAATGTAGGTATGTAAAATGTTTGCTGTTTTGTATGGCGACCTGAACCTGACGTCTGTGTTGGCACATTTTTTTATATTCTGGATTAAATTGGATGAAGACTGAAAATATTCTCTCATGGGTAATATGAGAAATAATGATTAAATTGAAAAATCAATTCCTGATAACTTTTTGCAATGTTGAACACATATATCGATAGTTGAACGGAAAAACGATTATGCGTTCTCCGGTCTACGGAATTTAATGTCACCATTCACCTTAAATCGACAAATGTACAGATTTTGAAACGTAAAATTGCATGCTTATATCGCTTTTAAACAATTCCCATAAGTTTCATACTGGCATGATGTCTAATCAATTGATAATCAATGTACAAAATAACAAGTTTTGGTAGATACAGGATCCATCCAGCTCCACAAATACACATCCGACTCAAATATGACTAAAAAGTATACTTTATTTCTATGTAACAAAATGTAAACATTTATATAACAATTCATTTCATCGCTTCACATCGCTTCCATCCATGACATGAATGAGTTGATTAACGAAGGGCAAACATAACAAGAGATCGAAATATTAAAATACTTGGTATTGATTTATGTTTTCTTGAAAAGGTACCATTTATGGAGAATCTATCGTCAAGTGGGTTCTGTACATACATTACTGGGCAAAACGTATAATATTGTGGTAGTTAATAAAAATATCATTTCCATTCTGTAAAAGCATCTAGGAAGTATAAAGTTCCATTAATATGGTAAGAACAACAAGGAAATAAAGTTTTCCAAGAAGGGGTTTCGACTTTCTTCGAAATGTCTGAAACTTCTTAAAATATGTATCTAGAAGTTGTGCTAGGTGGAGTGCCACTATGAGCACGAATTTTGCCTCTAATCCAAGGCAAATAGTAGGTTATCCTAGAATACACGTCCGGGAAGCCTCCACGAGAGCAACCTGAAGAGGGAAAAATTCATAGTTTTATTTTTCATAGTCCTACAAATTGTTACATGTTATTCATTTTAGGATTTAATTTTTTTACCGCTTCCAAAGCTTGTTATCCCCACCAGGTGCCATCTTCCGTCCCTAAGATTGCACATGAGTGGTCCTATGCAAAGAAAATATCGCATAAAATTTTATGAGAATCAGGCAAGTTATAACTTACTGTACTGATTTAACAGTTGATTTTTTAACAAAATAGTTACCTCCGCTGTCTCCAACACAAGTGCCTTTGTGCGTCTTGGTGTCTTCTGGGCCAGCACAAATGTGAAACTTTCTTATCCCAATGTGGTAATGGTTTTGGTAAATTTGGTCGCATTTTTCTTGAGATGTTATATGAACCCAAACCTGGAAGTAGACAATGATAATTACTAACGATGTATTTTTGAACATGACATATTAAACAGAAAGTTCTGCATGATTATAAGTGTAAATTCGTGATTTTGAAAGTAAAATGAAGTAAACTAGTTTTGACTAATTCCACCAACTATAAATGCATGCATCAGCCTCTTACAATGATTCTAGGAATGGTTGCTAATTACGAATAAACTAACAACGTCGCTTTTAAGGGAAAGAAAGTAAAAATAAGCCCAAAGATGACGCTCCCTAATATTGTGTAACATTATTTTTTTTAATCAGCAAGACACCTCAACATAAAATGTCAGCATCTAAAAATACATAGGATTAGGCTGATTGCTGTGATAGTGAAGATCTGTTAATTTTTTCCCTCATAACCACATTAAGTCATCAGCATCCACCACCGTTCGTGATTGTCGTGCTGAGGAATGTATCACCGGAGTAGTATAACGTGGCTTGCGACTAGAACTTTTATGTCTTTTAATTTCGTGCATATTACTCGTTCATTGCCCCAAAATAATGTCGAGCTAAGGATAATAAAGTTTTTCTGAGCTTTTACTTGTAATTTGTAATTAAATATACCACAAGATGAGTGATAATGAAAGCGCATGAATCGCGAAGATTCTAAAAAGCATATGCGTTTACAAATTGACACAATTATAAAATCAGGTAGCAATATAAGAATGTTTGTTCCGTCTGATACGTTCCATTTAAGGTTACTTTAATTCTTAGTAAAAGACTTTCATTTTTTTGTTTCAAAGTATTAATATCTTATGCAAGAAAATTAAAATTAACCAAAACCAAGTCTCTTAAACCATCTGATTTTGCATAAGGAGTCAAATAAGAGAAAGCAACAAGGCACGTACACCAAATGCACCGGAGTGACTGTGACAATAAAAACCGCTAATGTGTGTGGGCGTGTTATGAATTTTGTATTATCATAAAAACCACTACTGCCGCTAACAGTTGTTACATTCAGTTCGTGATTAATACATTAAAAATAGCTTCACAAAATGAAAGCCAATTTGGATCCCAGCTAGTAAACTGCAAACGTGGTTAATTTAATTGTACTGCCGGCCGGTCCCTTACCCATACCGTTTCTCTTATGAAATAGCTGACCATGTAATCATACATCATTCCTTACTTGGGAGTTTGGGACTCCCATTTTTGCTGCCCGCTTCACGCTTCACCACTAAAAACTTTTTGCACAAAGCTTTCATTAGTATCTAATTTTATATTGAAACTCGGCACAAAAATAATTGAAATTCAGTAAATAAATAAATAAACTACGGTCTGGTGGCTCAAAATTTCAAAAAGCGAAGAGCGTGACGATACATCCTTCTTAATTGCGTGTATTTATGCAGAGGTATAAACTATAAATGACGAGGTAATTAGAAATGGTTGATCGCGTCACGAAGATGACATCAGAGATTATTGATTTGTATATATACATATACGCATAGGTAGGTATGCATCTTATTATTTTATTTTTAGAATTGATGTGCTGTTGACTGTTCGGTTGAATGATAAACATACCGTTACTAATCGTGTAATGGATGGACAGAATGGAAGAATGGACATTCATTTTGGCATTCACGTGGGTTTTGAGAAAACAGTATATAGTAGCGGACACAGAGCTAATAAATTAAATCTTGTGGTTTTCACTTTACTCGTCGTCACCATAATTTTACCCCTTACCGTACGCTCATCTGACTGTATATAATCTTGCATGAATTGGTAAATACATCCGGACAAGGAAGGAACTATTTATCACTAAAGTTTTACCGGATTGTGAATAAAAAATTACAAATTAACTTGACGAGCAATGAAAAATTCACACAAGATATGATGCATTATCTTGTTAGGTATGTACACATGTGAATTCGAATTTTAAAGATGAAAATTGACCTCTAATAAAACCATTACAAATTATATATGATTGGCTTGTTGCTATTATTGTGCTATTTGCATTTGTGGTAATTTCTAAACATATCATGTCATTACCCTTCTACTAACAACTACCCGTTATAAATATATCTGTGACATTGACAGTTGCGAGCAGTAATAATGCTTTGAACCGTTTTATTAAACCTGAACCTTACCAACCGTTAAGACTGTAAAATTGGCATTTTATGGGGCAACGTGCAACTTTCAAGTTCTCTTGAGTGACTAACCTACATTAAGGAAAGTTAAGTTAACAATAGTGTTACTGATTTCAATTTGTTATCACCCAGGAGTAATATCCCCATAATTAGCGAGCTCTTATACAGGAACAATCTAACACTAGCATGTATAATTAATGCAATTCAACAATATAGTGTTGGTGAATGTTTCCGCTTAGTTTATGCAAATACATACATTAATTCATTTTTAACAGCAAAGTACATTACATATCGTGTATCGTTCAAATATGGTAATTATATTCACTAGCTGCGAAGATAGTACAATTGGGGGTGTTTGATTGTTTCAGTTCAATACACCTGAGTATTGAAATTCATGTTGAAAACCTGAAGACCTATAATACAATTCAATTACATATTTGCATCGGAAATAACTTAATCCGTCCGTTGCTGCAGGCGTGAGCAGTACTTTAAGACATTAGAATACTAGTCTAAACACTCGCTCACTACAATCAGTAGTTTCATTTTATACCCCACAACGGTCGAGTCTCCTTTAAAAACAAGTCGCATGCCAAGCCGTTTGCGACGAAAAGTGCCGTCGGCAAGCGAATGGTATAGCTTTTATTATTCTTCAATGCGCTTGCCAAGTAAAACACGCACAACCTTTTGACATTTTTATAGTTTGTAACGCTGAAAGAACTTGAGGAAAAACTGAACAGTGAATAGTAATGGAAAGAATGGGGAATTAATCAGGCTAAAAATTTTGATTTCCACTCATTTCACATAATGCGACATTATATTTTGTTATTTAACGTCCATGAGCTAAAGGTAGAGAAAGTTGAAAACCTTCATAAATTGGATCATTTGCCCAATATTACAAATATTTTCATTGACGCACAAAGATGAGTTTATTAAAATGAGGAAACGTCGGTTTCATTGTATAGAAAAGCTCGTAAACGTGTATATTAAATCGTTGATTGATATGAAGTTAGGAAAATAAATTTAGTTCCGTGCAAATTTCTGTTAAAACTTCCGTATAGACGTACCAAAACAAAAACGAAAGTAAAAATTCCTAGTAATCTGTTTTAACGACTGATTGTTTAGAAGTGAGGTTTTTTATGACTTGTACGCTGTCTTAACTCGCATGTCGTTTCTGTTGCCAAAATACACAATTTCATCAACAAAACATGACTTATTGATGATATTGCATTCAGCTTCCGCTATTTCACATTTTTATCATTCCCAACTGAGATGGCTTTACATGAATTGTTGAAAAAGTTTTACCTGTTGCATTTTGGAAGAAAGCTTTCCAGCCGTCTTTTGCATTCCCCATCCTGTCGCCACACATTTGAGACCGGTCATGTTGAAGGACAAAGTCTGTACGTCATCATTCGGCAGACACACGGGTGAAATTGTTGGAGTCCATTTTATTGGTCTTGACAGCTTTACTAGAGCTTTAGCACAAATTTGTGATGAATGAAAAACAACCATTATTATTAAGATTTCTCCAAAAGCGTATCTCCAAAAATCATGCTAGATTTTCCAAATAATTTATTACCGCTTTTTAAACAAAGATGTGGCATGTTATTTGTGAAATTAATGACTTTTCAACGTGAGAAATTAATATATTACAGAATGCAATTTTCACATAAAATGTTAGGAAGGAAAACCTCAATTAAAGATCAATGTTAATTAATAGTTGGTTGTTAGTAAAAGGAAAAGGCGTAAAAAAGAAATTCTACACATGCTTCACATGTAGTGGTACTTAAAAATTGAATATTATGCGCTGTACATATTTTATGTGGCAATCGCAAGACTGTTAGAGGTAGTTTTAGTACATGCGTCGATGCGTAACCTTTCGCAGTTGACACCAATGATGAGCTGCTAATGATAATGATAACTGCCACACCAGAGACAATCTAGAAATATCTAAAATCGACAATAAAAATGATTACATTATGCCAAATGTTGTATTTTGCAGGCGCATATTTTTCTTCGTTGGTGATGATGATGACGGTAATAATAACTATTATCATCATCAAAAACGTCTTCTGCTGATGTCTATACAACTGGTGAGTGGGATGGACGGAGATATCATTAAACCACAATCACGCATCCGTTTTTTCTGTATAGTAACTACTTACACATTCCCATTATCAACTTGAATCTAACATGTAATCACTACTGACTTCATTGCTGATAATAATCATTATTTTAAAATATCTTGAATTTTTACATTAATCATAATGATAGCCCGTGATATATCAAAGTAGCGAGATGGTTTGAATTATTGAAACAAGGCGTTGATAGAATAACAAATGAAGTAGATAGATACACCATGAGCTACAGAACTTTTATAGACGTTTGCATGTGAGATGCTCGCATAATTGAATTCATAAAAATAAGTTGATGAAATATCATGTTAAAGAGAATGAACCCTGAAATTCTGTTCCCAGCTACCATCAAACGTTATTATAGTCCATTCAAGGGCATACGAGCTTTTTAAAAATCTGATTGACAGACGGACATTGGAAAACAATATTTCACGTTATATCAGTAGCGGCTACCTGAGAATTAACAATGAATAGGCAAGTAACTTTGGGGTAGAGACGAACGTACACATTGCATAGGTACATCCTCATAAATATATGGACAAATGTAAATGATTTTCACTTTCAGTCGTCTTCAGGTATGGCCGTCCTCCTCTGACTTCATCAAACAAATAATTCTCTGCTTGTATAATATAGTTTTATGGCATGGCCTAGCCTGTAGCTATACATAAAAAACAGGTTCATCCCAAACTCATCAGCTTTTTATATCCTCATAATCGACACAGACATTTTAATGGGTATCAAAAGCTCTTACACAAGAAAATACCTCGTGAGTAGGTAATGTCAGTCAGCAGAGAAGAGATTCCGTACGCTCAGTACGCATAATTCAATGCAAGATATAAAAATAAAGTTGATTGACATGGTGGCTCATGCATAAAGTCAAGTTAATGTCCTTTTTGTCTTCATTCATTACCCTCCACGACTCATAACCGCAATAATGCATGATACATGCACGTCTGCTGAGTGCATCATTCATTCACAGTGATACTTTTACCAACGACAAAGTGCAATGTTTACGTAGAGGAGATGCACTACTGTTGATATTGTACGCATTGAAGACGCATGTAGTAATTAGTGTTTAAGGTGGCTTTAGAAGCTATTGTTTTATTCACAGGTAATAATAAATCTTCTGAGCCTTTTTTCTTCTTGTAATCATGTAGCAATTCGTGTATATAATGTTCTGGTTATGTCTATTGTGGCAACAAACAACAACCACGAAACCGGATAAAAACAACAAGTTTTGCTTCTTGAGAAAATTGAAGCAATTCAATGAGTACGATAACCACTGGTTCCAATTGAGCGTTCAAAAGTTGAGTTAAAGTTATGAATTGTATAATACAACAAGAAGTGAGTAGTAAGCGTAAAAATGATGAATGGATTATAGGTAAAAAACAAAAAATGGCAAATGGCAACGGAATGAATGATTAAAGGAACAATGAAAATTGACCTTTCATTTTTCATAATATGCAATTATAGTAATAAGTTGTCGTTGCTTCGTTATTCTTGATCGGTACTTGATATGTAGTGATAATTTATGTATCATCAACATATAAGTTATTTGTACCGTCACTGTCACCGTGTTTTGAACTTATAAATCTTTGAATGAGGCACGTGGCTCGTGCATAATGCTTTTGTTGGTGAACTTTGTTCTACGCACACACGCAATTAATTTTTAAGTTATGGCTGCGCATATTTGATTGCTCATGTCCGAGACAAAAGTTTTCAAGTTTTATCTGTCTGTCGGAAAATTGCTATCAAGAATGTTATTAGGTGTTTTGTGGTCTCGACAATGCAAATGTCAGGAGCCAGCTAATAGGCAGTTAAAATTAGGCAATGAAATAATGTGTACACCATTACAGGTAGAAATGCGGAAGCACTGCACATCAATAATCATTATTACCGATAATCATTGGATAATGTTCAAGGACTTGACTGTTGACCATACGCATACGCAAGTTGTTGTCATTGCAAAGATATTTAGCTTACTACTTTGTACAATGTATGTCTAAGGTCTGCAGAAAGTGCAGAAGGTAAGACGGTTCTAATAATAAATTATTTTAAAGTAGTAGCAATAATCAAAATGGGAAGGTAACGAACCCGTTCTCTTGGGCAATTTAAAAAATTGTAATGCGTGCTATAAATTACAACAATGTTACGAAATTGCGCTTACTGCGCTAGGTTAGATTTGCAGGAAGAAAGTGAAAATGTTGGAAAGTAATGGCAACTCTACTGTTATTGTTATTGCCACAATTTTACACACAGTATACACAAATTTGGTAAAAATGAAAGTATTTTCAAACCAATATCATTGTCGAAGTCCCGGAACCTTTCGTGGACAAAGACGCGTGAGACGCCTATCATCTTCTCCGTTCCTTCAGTTTTGGACCTGTCATATTCACCAGCCATGACAAACCATGATACTCCACGTTGATTTAGTCCAAACAACCGACTAATAAAACAAAATAGTGATCAACGCAAACACAGTAATAAAAACATTTAAAAAGTTGTCCGCCAAATATTTTGGCGAATCTTATTAAGGGATTTTGAAAAAACTATTTCTTAAAACCCAATTGCATGAAGGCGTAAATGCATAGTAAATATATATTTTAACTCTTGTAACATCCATTTTTTCTTTCCATCTGAATATCCTTTACCAGTATTTGTAATGACTTACTTGTTAACACAGTGGCCCGCTGTTAAAACCCATTGTGTTCCAATTAATACACCTCCGCTGTTTAAAAAAACAAAGCTTTAAATTATAATACCAAGGGACAATTTCTTTCGTTACGGCGATTATATAAATTTTCTGAATTTGGCGATAGCATATTATTTTTTGCATGTATTATTAGTAGAAGAGGTTAATCGAATTCAGCTTAGTAGCATTTACCACCAATGCCCGATAAATCCCATTGTTGGATGCTTCAACTGCAGAGAAATTTGCCAGGGCCAAGAGTAGGGCTGTGCTACGGTCCCTCCAACAATTCTCGCCAAAGGTCCTTCAATATCTGTTGGATTTTTGCTTTTCCATTTCATAACACGCGAATTGGCACGTACATTGCGCGACGAAGACTGCAGCTGTGAGTCAATTGGACTTCTGGGGGTCCTCCTGCTGCTTTTCATACTATTTTTGTCATGTTTACTACCTCTCTTAGAACTACTGGCATAATTTGAAGACGATGAAATGCTACTGCTACTATTTCTGAAAGTTGACTTCTCATCTCGTCCTCCACGACCTCTTGACTCGCGATGAGTATAAAAAACACTGATCCCACAATCTGAAAAGGCAAACAAGCAGGTGGTACGATAAAATCATAAAAATGTCAATTGTCAGTCCGTTTCCTTTCCATTATTGGTATCAGTTCATATGGTACATGCAATATGGTATATGCAAGGCCGTCACCATTTGAAATAACGTGTCTTCTCGGTCGGATATTCAACGGAGAATTTATGAAGTCGTGGAATAATTATGCTAATGAGCGCAACTGCGTAAATTAGCTGAAAGCAAAGGCGTTCGTAATCTGAACTATGATTGCCACGCCAAATTTTTTTACGATGAAAACATTTTTATGAGACATTTTTGCACTTTCCTCTTTTCCATTTTGCACTCAACAATATTTTATTTATGTACAATCGCCTCGTGTAAAATTACTTATTTTTTCTTTACAATGAAAACTTCAGCAGAAAATTATTTATGTTAATGCATTGGATCTAACATTTTTAAGTAGCTCATAGCTCAAATCTCATGTGTGTGGGTGAGCCCTCCACTCAACTCATAAATCATTTTTCTACATGTCAGCAGCTTTTCACCACACACTGAGATACCTGATTAATGATTATTATGATATAGGGTGAAAGCAAACTTATTTGTCGGCGCGTGCATTGCATTTACTTTACCTAACCCAATGTATTATTAATTGAGACTTGCAATTAGCAGGGTTAACGTAAAAAACACAAAAAATAAAAACGAAACTTGATATAAAAACTTTTACTTAAATACCCAATGAAAACATTGACCATCTCTTCAATTAGCAATTGAGATGACGTTTCATGCACAAATAATTTCGCTCAAAACAACTCTTTATGCTAACAAGTAAGACATATCAAAGTACATCATTATACAAGCCTGCGACTACAACCTACCATCATCATCTTGAATAGGGACACTGAAAGTTTACCCTAATTTTTTAAATGCATGCAAAGTCATGATCACGATGTCTTTTCTTCAACCATCACATCTGCTTAACAACGACTGTACAAGATGTGCGTAACCTTATATGATTATCACGTGCAGTTGTTGTAGTCCCATACATCATTGACCAGACTCGAGCACTATGGGACTGGTAAAAGTGTAGAGAAGGCAAAAATTGAATTCTTTGTTGATGAAGCGGTGTTGGTATGCATCACTCCTTTTAAAACTCACAAGAATGAACAAAAATTCCATCTTCCAAGTTAGTACACTTTATTGTTAAATGCCAGCGACATGAAAAGGGGAATTTTCCCATGAAAGATGAGGCATGTGAACGATTTTCAAATTAACGGTTTTCATTATATTAAAGGTGAAGGTAGAAAAGGAACGGTGGACTTCTTTCAAACCATGATTTCTGATATTTTGAATTTCTTTGCACCATCATCATCCACACCATTATGCATTGTCAATGCACATAACAATGCAAAAAAATCATGCATGGATGGATGGATGAATTCATGCAAGTTATTTATTGAGGCTCCTTATACTACTTTATTGCTATTCACCGTCACCTCATCATCGTCGTAGCCAATTTTAAAAGTGCTTATTCAATGCGAAAATGCGTGGTACTCTCTGAACTGGATGAATGAACTGATTGTTAGCTCAATGAAAAGCGGTGTGTCCTGTCATGTCGTGTACTAATTTGATATTTTTGGCGGTGGAGTTGTTAGTATAGTGCTAATAATAGCCAATAAGAAAGTGTGATACATAACAATGTTTATTCGAACTTTGAATTTTCTTTCGGTATTTTTTTTGGACTATTATAGTTTCCTGTAAAAAGTAGAATGATCACGTTTTTGATGTGGACGATAATGATCAAAATCTCTTTGTGAGCAGAGTACAATAAACTAGAATTACTTTCGGGTGATTTACACTGGCACTTACAAGTATTTATTTAAAATGTGCATTATTAAAATTTGTTGATTTTTTAAAATAATAATTATAATTACCGATTTAATTGAATTGAAAAAGAAATAAACACACAGATTTGCCATTTCGTGTAATGCTTTTACAAACAAAAAATGATGCTGACACTTTTCAAACCAATTGTATAGGAAATCTATTGCATGCATAAATCATTTTATAAAATTGTATGAACAACTGTCGAAACTTACCTGCACTATTCTCTGGAAACATGTAGTATCCTACAACATAACTATCTTGGAATACTAAAAATATCACGAATGCCACTGTGAGAAAATTCGTACACACTGAGATTACATCTTGAAACCCAAACGTACTTTCACTACCACATCTCTCCACTTTACCACTTCTCTTTCTGCCCGCGGCATTTTTCATCGGAAACTTGAACATTATAAACTTATGTGTGTATAGAAGTTAATTGTTGTGGTTTCTCCAGATTGCGACCCAGAACCGGAAATGTATCACAAGCACAAATGCTAATAATGATTAACTTGTAAAATTTTACACCATGTTGTGTAAACTCACACGTTATATTGTAAAGCACTTTATTGTTGGTTGCATGCAGATTGAATGATGTGTTCTTTATCCTTCTAAAGGACTTCTGTCTGGGCCTTTGTCAAAGTTCCATGATGATAGCAATGTGGAATGTGGATAGCGATCACTGCCATCCAATACAAAACTCAATCACAACAACAATCACCCCTGCCACATATCCGTGTCGATATGTCTTGCCACTTTTTACCGCAACGCTGCGTTCATCATATTATAATAATCATTACTGTTACGCAATTCATTTTTTTTTGTTTTTATTACTTTTACACTACTTACACAAATTACGTGATCCGACTGATTGACTCGTCATGCATGCGTTGCAATTGTTGCAAAGCAAGAAAAAATTGTACACAGCGATACTATCTCGAGACGCATATTATGCAAAGATATACACGATACATAACATTACTGCAAATTATATTTATGTGTAGTATCAGTAATATGATGAAAACAAAAGTTTTCTATCTCTTTCGTATCAACTAACATAACTTTCTGATACGATTAGCAGCGATGATGACATGCTAACAGCATTTCCTCTTCTTCTCAGATTTCCCTAAGTCATACACCGCATGGGGTCCACTCCAACATTATTGCTACAATCAATAACAGAAATAGTTGCACTGCCTGACAATGAAAAATAACAATAAAATACGTTGGTTAGTGTAACAATGAATGATGGACATACGTTATATAGGGAGCTTATAGCTCATGACTCAAATCATTCCCTTCCTTTCTTCTTCTTTCTTTGTTACACAATAGTAAACCTATTATAAATGAAATGTGCATATAAAGAGATACCCAAAGATCGATTGCGGAGATTATACATAAACAACACAAGAACTCGCAAAAAATGCGGCAAAATGACACTTTTTTATCAGACAAATAATATTATCTAACAGACAACACCCAATAAGAATAATTTATCATACAATAACAACAGTGCTGGCGTCCACTCCGACCGGATCAAACAACGGCTTCTGGTGTGATGAGGAGGTAATTAGGTATTGTCCTGTTGATATTTATTATCAAAAGGACGATTAAAATCTTGACAAGAATGACTTTATGTGTTTATCGGCATCTCTGCGCTTGCTGTTTGTACGCAAGTGTCAAAACGACACAACCTCTTCTAACGATGATGCGATGCACAAAAAGTGCCAATAACGTTTACCTGCTCGTCTCCTTTTCAACTTAATCACTGTCACTCAATCCAAATTATTATTATTGTGAGGAGATGACTAGCTTGTAAGTAAAGCATGATCATCGTAATCAGCTCAGATCAGTGTAACACACTACACCACTTTTTCAGTCTTCTTCTGGTTGAAAGGGCTCCAATAAAAAAATGATTATACGCTAACTGCCAAGTACCAAAAAACTGCCCTTTTAGCAACAGCCTCCTATGATATAGTCAATTGTACATTTTACATATAACCTGCGCGAGTTCAATTTAACTCGTAATGCTTGATGATATGCTATTTACTCAGAAGCTTCTTTTACTTTTCTTCTGAAATGTGCAATGTTGTTGCTCTTGCTCGCAAAACATGATAGCCATTAACAGATAATTGCTGTAAGTGTTTATTACTGATACGACGATGTTATAACGTACAACAAGAAGATCAAGGGATGAAAAGTCGACGAGAGCGACCAAGAAGGAAAGAAAAGCAGGGGCAAAGAGGAGACAGGAAAAAGAGTCAGTCAGTCACTCGAGCAGTAGTGGTAGTGGTAATAGCGCTGTGAGTAGTAAAAAAAGATAATGATCATCAAAAATGAAAAGAGGAACTTGAGTCAGAAGAAGACGAAGTTAACAACTTGTGCGAAACATGGCAAGTTGCAATTTTGCATTACTGCACTATATGCGCTTTGCGTAGCGCGTCTCGTGTCGTCGGCCGGTAAAGTCTTGCATTACCAGTGCATTATGCATAATATTATTATGACGTGCATCGTAAATAGGTGCACGTACCTATACGAAGGAACATTACTTACCTCACACACACACATGATAACATTCTTGGTACAAAGATGATGGTTGTAGGTAATGTGATAAGCAACAACCAGCCAACGAAGAAGTCAGAGCGATAGGTTGTACTTATGAAAATTGTTCACAAAAGCACATTTCAGTGGTTTTTGGTTCGTGTCTCGTGTTTTAATTTTTTTCCTCGTCAGTCAATTGAAAAAAACGTAATATTTTTTATTGTAGTTTTACATTTATTTGTTGTGACTATTATTAAGTAGTTGCACGCACGGGTACAACATTATGCACCTACACACAGACACACACACAAAAAAAACATATAATATTATGTTTCAAAACTAGATTTTTGCGAAAAGGATTTTGTTTCTCTGCAGAAAATGAAATGATAATAGTTAAGGTTCAATTGAATATAAACAGAGATGATGATAGGAGTAGCGTGATGCCCCTTTAGTAAATGTACGGGTCATCATCATCTTGTGTCCGCGAGTCCGACCGGAAAGTAACTATGAAAAGCTTTAGACCATATAAGACTCGATCGTGTCTTTTTTTATTATGATAGAAAACAAGAAATTGAGATTACATGCTATCGTAGTAAAACTATCAGATATTTTCACAATAACCATCAAAGAAACTAGATGATACGTTTTAGTAGAAATTTGGTCTGGTCTGGCGTTTTGGCGTTGTTAACAATACTGTACTGTACCTATATTTTAGTTAAATAGACCTTTATCGCACCGTTCTGATCAGATATCATTGTAAGCGGTCACATAATAAGTACACAACGGGAAGGAAGGAAACAAGAGTGAACTGAAGTAAAGATGCGACGTGCAATACGATACGATATATAAGATGCTCTTGATTTGATACAAGAAGATGTACCGTGGTGAGCTATTGATGATGATCGCAGAGAAAGGATGATGCCAAAAAAGGTTCTGAAAATGAATGTGACCACAACATAGAAGCATATTGTCAATTCGTCACATTAAATAGTCAATTTTTAAATTATGATTACGGCAATTGCATGATGATGTTGTGATGCGATTGAAACCAACGAACAAGGGTAAGTAGCTTATGGGTTCCTCTCCTTCCTACCACACTCTCCTATTTGAATACTTACACTAAATTGTAGCTATCATATTAGAAAAGACTAGGAAAAAAATGTGTTTTTAATAATTTCTTGAGAACGAAATGTGTTTCAAATTTTAAACGATGTTCTAATGTTTTTTGCTCGTTTGCAAATGGTTCACCTTATTATTCCTTTTCTGACAATTCGAATCTTGTAGCTAGTCCTCTTTGAATGTTGCGTTGCGTGAGTTTATAGCTAAACGAAAGTACATCCATTTGATGATGAATATAGCAAAAACGATAAAAACAAAAAGTGAAAAGATAATCATATCGCAGGACATCGACATCGTCATCATAATCACTTACAAAAGAAGCAAAAACCAATTCTGTTGTAAAACAAAAAGGGATCTTAGGAAGTATAAAAAGCGAATTAATAATAATAATACGTCAATGCAACGCAACGCGGGCACATAAAAATCAGCTAGTTAATACGAAAGAGTTTCTAGTGAAAGACGTTCTAAAAAATGAAAACGCATCGTCATTATCGTTTTTCGTCACCTTCCATTTTTTCTTGTTTCATTTCATTCTTCGTCCTCAGGTAAATATTACCTTACGCACATACCTATATATCAACGTTCTGACAGGGGATCGCTTTTTTACGACCAAATTTAATGTTAATGCGAAAGCAATAATAATATGCGTGCAAGATTGCGTTACATTGCATGTTCACCACACACATAGATTACGCATATATACGCATCATCTTTGTAATGGTATCCTATCAGTCGATGACATGACATTGTGGATCCAGTTTTTGTTTGGAAACATCGTAAAATGCGAATTAAATTTTTTTTATACTTAATTGAATAAAATCTATTCGTTTGCCTTTTTTACTAATGCGGCTCGTTGGGAAAGCAAGACAAAAAATGTTCAAATTCTTGGATCATTTCAATATGGCATCCCAACCCAGGCATGTGCTACTCATGAAAATGCAATTGAAAAGGGAAAGGAGTAGTGAAGTAAATGGGAGTGCTCTTGTTGAAACTGCTGCTGTTGTGGCATTTTGGCAATTTTTTTTCAAACTTTATTCAACATTTTTTTGCAGAGTAATCATTTTGTCAAACGCAATCTGTCATTTTTGACTTTGCGTTTCAAGCAACAATAAACAAGGTAGGGTCTCATGAAAGTTTAATGAAAAGGAAGCACTCACTCACTGCTACGTCCATTCGTGTAAAACTTGCAACTTTATATTATGCGTGGATGATTGTGAAGATGCGTGTAATTGTAAATTGTAATTGATACGTGAAAGATGATGACGAAATGATGATAGGGCAAATTGGATAAAGATTAATCGCGCATCCTATTCCACTGCAATTTAGTATGGTTTTGATTTTATATTAGGCATATAAGTCAATTATCTTACCTGTTGAAATATAGAAAAGTGTTTGCGGACAGAAAAAGCCGATCGATATTGATCAACAACAGTACGTTGGACTGGCTGCTGGTTCAAGAAAAAAACTGTTACATTGATGATGTGATTATAAAGATGATGATAGAAAATGATTGTTGGGTTAAAAGCACGGTGGATTATCATATCTTCTCATGAAAATCTGCATACATGTTTATTCGATTTATGTATTCTTAAAAACGTGTTTACTTTTATTCATTTATAGCAACGAACGCTCACTAGAAATGCTGATTTTGATCTCTTCAGTGTCAACATGATTCCTTTTTGACTGCTTCTGAATGTGTTTTTGTCTTTTAAATTTGAAATTTTCAGCTTAGTTTTGATTGAAATTAGATGTAGCACACTGAAGGTACTTTTTATTATTGGCGCCTCAGTGTCAAGTTAATTAAAAGTAATCAAACATGTCAAAGACAGAAGAACATTTTGATGATTATCTAGTGAAATAAAATGGTATAAGAGCAAAGATAGTGTGAAAATCATCACTTTCCATTGACTATCAAGCAAAAGTTCTCTGTATCCAAGAATGCGATGAAAATAATTTTATGTAAAAATACATTTGCTACATATTATAATGAGTCTATGAAATGAATTGACAAGTGAGATCATCCTTTTCCCCATAAAGAATGAAGTAAGCACGAACTTCATGTAACCGTAAATGTTGAGTACTTAACCACTACCACACACTGTAATGGTGGTTATGCTTATTCTTATTCCACCCTAGGTTTTAAAAAAAACTAGATACTCGTTGAAAGGGCGGAAAGTGAAATGAAGAGGAACATTGAATTGTCATTTTTGTTATCAAAAAAATTTGCATATATGAATGAATGCAAATATTCGAATATGTACACTGCATATTATTTTTATTAGTTCGTCAAATGTCAAAAATAAAAATACCACAATCAAATTATTCGTGAGGAACTTACCAAAGTGCACGCCTGTTATATTCTTGCATTCTTTCACCTTTAAAAAATGATGCTTATCTATGAACAAACACACATATTGCAAAATTACCACAAAAGTGATGCCATTTGTAAACGAAAATACCCTATCGATCTTTGAACTATCTTCAGAAAACGAGCAATTTAAGAAAGCATAAAAAAACCACACAAGCCAAAACTGATACTGTGTTGTTGGGTGCTTGTATTGACATGACATGCAAATCAAATGATTATTCGTAAGAACCAATAACTAATTTACGAGGCATTCTCTTGACACTGTTATCGTGAGCCCATAAGTTTGGCCTCCAACTATGCAGACGCTATTTATTTATTGCCAATATCTTTGCCAGTGTCAAGGTGCAAGTTTGTAGGTTGCAATGCTACAATAATTGATTGACCATTTGCGCAAGTTGATCCTGCTTAATGTTTCAATGGTTAAGCTTTCAGTTCCCTTATTGGTTTTGACAACGCAAAGTTTGTTCTACCTTTATTTGTGTAATGCAATTTTGGTCATTTGTTTCAACACTTATCTTTCAACTAACAGTCATTTTTAAGTGCATTTTGATAATGAAATGACTTCTAACACGAACACCTTTCGCCCTTTCGTGGTAACACGTCGTCATTCATCTTGATACGATATCTTGGCACAAGTTCGCCCAAATGCCAACTTGCCCCACCAAAAATAACAGTTTACTGACTGATGAGTTAACAGAGACTATGCATAATTGCACAATGCACAATGATAAGCCAGTAATGTTGGGCGGAAGGAAAGTAAGTTTTTAATTAACGACTATAATAATATTTAAAAAGTTCGTAGTATTTTCATACCTTTCCTGTTCCTGTTGTTGCGTTGCACGCACAACTGGTTCACTGCTCTTCCATTAAAATCATTATGATATGATAACTTTAGGATATTATTGTATGAGTCGAATTCGCAATAAACATTGAATGGCGTGATTTGATCAGGAACACGACACTTTTGTGTGGTGTTGTGTAACTTCAATTGGACCGTAATCAAGCAATAAATGCTCCTAAATTAATGCTGTAATTAAGGTAAATGCTTGAAACTGAAGATAAAAATACTTTCATTGTTGATAAAAATAAGAAATCACAAAAGGCTAAAAAATTCAAATGTGAGTTAGAAAAGAAGCAAGGTTACACATTGTTGCAAGTAGAGAATGTGTACAGATAGAGCAGAGGACTTTTTTCTTCCTAATGCATATTGCATATCCATTAGGCAATGTATTGAACATTTAACAAACATGCTTCATTTTTTATTCTCATTGCAAGTGATTCATTTTGTTTTTCACTAATTTTATTACTTCAGACTATGAATAAATATCAAACTATTCTAGGTATTCACATAACGAATTTTCATTATCGAAAATTATAGAGTTACAAGTTTTTTGAGAAAATAAATATTAAAATATGCAGATGATGTTCGAGCAACTCGATTCGATTGAGTAGTTAACAATAAACGCTGACAAACAACCGACATTGTAATATTAAGTACTTGCTACTAATATGTGAAATATGTATACAGATCATTATCAGTAAAAGTAAAAACTTAATATTTAATCATTCAAAAAAAGTCGTTCTGAAAACAATCAAATTATTACAATGTTGACTTGTCCACTTTTCTGTTTCTTTTGGCTTGGCAAGGACGCCTGACATATCTGTATAAGTCAACATCATGACATGATCAGGAGGAATCATGACTGCATGACTCATGTGATGATGACACGATATGATCTTTACTAATTTGCATGGTTGTAAAGCAAGGAGTGAGAAGTCCTGATGGCGTGCCAGCTACTGTTCACCATTAATCGTGTTTTACACCTTAAAAAGGAAAATTTTTCATGGTGTTCTGAAAATTGCCTTTCACAGTTAATATTATCATTCATTCTACATGATATGATAATATCACATTTTTAATACATTCCATTACCTATTGCGGATATGGGCTTTTAACCTTTTTTAGATTTCGTTATTGTTCGCTGCATGGTCTGTGCTGCCAAAACGGAAGGAAACGTAACGTCCGACTCTCACGTTACGTTCCCCATCCTCTTGCCGTAAAATAAACTGCTGAAAAGAGTTATGAAAATTAACGACATTATGAAATTCCTGAAAAAAACGAAACTGTCGCAAACAACTTAACTTCTTTTAACTTGGAATTATTCATTCAGACTCGAGTGTACTGCTTTACCTTTCTAGACTTTAAACTACGTGCGTGGTAGACTAAAGTCCTCAAAAATGGATATCTCTATATCACTTTTTCTTACGCCATCGTTGATTGATACATCTGATAAGACAGCCAACGACATAATCTGGCTGAAGATTTATTACAATGCAGTGGAAAGGAAATTTGCAACCTTTTACTCAAGAGTATACAACAACACCAGTGTCTGGGTTTGTCAATGTCGCATACAACAACTCTTTATTTGGCATTTTTCTTTGTTTCTGCTACGTGTACTGCATTAAATTAAATGCTAGTCCGAACGTCCGAAGTGAAAGAACTTTTCAAGAAGGCAATAAAAAGAAAAACGTGCACAAATAATCAGATCTGGCAAGGATTCATATTAGTCTTGACTATGACACATGATGTATGGTCTGGTCTTGAACTCCAAAGTAGTCTTTTCTTTTATTGCACAAGTTATCAAATGCGTTTCATAAAGTAATATAATAACATAATAATAATAGCACGTATTTAGTACTTTAACAAAACCAATCATTTCATTTCTTCTGCTGATGACTGCAAACAGAGATTTTGGCTTTGTTTGTAGGTGGTACAAAACAACACTGTGATACGCACCACACACAAGATGTCAAATTAATAGTCTATGGTACTTTCCCCAAGTATGCGTAAAATTTCTTTTAAAAAGCCATTTTTATGCGTTATTGCATCGTCAAACAAATTGATCTATAGCTAATCGTGTCTAACTTGAATCATTTATTAATCTGAAACGAAACAAAAAAAAACAACAAAATTTATTGCTTCCTAGTCCAAAAGGGCTGTCTAATTCACTAATGATATGGCAGTAAAAGCTGAAGTAAAATGCTAGTGGTTTTTTGAAAATAAAAATCTTATAAAATATTGCACTGCTCAACCATCTTGATACGACAAGTAGATAATTAATCTTGTTTTATTAGGCACATGTGTGATACATGACAATGCAATGGTAGTACATCATGATGACTACCCCGAGATATATGTGAACATGATTTGACAATGCTACTACGATAATCAATCTCGTGGTGGTTTTGTTTGTTTTTCAAATTTTTTAAGTAAGTAAAGCATAAAAATGTAAGTAATAACATGAACATGTTGTGTTCAAAAGTTGTTGATTGCACTAGAAGTACTACCACACTTTGCGTTTGGGAGATCTATATCATTATTATTGCCCTATTGTAGCATCACACAGAGCACCAAATGCTCAGTGACTCGCTTTTTTACAAACTTACAACTTGAATACTAACATTCAAGATTAGGCATTATTGCACCGTGCACAGTCACACTCCTGGTGCCTGAGCTACTGCAATTAAAATTTTAATTGTAAAATACAAGTTCTTAATGTTATACTGGAATCTGTTTAAAAGATTATTGTCTTAATGGTCGACTAGCACAATGCA
The DNA here is from genome assembly GCA_004115045.4 of Sinella curviseta. Classification (NCBI taxonomy): domain Eukaryota; kingdom Metazoa; phylum Arthropoda; class Collembola; order Entomobryomorpha; family Entomobryidae; genus Sinella; species Sinella curviseta. The sequence goes on along the minus strand of CM023203.3, from coordinate 30,556,464 downwards.
ATTATGCAGTTATTTACTAAGAATGCTCATAAAGAAAATGCCAATTTTCATCTATTACTTGGCCTAATGTGTAATTATTTATTTATTTATTTATTTTGAAAAAAATGACAAGATATCCTAGCGGTCTTTTTTATTACAAGAAATGATTCGTTTATCAAGTAATTTAAGAATAAAAATGCCAATAACAAACTGTTTGTGATTTTCAAATTTCAGTAGTTTCTTTTCAATGATATGCATCATACCGTTTTATATTTTGTATTAACTCACGAGACATTTCGTACTATTCTTACCCTT
>CM023203.3:30540012-30556070 GCA_004115045.4 Sinella curviseta | reverse complement strand
CCGCTCTAGACAGCGCCACTCAACTTCCCAGATCAAATATTATGTTAATGTGATTACGATGAGTAATAATTCAGCACTTTGGTTTACAAATTAGTTTAGTTGGAAGTTAATTAAAATGAGGATAAACTCAGCATTTATTCAAACAATTAAAAGGAAAATTATTAGCAAAATAATAGCACCCAAAGATTATCTCAACAATTAAAATTGTGCTCTCTAACTACTTGCTCCGCGCTCAACTTCTTTCTGACGTTGTGCCAACAACCACTTCTCTCTCAAGACTGCGTGTCTCTTCCTTTCCTTTCTCTCAGACACCAGACAAGAACCAACAAGTTTTAGAGCACGCGCTCAACACAGAAAAATACATACATAAAATTGAATATCGACTCTTTACTCTAACATTTTCTCCCACCTCTTTTCTAATTAGTAAAAGACCCCAGGTAATTTGGCTGAACAAGGAAAAACCATGCAAAAAAAACTACAACTAATACAATCAAAAAAAAAGAAAAGCATGGACAAAAACCCGCTCAGTAGAGTGAAGCTCTACCCCATTTGGCACCAACATTACCTCACATATTACATTTCATTAACCAAATGCATCCACTGTCCGTAACGTTCTGGCTTCTTTACTTCCCGTCCCGATCTTCTTTTCATCCCATCACTCTTTGGCGCAGCGTTAATGATTGGTCGACTTGACTCTTCCGTGTGATCAGCAATCTCCAGAGGAAACAGGCGTTGTAGCGGTCGGAGCAATATTCCAGAACTTGTCTTCACTCTAACGAGTCTAATCTTTCCATCATTTCCAGGACAAAGCTCTGTCACCACTCCCAATGGCCACTCGTACCGCTTTCTATTGTCGGCTCCAACAAGAACAATATCGCCTACTGCTATCTCCGCTTTCCGCCACGGGTCACCAATAAGCTCAGATATTCCTTCCGGAATCTCTCCTGGATTGCTTTCTGCACGGCCTTCATCACTCGATAGCTGTTTCTTAATCCAGCAGCAAACTCCAATTCCGGAAAATGGCCAAGTCCCCGAGGACGAAGAAACATGGCTGGAGTGAGAGGCACCATATCCATGGGATCTTCAGTTACCATTGTGAGTGGTCGGTCATTGATTGTCGCCGTAACTCCAGCCAAGCAAGTCCTCAATTCATCATGGGTCAATCTCGTCCTCCCCAGCATCCGTTTTAGCAAATCTTTCACCAAGCGCACGATCCGCTCCCACCAACCTCCCCACCAGGCCGCAGTAGGAGGATTGAAAATCCACTGAATTTGTCGCGCATCCGATTCCGCCTCAACTGAGTTCCATTCCACGCGGGAGAACATGTTAGCAGCGCCGACGAAATTCGTACCATTATCGCTGTATATGGTATTTGGCCTTCCATGTTCCGCCACAAATCTTTCCAACGCCAGTACAAAATCTTCAGTTGACAGGCTCCTCACTAGGTCCAAGTGCACAGCGCGGTAGACCGCACAGGTAAACAGAACTATCCACACCTTCTTGCCGTTCTTCAAGTAAAGAGGACCCGCCAAGTCCACTCCTGTTGTTGAGAAGACTTCACAGTCGACCACCCTCTTCTTCGGCAAAGGTGCTGGCTCTCCATCCATCGGCATTGCTGTGTGCCTCCTACACTTCACACATTTTCGGATGACCCTCCGGACGACCCTTCTCGACTGGACGATCCAGTACTTTTCCCGAATCTTGCTGAGCAGGAACTGTACACCCCCATGTCCATGATAACGATGGACATCTGCCACCAGTAACTCCACGAGAGGATGCACCTTGGGAAGTACGACAGGGTAAATAAAATCCAATTTGTCGTCTCGCCTAGTTATTCTGGACTTCACTCGAAAGATCCCATCTTCATCTTTGATCACGTGGATACCTCCAATATCCTTACACTCCTCAGGAAAGGCCTCCTCTTGAATAGTGCGAAGCACGATCTTTTCACCTTCTCTGAGTTCCCCAATGGTCAGATGCGGTTGCTTGACAGTTGTTCTGCAGGTGATACTCGCACGGCAATTCTCCACAAAGCGCAGCACCCATCCCCAAACTGCCACATTTCGCCGATAAGACGAGAAACGTGGTGCTTCCGCTGTTAATTGCATCATTACAGCTGCCGTCTTCTTCATCTCGCTTTCCACTTCTTCCTCGTTGACCACTGCATCAACCGCCTCGTACGACTCCATATTCTCCAAAAGCCAAGCAGGACCCTCCCACCATGTGGATTGCAATAAAGCCCGCGGTGAGCAACCACGAGAGGGCAAGTCTGCCGGATTATGTACACCAGGTACATGTCTCCACTGATCGGCTTTGCTGGTCTTCAAAATTTCATCCACTCGGTTCCTAACGAACACGCCCCAGTCGCCAGCTCGCCGAATCCACGCCAAGGCCGTAGCCGAATCACTCCAAAAACGAAAACAATCAGAGGGAAGACCAAGCGCCCCAGCCACGGTCTGCGATATCCTTACTCCAATCAAGCAGCTCACTAGTTCAGCCCGCGGTATAGTGATGCCCTTTGGAGGAGATAATCGCGACTTGCACATTAAAAATTGCATCTTGCTTCCACTCTTCCCCATCGTCTTCATAAAGGCCACTGCTGCTATCCCGTCCTTGGAACTGTCACAAAAAATGTGAACTTCACGGCCCCCAAAATCATCCACTTTGTTCCACCTTCGTATCTTTACTGCTGAAAGCAGCTCCAACTGGGCCATCCACTTGTGGAATTTCTTCCCCACTTCCAAAGGAACAGGTTCATCCCAACCACACTTCCGCATGTGCAATTCTTGCACCAATATTTTTGGGACTAGCATTGCAGGGGCCACATATCCCATCGGGTCAAAGACCTGAGCCACCACTGAAAGCATCATCCGCTTTGTCAACTTGTCACCAATGATCGTGCTCTTTATATGGCACGATAGCCAGTCTTCCCCGCGGTTCCACAGCATTCCAAGAATGCCCATTTTCAGACTTCCGACACAATCATTGGTACCACCAGTCTCCGTACAAGCCCATTCTCGTAACTCCATTCTCGCCTCAGCCATAATTGCAGTAGAATCTGCCTTCATCTTTTCATACGCTTCCCAGGTGCTGACCGAGGTAACCAAATTATCCACGTAAAAACTTTTCTTCAATTCCAGCGCTGTATCTACTCCGCAATTATCCAGATGGTACTGAATGGTTGCGCCAAGTAGAAAAGGACTACTGGTGACCCCAAAAACCACACGGTTGTGCTCGTATGTCACCATTCTCGCGCACGAGTTGTCCTCCCACCATAAAAAGCGCTGGAACTTTCTGTCATCCTCGGTTACCCCCAGCATTTGGAAAGCCTTCCTGATGTCTGCGCTCACGCCAATTTTCCTTTCCCCAAACCTCAAAAGCATCGCCGGGATCAATTCGATAAGGTTAGGTCCCTTGTACAGGCAGTCATTAAGGGAGGGACTACGCCCTTGGCGGCACGAAGCGTCGAAAACTGGCCTAACAGGTGTTGTCAAGCTGTTTTTGAACACCGGGCGGTGAGGAATGTAGTGCCCCGCGGTATCTTGCACTCTCACAATTAATTCCTCCGCTTCCCATCCCATAAAAACAGCATGATAACTATCCAGTTTTCCCGAAAGCCTAAGCTTTTGCGTTGTGCTCCACAGTCGCTGTTCTGCTATTCTCCTATTGGAAGGTAGAGTTGCACTCGGAGCCTTCCACGGCAAAGACACGATGTATCTTCCCTCACCATCTTTCTTCACTGTTTTGGCAAAGTGAGTGAGTGCGGCTTCTTCTTCCTCTTTCAATGAAAGCGACTCCATTGGATCCCTAATTCCCAGCGTCTCAAGGCTCCACAGTTGATGGAGGTGATGAGGAGGAACGCTTTCCAAAGCCGTCGTAAGCGTCATGATGCCATTGTCACTGCTTGTCTCACAGTTAATTGGCCCTCCTAGCGTCCACCCAAACACGGTTTCTTCTGCTGTTAGACCGCAATCCAAATGCACAAGCCGCCCAGTCCTTAAAGCTCCCCAGTAATCGTTTCCAATCAAAATATCTGCCTCACTCCAATGATCCCCAATATCGTTGAGGATAATACCTCGCATCTCACACTCGTGTGTCCAGGGCCCAACCGGGATCTCTCTAATGTCTCCAGTGATTGCAGATTTTTCCAAAAGTTCCACCGTTACACGTGTACCGTTGAACCCCACGATGGCAACCCTTTTCTTCCTGTAACGCCTGGGCACGGTCTTCACAGCTCCAAAGACTACGGCTTGTAACCACTCTTCTCCAATAAAGTCGCCGAGAACTTGTTCAGCCATACCGGTTACGCAAAAACTTCTCTGACTCCCTCCATCACCAACCAAGCGTACCGTTCTGTAGTTCCCATTTCCAGTTTCCACCTTCACTTTAATGGTGTTCAGTAGGACCTTGGAGCTGCACTGGGCGCTCTGCTGTGCGACAATTTGTAGATCTCCATCCTCTGGGTTTTTCGATCGCATTTTCTTGTTGGCTCCCTCCCTGTTGCTCTGCATACTACGCTTAACACCCACGCTACCTCCTTGCTGTGATGCGTTGGACTTCCCTCGGTTTCCACAGACGATGTCATAGTGGGTTTTTGCACAAATGCCGCAGATCACCCGACGACGGCACTGGTCACGACGATGTCCAGGTCGGAGGCACTTGTAGCATAACTTCTTTTCCCGGATAAGTTGGCATTGTTTATCATAAGCCAGGCCACGGAGAGTTGGACATTTCTCGGGGTTGTGTTCTGCTGAGCAGACTGAGCAGCCTGGAGTTTGTCCAGCAAACAAACTAGCCACTGTCGGGATATTCTCCATTCCTTGCATTTTAGTTCCACTGAACCTGGCCATCTTTTTCCCCTCGGTTGCCTTCTTATCCTGGAATCCCTGTTGAGCAAGTGCTATTTGTTGGTCGCTCCGAACCTCCGACTTTATAAAATCCATGAGCCAGTCCAATCGGGTCTTCTTGGAGTTCAATTCAGCCCCCTCCATTCTCGAGTAACTGCTTCTTTGCCAAGCTCGTAATGTTTCCTCTGACAGGCTGGACTCCACTAATGGAAACAGCCACGTAGCCGGATCTGCTTGATTTAAGTTGAGCTCTGCCAAGGATCGTAGGTGAGACTCCAAACGGAGGTAGAGTTGTGCTAATGGCAGTTTCTTGGAACTTGTCACATTGGAGATGACCAGTGTCAGCAACTCTCGTATGTAGACTTGAAGAAGCAAGTCGTGTCGGCCAAACCTCTCGCGCAATGCCTTAATGGCGATGGCGTAATTTTCTCCTGTCATAGAGTAACTGTCCACTAACTCCTTTGCTTCCGTCCCAGCCTCCATCGATTGTACCAGGAACTGGAATTTGTGTGCTGGGAGCAGTTCTTCATCCTCATCGATTGGTCGAAATTGAGACCACCAGCTCAGCCAATCCTTTAACTGTCCATTAAATGACTTAAGTTTCACCTCAGGCAGATAGCATTTCTTCTTTTCAGATGAGTTTGACTTGACTGACGCCGTCTCCACTTGCTCATTGACCATCTGGCTCGAATAGTAGTCATCGATATCTCCACGGGCAGACACATAAATTTTTCGAAATTGTTGCATCTCTTTGTATTCTTCATCTTCCTCCTCCACAGCCACAGGCTCCAGTAAAAGGTGCTCCTTCACCTTCTGATCCCATTCTTCCACACTTTTGAAGGTTGATTCCAGAAGATCGTAGTTAATGCGGAGAGTCTTCTCGTCTTCACTAGTGATGGAGTCCTTCTTGAGGATATCCGCCACTTCCTTGGCAAGGTCACTCAACTGTTGCCTAACCGGCCGCCTCCCTCGAGTCAGCTTATCCATGATCACCAGTAATTTCGTAACCTCCCACTATCACTTTCGAAAGTTATGTAATCACTTTGCAAATTAACGTCCCCTCACTTATCTGGGCAGGGCCTCCAAAAATGTTGCGGCACCGTAAAGGCTACCCGCTCTAGACAGCGCCACTCAAATTCCCAGATCAAATATTAAGTTAATGTGATTACGATGATTAATAATTCAGCACTTTGGTTTACAAATTAGTTTAGTTGGAAGTTAATTAAAATGAGGATAAACTCAGCATTTATTCAAACAATTAAAAGGAAAATTATTAGCAAAATAATAGCACCCCAAAGATTATCTCAACAATTAAAATTGTGCTCTCTAACTACTTGCTCCGCGCTCAACTTCTTTCTGACGTTGTTCCGCCAACAACCACTTCTCTCTCAAGACTGCGTGTCTCTTCCTCTCCTTTCTCTCAGACACCAGACAAGAACCAACAAGTTTTAGAGCACGCGCTCAACACAGAAAAATACATACATAAAATTGAATATCGACTCTTTACTCTAACACTTACAATTCAAACCAAGCTGTTGTATCTGTACTCGCCAAATATCACATCATATTGCATAGTTTTCGTTCTGTCGTTGCATATTTTAATCCAATTAGAAAAGGAAAGTACAAAATGGTAAATGTATGTCTGAAAATTACTACTACATAGATTACTGCATCATGGAATGATAAGGATGGCGATTCATGATGCCCCAACTCCAATACTATGTATTACTACGTTTTGCTGTGCAAAACAACATACAACCTAAATCACTTGTCACCAGCCGATAACACAATTCTGTCATCAATCGAGTTACATACATAATGACATCGGAAATGTAAATGCAACTCTTCGTTGGGAAATGTGGAATGTTGATTTTATATAATTATTACACATGCCTTCACAGTTGAATAATAATTTGTTAAATAATCGTTTGATTTGTAATGGTAGTTGCGCGACATGAGAAAATCATGTAAACAAATAAATAAAGTATCATACTTAAAGTATGCATTTAAGGCCCGAATTCTTGACTATTGCCTAGAGTCAAAAATTAAGCTGGACCTTTTGGGTGGATGAGTGCAATTTGCTACACATTCCTTTCGTACCTACGTAATCGTAAACAAAATTGTTTGAAAACACGCCATGGACCAACAAGATTTGTGCCTCTATGTCAAATGCCAAATTATGAAGGAAAAATATAGCTAAGAGATAAATAAGGAGTGTTAACAAAATAAAAATTAGATAAGACTCGTTCATGTGGTAAGGTATTTTAATAGTTCATAAGTTCGTATCTACCTGACTCTAGACATTTATTCTAGCCTTCTTCTAGGCTGGAAAAATTTTGAATGACTGATCAGTAATGTGATTACCTAATCAAAGGGTGATGCCTTTTCTGGACATTAATTAGATCGAAAAGTGATCAGTGGAATATATACAAAATCGGTATATATATATTATATCTATTAAGCCTGCTCTTGTAATAATGAATCATAGAATTCATGATTGATGTGTACATACTTCTATAGCTAAATGATCTGATGAAATGTTATTAATAAATTACATTTAGGTATACCTAATCTAACGGATGATGAAATATTTGCTTCTAAAATGCTATTGCGCTAATATTTTCTTGCGGTGAAATAACGATTCTAGCTAGCTATTTCAATACACATAGTTGTACTAGTACTTCGTGTCTGTGTCTATAATGAAATGAGCATGACATAATACAAGGCATATGCCAAGGCCGTGCATTGATCATCAAAACAATTTGCGTGTCCAGTGCCTAATGTTTATTTATAGCTGACATTCACTTAGATCATGATTATTATGTAAATAATGAAGTTGATACACCGCAGCGGTCAAAACGTTGGTTAATTTATTCCTTTATTAGGACATGCATCCTCTGAAACTTTTGTTTTTCATCTCCAATTCCACGATCATTTAGTATATAATAACAAGAATTCTCTTAAGTATTCTAAAGCACAAAAATACATTCTTTCATTCTCAATTAACAATTATTTCCTATTCCAATAAAACACAATTTAAGTAGGTAAATTATATATATGTACATAAATATGTTAAACTAGATCAGCCGTTATTTTTTGAATTTCCAACCTGTTAGACAGTACTTTTGGTGGAGTGGTGTGGGCAAATGCCTCTAAAAAAGTTTAAATTCTATTGAAATTCTTGGATTAAAATAAATTAAAGGAAGGCATTGCACCAATCGTTCAGGCATTTATAACACTGTGTTGCATGATGTGCTGTAGCTCCACACGTCATCTTTAACCACTCAACAAAAAGCTCTTCGCTCTTTTTCAGCACGAGAAACTGGCCAAGCAGGACATAAGCCTGAAAAAACAAGATTCATATTTATCAGTGTTTTATATTATAACCATTGCATTGTGTGCCATGTTATGTACCTTAATGATATGTACCTATGTATGTATATTTTATCTCTTTACCTTATCAAATCCCTGGGCGGTTAATCTCTTCCCGTAAGTTTCTCCGATTCCGGCTACATCTGTGACTGGTTTTTCGCCCATGGACTCCAGGACAAAGTTGCGATGTTTTTGTGAAGTAGAACCCATTGTACGGCTGCAACAATTAAAAGATACAATACAGTTTTACAGTCCCATTAATTATACATTATAATATATATTTTTTTCACATAATAATATGTACATACCTTTAATATTTTTCCGTTGGCACGTATAAAAATTAGAATCTCACACCACACTCGCAGCAAAACCGACTTCCCGTGTCACAGCACTCGTTGGCTAGTTTTGGATGATGTTGGACCTATTCCTGGACTATTTGTTTAAAATCCTCTTGAGCCCACACACACCGTGATCATGCTGTAACGTAAAAAAAAAACAATAAAATCAGCGTTATTTCACAACACAAACAACAGCAACGATGATGATGATGACAAGGAAAAGTTATCAAAACACCAAATTCTCGTGTTTTAAGCAGCACACGTAAGACATCTGCAAAAAATTAGCGCTACGTATTTCGCTGCAACGGTGGCTTAAATCAAGGTCACGTGACTTGAAAAACTATAATTCGGGTTTCAACAACGTTCGGTTAAAGTCGTTACTTACGTCTCGTGAAACGTTTTTTTACCGTTCCAGTAACGTGCAGACTTAAACTGAAGCCGTTATTAATACTTTATCATCTACTATGCTATAACGATGCATACACTGATAAGAAATATTATAGTTAATTAGTTTAATTGCTAACTTACTTCCTTTGTTTAAAAAAATGCTGAGATTTTCCTTGCTTTGGTTGTTAGTCCGGGTCCGAGTACAAAAGCACAAAAGAGCAAAGCAAAGAGTAAAGTGAGTAATGTTATTGGTTTGTGTACGTTTTCGGTCATCGGTTGACTTTTTGTTGTTGTTAGCGAGTTTTTGTATGGCTCGTTTCGTGAACAGATTTTTCGCTCAATGGCAAATGGAGTGTATGCTTTGCACGATTAATATGAGTTGTATATGAGCCTGTTTGCTTGTAAAGTTGCGGAAGATGAAAGATGACAATGAGATTGACTTAGCAAGAAAAGCTGTATAAATTCCCATTCACATTCACTTCAATTATACTTGTATTTAGGCTCCTTCTTTTGGAAATGACACAACACAGTTTACTGGATCCATATTTTGTTCTTATAATTCGGGAACGGTCTGAAATAACGTCCTTCCGGGCAGTGGCATAATTTTTGTAAACGTTAGTTAGAATATGTAACCTAAATGCATAAATATTAGGGTATGATGATAAAATCCAGTTTTATGTTCTAAAAATGTATTGTAATTTGCAATTGTAAAATCACGTGCCGTGTGAAGTATATTAAGTAAAAACGATAAGTAAAAATATAAAATGATTTATGCATATTTATATCTTGATATTTTACGTATGGTGCTGAAGCTGAATGACTGGGTTGAGCATGAGCATTTATGAGCATTTTCAAATTATCGATTTGGAATTAATTAATTAGCTGAAAATCAGTATTGGCATTCCGTTAAGGAGCCTCGCGTGTTATTAGTACTTGTATTTGAACAAGAATCAATCAGGTCGATTTATAATTATCATACTGATAGAAAGTAATAAAGAGTGTAAATACAAATGCTCACAAGAAGATTCGCCATTTTAATAACGCATATAAATTCAAATTGAAGCGCTTGCACATTTATACTCAAATCTTTCAAAGTACATCCCAGGCAGCAAAATACTGTCCACGGTATGTCATTTAGACATAAACTGTGGGACTTAAGTTAGTCCAAATGACATCCATTTAAAGACATTGTGCGACATAAGACATCCATACAACATCAAAAGGAGGGCCTGATTTCGCAGGTTTAAGTCCATTGAGTGTCGTATTGCGTTGTCAACAGGACAAATTATGGATATCCACAGTATGGAATAATAAAACTTTCCTAAGTTGTAAGATGCCCGTCAGGTTCAAGTAAGAGTCTAAAATCGAACTGTCTAACCTTTAAACCTCCGTGTGTCCAATTTCAGTCATGTAACACACGTCTTTGACCTCTGACATTGCCGTAACGTGAGATCACGAGTTCAAGCTACAAATGTCATCGCAATCCCCGTTTCAGCTCGCTAACACACTTGTGTAAACTTGACCTTTTCCACAGGTCAAATAATGTCAAGAGTTCACGCGGCCATTCTCATTAAAATCGCCATCATCGAAAACCCCTGAGTACCAAGGTTCAGCTTGCTGACACACTTCTGTACAAACTTGACCTTTTCCACAGGTCAAATAATGTCCAGAGGTCACCGGCCATTTTCATTAAAATCGCCATCATCGAAAACCCCTGAGTGCCAAGTTTCAGCTTGCTGACACACTTCTGTACAAACTTGACCTTTTCCACAGGTCAAATAATGTCCAGATGTCACGCGGCCATTTTCATTAAAATCGCCATCATCGAAAACCCCTGAGTGCCAAGTTTCAGCTCGCTGACACACTTCTGTATAAACTTGACCTTTTCCACAGGTCAAATAATGTCAGAGGTCACGCGGCCATTCTCATTAAAATCGCCATCATCGAAAACCCCTGAGTGCCAAGTTTCAGCTCGCTGACACACTTCTGTATAAACTTGACCTTTTCCACAGGTCAAATAATGTCAAGAGGTCACGCGGCCATTCTCATTAAAATCGCCATCATCGAAAACCCCTGAGTGCCAAGTTTCAGCTTGCTGACACACTTCTGTATAAACGTGACCTTTTCCACAGGTCAAATAATGTCCAGAGGTCACGCGGCCATTTTCATAAAATCGCCATCATCGAAAACCCCTGAGTGCCAAGTTTCAGCTTGCTAACACACTGCTGTATAAACTTGACCTTTTCCACAGGTCAAATAATGTCCAGAGTTCACGCGGCCATTCTCATTAAAATCGCCATCATCGAAAACCCCTGAGTGCCAAGTTTCAGCTTGCTAACACACTTCTGTATAAACTTGACCTTTTCCACAGGTCAAATAATGTCAAGAGGTCACGCGGCCATTCTCATTAAAATCGCCATCATCGAAAACCCCTGAGTGCCAAGTTTCAGCTTGCTAGCAATGCCATAAGCATGTCTGTATCTTCATATCACAGCCGACACGTACCACAGCTGACAAAAGTTGTCAACAAAGCAGAACAGTGCAGTGGAGTAAAGCAGGAGAGTATCGTAAAGCAGGAGAGTATAGTAAAGCAGGAGAGTAGCGCAGAGAGCGAGAGCGAAGTCATAGCTGCTGTGTATGAATGAATACAAAAAGGCACGCTACGGTACGCTACGGTACGCTACGGTACGTGCGGCACGCACGGTGAGCACACGAGCATCTGGAGAAGCCCTAGGAAGAGTCCTTCCGGGCTAATAATGGACGGCACTGGGACGTTCTACTAACAGTTAAAATGCAGCTACCTACTGGTGGCGGTAAAAATAAGCACATGACCAAAACAATTAATTTGTTTATGTATTTGTAGTGCGTTACTGTTTAATAGTATTATCAAACATCATCATACCTTTTTTACAATATAAATAAATTGTATAATTAATCAATAACATATAATCAATATTAAAATTAACTACAATCTATAATACAACCAATTGATAACATAAAATCAGTATTACAGTTAAACGATAAGATATAATCAAATATCAAGTAAAATGCAAGTTATCACTCATGGCATAACTCTCTTATTTTTAAGCCTATCGCCTGCATGACGCAACCAATCCCTTGTAGATTTCTCCACCTGCTTTTCGGTCACAACGATCCCCTTTGTCGAAATGGCAACATCTGAAATTATAAGATAAGGTACCATTTGTATGAACATAAGTAAATTACAGACATACATAATCACCATTTTAGTTTCATTGATACCTTTTATAACGTTCCAAACAGTAGTAGCGGAGAAGTTTTTATTCCCTTTACGACCCCATAGACTGAAGGACTTTGCAACTTCATCGGTCATCAGTTTCCTCATTATGCGCCCGATCACATCGGTGACTGAGTCCCCCCCACATTCGGATAATTCCGCTTTCTGAATAAAAACAGATTACTGACATTACACAAATTATACAAGTGTAAAATCATTCAAATTAAACATGATGAGACGAAATAGCCGAAAAGTCTAACGAAACTAACCAAAATGTCGAGTCTTTCCATGTTTAAAGTGCCATTAAAATTTTCAAAATCTTCCAAGGTTGAAAATGGAGTTTTTACAAGCTTATCTGAACCCATTCTGCTACTTCCACGGTTATTGAGCTCGCACTCTATTCGCATCATCCGAGAGTCCATGTTTTGTAGAGTTTGCTTCATCATTGCGATATCCTGAGCCATCTTCAGCAAAAGCGAGGTTCCTAGAATATAAAATTAACCAATTATATAGCATGATTGATTTATAATTACTTCATATTAGAGTACGTTACGTAAGCATCTTACCAACATCCGAATGCTGCGTAACGGTTCCTCCTATGCACTTGGAGGATCCCTGCAGACTTGCAGTATCGTTTTGACCCTCACTAAATGGTTTAGGGAAGGAAGAAGTTTCACGTGGGGTATTTCCGGAAGCATGAACAACTGGGTCTGAACCTAAATAGCAAATAAGCATATTCTTGCATTAATCAAGCAGATACGCGTATTAAATTAAAGTATACATAATTGCAATCCTATTTACCGGTACTTGACACAGCAACCAAACGAGGCACAGCTACAGATATGGTTGTTTCCACGGGAGGAATAACAGGCTCATTCAAGAAATCCAGATCACTTTCGTCAACTGTTAGTATACCTTCAGAAATGACAACGCACTTGTATATTAAATTATTGTGTATATATAGCTTAAGTATTTATAAAAGTATTATTAAAATACCGTTCACATGGTCCGAGAAAGGGGGGACTGTTGGTAAATTACCCAGGACACCGGAAACTGATTGATCATCATCGGAAGAATTAGAATCTTCATGCTGCATCGTAAGTTTTGTTCTGGACACATCGATCCTTCTCCGCTTCGGTGTGCCGGCTTCTCCCTCCGAACTGCTTATCCCGGAATTGAATTCTGACTTGTTTAATGCAAGTCTTGCCTTCTCGTAATTATCTACACAATAAAGAAAACAGAAACTATGTAATTGTATTGATCATAAGGATTATTCGTGATGCATTAAATGTACCAAAATTTTTAATTTGGAACAATTTGATACTTACCGAAAGCCTTAAGAATCTTAGCCGGGTATAGTTTTTTCCAATTATCGCTTGGACTTTTCCCTTGCTTCACCAGGATCTGCCAGTTTCTAGTCGGTGGCCAGAAACACTTGGTTTGGTCTGTTGTCATCCATGACAACGGAACAACAGCTGAACATTTGCCCTTTTCATCAATTACCTCGGCAACAACGAACATATTTAATTATTATGTAGTAACGGAACGGCTACAAAACTGTCTTGAGTTTCGTTTGGGTATATTTGACACTTGCACTTCACTGATGACAATGGTACAATTGAAGTAGCTTCGTTTTTACTGCGCTTGAAATTATGAATGTTTAGTAGAGTTGACTTACAAGGCTCTCCAAAAACAAATGAAGAAATTGTATGTATAATTCCAAAAAATACGACCAACTTTGTCTGTTCCAATCGTAAAATGTTTTTAATTTCCAAAAGATGATTACTGTCTGTTAGACAAAACGCGTCATTTTGGAAGTGCTTTCTTTGGCTTATTTTGTACGTAATGTTGTTTAAAATAAGTTCGTGGTATTGAGAGCCAGTAAAATTATTGGGAATAGGACCCTGATCGTGCGGGCGTTTGCACAGTAAACTGGAGGGTTCAGTTAGTAACAAGTTATTGTTTTTCTCGCCCAGTCTTTTTACTAACTGTTCCAAAGGCTTGTTAGGCGTTCTAATTAAGCTTTTTAATTTTCCTAACTTATTTTCAAACTTAAAAGCACTAAAACTGTCCAAAGGTCCTAGTTCTTTCGTGTCTTTTGCAATATGCAGCAGTCCATGAACATTGAAAGAAATTGAGTCTTCACCATATAACTTCTGGAAGCTTTCAACGAAATACTTTAGTAGACTTTCCGCGTAACTATTATATTTAATGTAATTCTCTGGACTGCACAAAATAGATATAGCTACTGACAAGCACATAAACACTTTAAACGAATCAGGATGAAGGAATTGCTTTAACACTATCACTCCAGTATATAAAAGAAATTGCCTAAACTCAACTGCTTTCCACCTGTCTACTTCATTTAAACCACGAGGTTTTCTTTGAAACTCAAGTACTGTGAAATGAGACAAATTAACTAAATTGTCTGAGATTTTGGAGATGTTGAAATAACTTAATTTATGAGGGCCTGGTTTTCCTTTTAACCAAATGTATAATAATTTCTTTGTAACACCAAGACAAATTAAATGCATGTAATCCTGCGGAAACGATTTGATCATATCCAAGCTTTCGATACTCTCTAAAATAGTTATTTGTGAATGATGTTCTTCATTGTGCCGTTCTCTGAACGATTTATCAGTCCTTAAACTTGCGCTTGCATCTAAATATACTAACCGTCTATTTACGTACGTACCTTCAACTTCACACTTGTCGCATCCGTAATACCCGTTATGACCTTTGATACATTTAATATAAGCCTTTGCTGGCGCGTCACAAATGAAACTGTGTAACTCCAGGCCAATATTAATTTCCCTTAACCTATCAACCTGTTCTTTAAAGTCCTGAACTAATGGAGATAAGTACTCGTTAACGTTACTCGGCTTTTTGTTTCCACAGTAGACACCTATTACAAATGGCTCCTTAGTCACCTGAGACACGTGACCCAGAATAGGCCAAAACTGAATGCTGCTGCTTTTAAATAATGGCAGTCCATCAATATTTATTTGGATCTTTATGTTGTCCGGAGTCGTGGAAGAAATTATAGCATCCAGAGATGTTTGTAATGGAAAATGGACGTATTTTCCGGGGCTGACGTCGAACCATTTAACATTTAACTCATTTTTAAACAATGTTCTGCTATCACTTGGAATATCTCTGTAACAATCATGGGTTTTAAGCAATTTTAATAGCGAACTTAGCTGCACGTGATTGATTGAGTGAGAAAGTGCCCAGTCTTTTAACTTGTCTACAAAATTGCACTCTTCGTCATCATCGCTACTAGATTGAACTATAACATTGACACTTTGCGTTTCTGGCTCTGGTAATGGCTCGCCGTTAAAAACCTCTGGTTGCTCTAATGACCGTTCCTCAACCTCCACAGGACTTTCGGCCAGATGGTCCCCGTTTTCCGTGCACCTCAAATTACTTATGAATTGTTGAACTTCTTCTTTACCTAGCTGTTGGCACCTCCTACGGCTGACTATTGATTTTCTTGTTTTCTTTTTAGTTGTGGATGACATTTTTCGTAGGAAAACATCCAGTTACCAACCAACCATTTCCACGATAACGTACTGGTCCTTTTCTTTTGCCATTCAAAGAAACATGCCATTGCACGAGAAGAATCGGTCAGCCCAGTGCTGATAATTTTACCGCCACAATTTTCCCCTAAAATTTGGTCCATGGCAGACAGTTTAAAGACCTCCTGTGGACGTATCATTTTATGGTGTAAATTGATCATTTGTAAAGCATTAATGGTTGTCTTGGCGATGTCATATGTTTGTCTCTTGGTGCAACGTCCACAATGTCCACTCATAGACATAAAAAAGCGTGTCGTTTGGATGATCCGTGCTACCTGGG
>CM023203.3:30114699-30539912 GCA_004115045.4 Sinella curviseta | reverse complement strand
AAGTAAACTGTCCTGTTTAGAGACGGACGGTGAATGAAGTACATCAACAACTTCATCCTATCCTTTCGCGTGAGTTAAAAGCAAACATGCATGGAAGGTTCGGGTTCGGAGAGAGCAAAATAAGCGGAAGGAAATGCAATTTCATGTCCAGTTTACGCAGTTCACTTCCTTATTTGGGACGAATATATTTTATAACAGCAGTTTTTACGGAAAATGCCATACGGGAGCTTGATTATAGGTCTTCTAGCCCTAAACCTTGTACGTACTGCTACTTGTGTGTTCTTTATGGTGAACAGTGTGTAATTCGGTAACCCTACACTCCTAGCCTAGCATACATTCCATAGTATAGTATAGAAAAAATAATTGTGCATTTTAATGGCATTGTTAAATTAAATGGTTCTTTGTATAAGTAGATGTTTCATAAAGCACTATGCATTTACATTTAACCGCATCAGAGAAACTTGAAGGGAAATTTGGCCAAGCCCTTTGAAAACACGGAAGGGAAAATAAACATTAATAACGCAAACTACAAATACGCTTTGTATCTATTTTATATGCTTGATTATGAATATGAACCGAAACGAAACTGAATTTTCCCTGCTGTCGTCTCTTGTATGGATGGAACCGAAAACTCTGGAACACGCAGACACGCGAATTATTTTCTACCCTGAATTTCTAGATCCTTATCGCGATTTTCCAATTGAAATATGTTACATATTGTTAGATACACAATACACTGTATAGATTTCCTTATATTTTATTCACACCACCACAGACAGTAGAGATATCAATAATCGTCTTCACTAGCAAACTTACGTCCTATTAACATAATATTATTTTTCTCATTCTTTATCTGTCCGTGCCATAAGTAAAACATGAGCATGTCCACAATGTTGGTCCATTTAAACTTGATACTAGCAACTGATATACTAAATGAATACCTAAATAAAAGTATCAAATGCTAATTAATTATGAGTGCTACCCCTTTCCTGCCAATTTGAAGGTATATATAATATGTATACAACCAGAACATTTCTAGTTTTCATTACACATAATGTACATTGCAGTTAATTTTGCTCAGCGTCTGAGTTGGTGAATAGATATTTAATATAATACGAAAGTGCGGGTATCGATGGGAAGTACACAATGTGAAAAGAAAGTGAACAAGCTTCCCTGTTCCCTATTGTCAACATAATAGGGTGTCACGTACAATACTTTAAAGGTACAAATATAGGTCTACAAATTTAAAGCAACGCACCACCACACCTGTTTCCTAAAGCCCTGTATGTGCAGTCAACAATGCCTAATCACAAAAGCTATTAAAATGCTTATCATCATCAACGTAGACAAAAGGGAAGGAAGGAGCACAACGAATCAACAAAAATGCCAACAACCAATGAACGTAAGGTTTTTCTGGAAACTACAAATTCGTCACATCATTATTTGAGGTAAGAGTTCATATGCCTAATCTCAAATTTAAAAAGTCACGAACACTAACGAATCCATCTGCTCCTTTATGCTAATTGCCCACATACTTTGAAGGAGTAATAGTAGCACATAGCTCATTAAATTGGGCCATTTTTGGACGTCACGTCCGGGACACTGAACACTGCAATTGGTATATTTCCACGAGATTTTTCTGGTCTCAAATGCGAAATTCTTTGTGAAAAGTTCCGTTCTTTGAAAATTATTTATGCGACTAATTAGGCTCACCATAATAGCATGGTTATAATGGAAAATGTATATGTTTCATTCAAACTTGAATCATAACTTTTCATAAAAACAAACGCAACTGTGCAAACAAAGTTAAGAAAGGCAAAGAACGGGTCAAATATACAATGGCCTTTTCCTTCCCAATTTTTCATTCATTTTTTGTTGCGTTTTTAATGTTCATTAATTTACTCGAATTACTTGTATATAAATGGTTTTTCGTATTTACAAGTTATGTTAACGATGTATTAGTGTATTTATATTTACTTAACTTTTTGCATTTTCATCTGTTACAAATCTTGACTCCGACCTTAGTTTGCAATATTTTGTTTATTGATGTAATAATATGTAATAAAGCAGAAATTAGTTTGATAACCTTCTTGATTTTTACTTTTTGTCTATGTAACCGCTGCGCACATCTCCAATTCTAACGCGCTTATTGAATGATAAAACGAAAATCGAAGTAGCAAAGTTGTGAAAGTAGATAATTGATGCCAGCGTTTTAGTTTCAGATAAAATTGCAGCAGCGTATCACAATATGCAATGCATTGTTTTCGACCACGACTAACTCTTGGTCTGACAATTACATTATCTATTTAAGCGAATCAGATAATCTGTTAAGGTATGATAACGGTCGAAATTGTTTTAATAGACGGACAGACAATTGTGTTCACATAAAGTAACTTTCAGTATCATTACAGGACAGTTGCGCTGATCAAAGGTTTAGCATTTTTCCACACGTTACATACAACGTTAACATAAAATACTGTATATGTATATATATCTTTAGTATATTATATATTATTTATGCACACACAGAGCAGCGTCTCTACTTCTCTATTCTCATTACCAGTTGCATGCTCATCCATGAAAATTATTGTGCTTAATGAAAAGCATGTGTTGTGTATTTATAATACACTATAAATCGATTTCCGGGTAGATGTGCGGCGTTGATTCTCTGTCTCTTTCTCTCCATTTCCTATTACTTTACTATATAACCATCAACCGGTAATCATCCCCTTGTCATTTCGCTAAAACGATTTGCTCATACATAAGTAATCAGCATGTATCCCGGAAAATTTGTCCAGCTTTAATGTACAATACATACTGCACACACTTCATATCAGACTACATACATATTATTATGGATTTAAGAATATTTCAGAGAAATTTTACCATAATATTATATTGATATTTCAAATGGCCGTTTTGTAGCTACAAAATTGCCTGATTATGATGACTAGTAGCATGACTACGTATTTGTTAATACTATTCTTCAATTGAGACTTGAAAAGTTTTTAATTTTACATGTGTTCAACGGAACGAAATGATCGGGAAAACTTTAGAATTAATATATTCATAAATGTGTACATTTGCGATGAGTTAGAGAGGAGTACCCCTTCTTCCTCAAAATATCTAGTGTATTGAAATGAAAAGCTCATGAGTTGCTGAGCGTTGTTGTAGGTTGGCTTTCCAAATAGTTTTTATCCATGTCATGTCTCAGGTAAACAGCATGCATGTGTCATGCACCATCATCATCATCATATCAATACCAATATCAGAAAATGAATTCATGCAATGTACTCACCGCACACAATACAATATTATCTAAACAAGCAACTTTGCCACATCATTATTATCATCATATCGCCACTAACACTTTCGCTCACTCCGCACATCGAACGAACTCCCTCTCTCCTTTCTACCAGACTGAAAGGAAGAAGGGCCTGTTTTTTAAGACTCGAGCGGAAGTTGCTCGCTCCAAAGTCAAGCACGAAAGGAAAGAGGAATAAAACAATTTGGCAGAATGCAGACTCAAGTGAATAAGACGGGAGAGCTGGCATAAAGTCTGGCTGACTGACCTGCTGCTACTCCTGTTTCCATTTTATTTTTATTTACTCGGCAATAGGTATAAGTACATTAGATATTATAGAAACCAGTTGGTTCAATCGTAGGAAGCCCTCATCGTCCTCATCATTAAAATGTACAAAACCTAATATACTTGTATCATCAGAGCAGCACAGTAATACCAGCAGCAGCACCACAACAACTGTTGGTTCCCTTTTTTACTCATTCCTTCTCACCACTTTTACCATATTATCGTTCCATTTCATATTCAACAAAGCTCTATATTTTTTTACTCTGCATGTTTTACACAGTGCATCCATACATCAATGCTCTATTTATTGCCCCATTTCCAGCAAGTACAAACAACACCGTGCACAACAAAGAGGCATTCTTTATCCCTGGAAATAACGTTAACGGTCATAATAATATCACTTGAGTGTGTTTCTCTCATGCCCGTTTTTTATTCATTTCTACGTCCTGTCAATATATATATAATATTTTAGAGTAGAATGCGCTCATTAAACAAAGCTAACGCTAACGTTTGCTTTTTTGCTCAATCGCGCATTGTATTATCCCGGTGAGGTGGTGCTTCTCCTGCATATATATAGTGCTTGTCCATTGTTACGTCCGCGTTTTTTCATAGAAACTCCTGTCCTGTCTTCTTTTTCATTGTGCATTTTTGTTCCTTCCACTTTCATGTATGGCATTATATAATGGTTTATTAAGTAACCACCAAGCACTAAAGAACGGACCCTTCTTCACCACGTCAAGTTTGTCAGTCAGTAAGTTTATGAGAGATTTGTCAGTTTGGTCTAGTATGCAAACGAGAGTGAAGGTGAACGGAAGTGGAACTTGCTTCTCCCCTGAGCCTTTTCAGTTTCACTTTTCTCAAGTGAAACTTGAAAATATTCTTTTTCTTACCTCAAGTTGCTGTTCTCTTTCAGATTAATACAATGAAGACTGTGGGGAATTATCGCTGCGTAGTCAACCGTCGTTTTTCTCATCGTCTTCAAAGACCATTTGGATCCTTGTGGGGCCCTGCTGGCATATTTCGTGTGGGAAATCTGAGTGGAAGACTATTGATTTTGTTGTAAGAATCGCCGGTTTTAAAAACAAGGAATCTTTAGTCTTCCGAACAGATGTATCCTTCATAACGTCGATGTTTTCGCCAGTTGGCCCTATTGTCGAACTCAACTTTCCAGTCGCAGTCAAGGATTCTGCACACCGCCTATCAAATTTTGTTTTGATTAATTTTGAAGAGGAGAAATTGCGCATCTTGGTCGAGCGAGAAGTGTCCAATTTCGACACGTAAGCTGTACAGCGTACCGCCACCGCCAGCATGAGCACCAGCCCAAGTGTCAAAAGTCACGCTCCTTTGAAATCAAAATATTTGTCAGAGAAAGAGCATCGCCATCGTCCGTCCGTCCATTATCATGATCGCCATTACTTGACATTATTATCAAGCACAGATATTTGTACAACGATGTGCTCATCCAAAAATCGACTTAAAGGTCAGTAAAAATATTGGTATATACATATATCTGCACACAATTTTTTAATTATAATATTATAACCATAATTTACTCATCGGTTTGCTGTTGATTAGTGTCCAACTATCAATTGCCGTAAATGAAATGATGTTGATGGCACAATATCTTTCCGTTTAGCCAGTAGTTGTGAGGAGTGGTCAGTTTGGTTTGTGTAGGTACACTATATATGTTTCTGTACATAATACATACCTACACCATATTCATTTAAAAAAAAAGCTATTTAGATAACTGTTCCCTACTATGTTTCTCTCATTCTCATTCTTACTTTTCTGATTTTGACCGCCGCTGATTTTTACAGCGTAAACACATCAGATAACTACAATGACTTGATGTGAATTAGCTAAGACAGATTGATTAGGGATTTGCCATTGAATCTTGGTGGCAGATGTAGTACGGTCGATACAAGCATAAGTTCATGTTATCTTATTTTCGACCTGCGACGGATGCACAAATAATATAAAAGTTGAACGCTGCGCACGGCGCAACACCCTTAAATTGTCGTGGTGGTTTGCAAGCTACCTAAATTCATTTCTTTTTGCGGTAGTCTCTAAATAATTTCCTTCCCTACAGCACAGCCATTGCCCTTTTCACTAAAAATAAATCATATATCACCTCTTCCTCCAGCCAGCAAAGCAGCACATGAGAAGCACAACACAGCGAAAAAAATCATTATCATTAGCATGACATCGTGGTGGTGATTCTTACTCAATTTGAGAGTTTGTTTTGCGACTATGAACTCATTGACAAAGTCTGATGTCTGAAATCTATGTAAGTCGATGGCCATTCCTCAATCAACCCAAAAAAGCAAAGGAAAATTTCCAATTTCGCATTTTGTAAATTAAAAATATGACCAGCCTTTATTATTATTATTATTATTTTGTATACATATCGACCATCATCAAAATCATCATCGTCATATTTATTGTCGATGGGGCTGTACCGTAAAAAATTACGAAAACTCTTGTCTTACCTCATAGCATTATTATTTGGACATATCATCATCTTAATTTTGAAAAAATCCCCCAGAGGTTTATATATGTACGTTTATTACATGTTCTGAAAGAAAAGCTCATTTCTGGAAGAAGCAGATAAAGTGCAAAGGTTATCATCACGTAATTTCCATCAACATCTTTATTACCCCTACTGACCGATCTCGTGCATGGAAGACGGACGGGAAATAATGGGAAGGATGTACATGTTGTATGGATGGATGGATTGACCAGCAAAAATGGTTACGCTGTTAGATACAATGTGAGTGGAAGACGAAGAAGAAGAAGAAGAGGAAAAAAGAGTTCAAGTGAGATTATCTTTCATTTATACGCTATTTATTATGCATGATGATCCATGCATTCATTAGCAATGGCTGAGTTGAGCTGCTAAGGTGCCGCTTCTTCTGCTGCTTCTGATATTAATTTTCATGCCTCTGCTGCCGTATAAAATGCTGCTGATTGCTGATTCTCTTATTAAGGCAATAAGTGATTTACACTTCAACATGACGGAGGACATATCATCATTTTAGTTATCAATAATAAATCATAAGATGTTTCTAGGCTTATTATATCACATATGCATACTTACCTATACATGTGTATATAGCCATTCAACAATCTTTCATGAATCAGTTTCTGCAAAGGAGGAATGAATCAAATAAATAATTTTTGCAAATAAATGCTCAACTTGTTCTTGACCAATGAGGTTAGTTAAATATAACGTATTAAAGTAAAAAGATCGCCAGGCAGTCTAGTCTGAAAACTGTGATATTCGCATAAAAACGGTTATCCATCCCTAATCGCGTAGGTATAATTAAAATGCGATACACGCTGATGATGAATAGAGAATATTGTAAGTTGAACTAATTGCGCATGTATCATCTTACTATTTATGACAGTCCATGATCATGATCAATGATCTTTATCCTTCTCTGAATATATATTTTTATTAGGCCAAACTGTTAATGCCCACAGAATACTTTAGGCCACCATCATCGTCATGAAAAATCAAAGTACGTAGTAGCATATATTATTATTCTCCATGATACTACAGCACATAGGCATTTTATTTTTCATAAAGAGTAATTAGTAGGCAGCATAAAATTGCCAATGTTGAATGTGTACATTTTCAGAATAACTTTGTGTACCTACATATATATATGCTTGGCTTTATTATTATTATTTTGCATAGTTGCAGATTTTCAGAAAAATGCACTGCTTGCAAAATATCTTTTTAGTATTGTCTTTGCTTTAGTAAAATGAAATGTTAGATAAGGAGTGTAATAATGTCTTACGAGATGGATCAAATTCTAACTCTTTAAAAACCCATCCATAATTCTGGGCTTCACCGCTTCAGAGTAGAATGCAAACTCGTAAACTACCAGCTTCGCTGGCTCATATGATGAAGAAATGGATTGGATGATTGAAGGATGTACCGAAATGTCTGCACGTCTGCTGAAGGGCAAAAAATATACAGAAAATTGCACAATAAATGTTTTCTTGGTCAGGTTGGTTTCCATTTCTCTGTAGACTTATCATCGATTACATAAGTTGTGCCTCAACGTACAAATTTTTGCTACCCCAACTTATTGGCTTCGAAAGCTTATTCCCGTGCTACTTTTCCTACTCCAGTAGGTACACATTAATGGCAAATTTTTGCGCATAAACTTAAATATTATCATGTTATGCAAGTTGTTTGTAGTATTATCGTACAACATAGGCTAAATATAATTGGAACGATAAATAGGATGAGATGCCTTGTTCTGTCTAAACTTCAGCAAAGGTTAATTCTTTAAAATGAGCATGAAGATGGTAAATGTTTTTGCTGAACTTGCTTTATTATGTCGCAGAGTATAACGATCATGATCCCAAGCCAATACCCAAACTCAAATTAACGCATGATACGACAAAACGGTGCTGGCTGGATCAGGCCGGCGGCCACCGGTATTCATTTACTTGGTTCTCCATTTTGGTAATAAACTTTGCAGCTCACGCCTAATTTATTGGACGTTTTAATACAGCTTTAATCATGAGATGCTCTAGCAAAATCACACAACAGCAGGCGCGTCGCAAGAAATGAAAAAAATGATGCAAGTTTATAAAAAGAAGTGAATCAGTGATAAATTGTCAGTTTCACAAACAATGAAGCACGGGATTAGAGAATATTTTAAGCATAACAAAAAATATCCTCCTGACTCTTGAGAGACAAAATGCGTCGGAAGAAATGATATTGTTTAACTAGTTGTCGTTGAATGATCCTCTTGCTTTTCTGAAACTCAACGCAGTTATCTCTGAGATATCACCGTATCTGTCTGGAACATCAGAAGTAATCAGTACTTGGCGGCACTCAACCCTACTTTGGAATCAGGTAGGTGTGCTTAATGCAAAGAAGCATGATTTGTCATACTTCATAAGAATTTCCTTATTATGAGTTTTTTGGGCCACATTGTTCCTTATCGTCCGTTCTGAGGTTAAGATGAATGATAGGAAGGGTGTATCAGTGAAAAAATATATATTTCAATACCTGCCACCTAGTTTAAAGATAGCTCATGGGTCATTGCCTTCTTAGGTATCTTTATATTGTACTGGTAATTACCAATTTACCTACCCAGGTTCTTGGTAAATAGCTTTGTACCATATATTGACAGGCAAACTATCAAAAACGGTCTGGACATTCCATGTCATTAAGAATTCTTGTAACTGATAGCACATGAACTCGTTGATTTTCCAGACATCTATTGAAAATCAGTCATTAATATTGTTTGATTCTTTAAGCAGGTATCCTTCTTGGTTTGGGAAAAATGGACAGAAAATGGTTTGAAAGTGGAAGAATAAGGTGAGAAAAACGTTGCAAAAAACACGTAGAATCCAATTGACAACTCTTATGTGGTCACGTATTTTTAAAATTTCCACAGTCCATTTCAGGTGGTTTTTAAAGATGAGCTTGAATTAAATGTAGAATGTATACCATTAACATTATTCTGTCGATATGTGTCTGGGATTTCCCGACATCGAGATGGCTAATATTTTGCATAATTTGCATGAAACGTATAAACATACTATACCATATCTTTATACCTTGTACAGCGAAAAAGTTAACTTGAACTTTGATCATGATACTATAATAAGTTGCTAATATTGAAGAATTTCACCCCAATTTTGGTTGCGACTAGAAGAAACCAGGTATGCACAGAGGTACCATCATAATATATAGCCTAATGAAGTAATTAGTGCGAGTGTGAAATACGCACATTATGTTCAACGAAAAATTAACAAAAGCAATATTTACGGATGATAGATGAATATGTGGTAGCTGGTCAACGTTTGGCTTCACATTTCGTTATGCGTAATGCCCCCTGAAAAACCAATTAATAATAAAAAGGATGAGACGAGGCAAATACCTAATTACTACTGCTATTGTTTATGCTACACATTTACGTAGATTGTTCACTGTACAATATTCCATATACGGTTTGTGCAATTTTGGGTAAGTCATGCAACAATTCTTAGTAACGGTTGACGTAGAGGAACATGAACAGAGAATCCACTGAAGAAGATAAAAGGACAAGTCCAACTGTGACTTGCTACACAACAATTGCACAACGATATAGTCTCTTTTATATGCATATTTTACTAATTTTACAGGTTTTTTACTTTTTTAGTAATCATCATGTGACCGCATCTTGTTAGCATTGCATAGGTTTCTTCGAAGGTCGTGCACAATACCAATACCACATAGCTATAATGGATATGTGACAGATGTCATGCAGCCGGTGTTCAGACATACATGCCGTGTAAGGAAATACAAGATAAGAATAATTAAGAATGACCTATTAATGTAATGGGATCCATTTCTGCGGTGTTGTATATTATTTATAAGTGCTGATGCTGTGATGCTGATATATATGACATTCTAAGTAACTCATTAATGCAGCGTCAAGCGTACATGTAAATGTTAAGATCATCATCATCAACGTAGGTATACTCATGATAATTCATCGCCTTTAAACAATGAAATATGTGAGGCTGAGGAGTGTGGAGGAGGTGTGAAAAAATGACATTCTTTTTTCCCAAGACGTCATCACTGTAACATTCACGTTGCGCTTTTATCATGATCGTTATCCGAACATTTACTCTAGCAGCGTTGGCATTCTCTTGTTGTACGGCACTTATGACGATCTTTGTACTTCCAGAAGAATTGTATGTAGAGCCATTTAAAATGCTTGTGTGATGAAAGAAAATGAATGAATGACCAGGCAAGCAGTTAATGGTCGATTCAACCAAATATTAGTCAATTCATTCTTCTTGCTCTCCGTCTGTCTGCAAGTGTGAAGGTTTCAGGAAGGAAGTGATTTTTTGTTTATTTATACAAACTATATCAATTCTGTTTTTATCCATTCATTGTATGAGTGGGTGCTTTACGTAATTTGTATGATAAAGTAATTGGAGCTACTGCGAAGATAAATAAATAAAATGAAGACAAAAGGCTGCAATTTTGGTGAACTAGATTGTGGAAATGGAGAACAACTCTGGTGTTGTACCAGGAAAATCATCATGGTCGAATTTCTCAGCAGACATCGTGACGCTGACGAGTTGAAGGATTTTTTTGTATCGTTAGTAGATACCCGCTTGAAGGGGTAAAAGGTAATGATCTCACGACAGTGCAAAGTACAAAGCCATAAAACTACGTAGGTATTAACATTTCGTAAGAAAACAAAATTATAACTACGCTCACGTCATATTTAACTTGTTTTGTGATAAATGATGACAAAGTGCCACATTCATATTTCGCTATATGTCTTATATTTCACAAAATACTTTCTATTTGTATATAGGTAATATATAATTTATAGTTATATGACATCATCACCTTTTCTTCCATATTTTTTTTCAGTGACAATAAAGATGCTTTTTTCGCTCATTATTCATTTTCTCTCTTATCAATCAAGAAAATTTCCTTTGAGATGAGTCAATCAATACCGACTTAAACCACTTGGAATTTTAGGGAGTTGTTGGCAGGTGTCTTTACCACCACAAGTACGGCATAGTCAAAGTCATAAAATTAAATCTTGACAGGAGTACGTACGTGCCACATTTTCATAGATCAAGTGCGACCACATGGTTTCCTTCCTGCAAATCACATTCGCAGTCATCATGCATACATGTGAAAAACTGGACATCAGTATTCAGGCTAGAATAAAACGTAATTAAATACATATAACCACTGTATATATATATAAGTTTATATGAGATGTACGTTGAGGAAGCACGGAAAGGAAGATCGCAGTCAGTCAGTCTCTGAAATCATAACAAGATGATGATAATATTGCGTTGGA
Organism: Sinella curviseta; assembly: GCA_004115045.4. NCBI lineage: Eukaryota > Metazoa > Arthropoda > Collembola > Entomobryomorpha > Entomobryidae > Sinella > Sinella curviseta. The sequence goes on along the minus strand of CM023203.3, from coordinate 30,528,479 downwards.
ATGGAAATGCCAAATGTATGCTTTATATATACAAACAAATATAAAAATCAGGAATCTCAGCAATGATAATCGTAAAAATATAACAAGGTATGTAAACAAATTTTGCAACCACGCGTCCAATATCATGACATTATATTAATGAATATGGGCTGAATGTGTGAATTATCTCATCTTTTGGCATTTTGAGGATGATGAAGATCATCATCGCGTACATCGCGTATGCGAAAGACTTTATGACTCTTCTGGTTACGCTAACTATGACGATATGTACACACTGACCAGACCATCAGGTCCCCTCCTCCGCAAATCAATGACTGACTGTTGCAGTAGTTCGTTGGGAAGAGCTATTAGGCAGATGAAGAAAGAACGTTTATTAAAGGCAGTACAAGACGCTTCTGCAAGTCAGTCGCTGAAAGATCATCGTTCAGAACATCATCGGGTAAAAAAAGCAAGGATATTTTGCAGTTTAAAATACAACGGTGAATTGTGAGCAAAGTGAACAGAGAAGAAGCGAAAATTGGGAATAGTTACTTTTATCCTAACGTGCACTCGCTGTTTTTGTGCTTAGAACATAGAAAATAAAGATAACCTGACAAGAAGTCAAAAGTGGAAAACAAAGTCGACGTGGGATTTCAATAAGAAGTTATATCAGTGTCACTGTACCCTGGAAAAACATCGTAACCAAATATGAGCTATTCAAGGTTTATCAGTATGCGAGTCATTGAGTTCACAGTGGTGAGTGTTACAGTAAAGAAATAAGTACATAATATGCTTGTGCCAATATATTTGGCATAAATCAATCAGATTTGTGATTACTCCATGTAATGGAATTTGACACACCTTCTTTTGTCCTGATTTGATTAAAGGTTGGACTTTGTCTAACGACGTGGTGCACCTTAGCTTTTCCGGCCAAGTCACATGGAGAAAATAATCAACGTGGCGTGATCCCTCTGGGGCTTTTCATGTAAGTTGCAAATACACCTGGTCCACTTTTTGTGCAATTAGCTTAGAAATAAAAACAAAAAATAATTTAAACTTACATATACATAGGTCAAAGCTACAAGTGGATATGCCTGATTATCACTCGGAACCACTTTCCACTGGAAGATTTAGTGGAGGGACGAAAAGGAAAAGGCACGGACATGGAACTCTAAACCATTCGCCAAAATCTCAATCTCAAGAAACTGACACCGCTCGATCCTGTTGCCCAGTTGTTGAAGAAATCGTAGAGCCGATTGGAGGAAAAAGCAAATCAGGTAACAAGATCAACAAGCAATATAAAAATTTTTTGCAGAAATGCCAAATGAGCAAAGTAAAATTAAACGCTTTTTTTTGCAAAACAATGATAGGCCACCTTGTCGAACTTTTTCAAACGGAAGATCTCCGTCAACAGTTCCATGAAATATCATGCGCACCCAACGTAGCCGAAAAGCCTTGTCGATTTGTCGATGAAAGCGTCCAAGAACAGTCCCGTTGTGTACAGCAGTACTCTTACAGCTACGCATTGGTGCGGGACTTTGGGTCATCGGACGTTGCAGAAAATCCAGCGTCAGGATGGAGATTTGAACATATACGTGTTAGAAGTGGTTGTTCATGTATGATATCCCCTTCGTAGTTTGCTAATTAGAATTTTTTTTGTACATTTTAACAAAATCTAAACCGAGAATCTCAGATTTATTGTTCGATTCGCGAATCATTTCATTGTCTGGTATCGTTCATTCAGTCAGGGGAAAAGTGATAACATGCACTTAATTACTTAATAACGTATTAATTTATTTTCATAATTTTGTCCCGGAGTCATTTTTTTAATGTTCAGATAATCTACAGTTCTTATGCTTTTTTTGTATGATATTGTATTTTTTTATACTGGTCAACTGGTCCATCCGGCAGACTGCGTGTCGTTGGTCGTCTTTCCTTTTTTTATATTTTTCCATATACTTTTAGATATTATTATCTATTTTATAAGTGTGGTAGTTGTATGTATTATGTATATACATAAGTAATAAGTTCATTTATCTAGATAAGGTGTTGTTGAGTAAGCCATTAACAAATTTAGCTTTCACATCTGTTCAGTTTTTTAATGACCGACCTCTACCCTAAAAAAGTGGTTCTTGATGGAATAACCTGATCAGTAACTGCTGGGCTGGAGACCAGCGTGTTTGTGAAGAAGAGTGCTAAGAATATGAGCTGATGTCATGCATTCCACCAATATCTATTATGCCTCTTCACCATCATGATCCTGACCAACGTCAGTTCAACTTATATAACTGATGGTAATAATTAAGACACGACACGGTGTAACTTTTGAAACTATTTTTATCTAATTTGACATAAATTATAACATTATTAGTGGTTCGTTTTTTTATAAATTCTTAACCTCTGTCACTTGTATTCTGACTGACTGATTAAGTTAAGTTTGGTTTAAGCACAGCACAAGCGTGGTAAAGGAATGCTAATAATATGTTGAATGGAATAAACAGTATTACTAGTTAATTAAGTGAAGATCGAAGTTCGGTGATCATGAGGCTTTAAAATTACAAAGTTAACTATAATGATAATGGCAATTATAGATTTAGTATATAATAATAATAATAAGCCAATATTGGATGCTATTAGCTATAATGTTGAGTTAATTAATTATCGAATTGGAATGGAATGTTGTTGAAGGATAAATGTTTGGTGTTGAGATTTTTGTACGAGAAAAATAGTTTGATGTTTTATTATAAATATGCTCAGCAGACTAGAGCGCAGAGCTGTGAAATCTTTTAGAGCAATGAGATTGGAATTTAAAAAATATATAACCGCAGTAATATTAAAAGAAAACTGCTGGTCAGTCAAAATTATAGTGTAGGTGGTTAACATTTTGGTGAATGATTTGGTGACATCGGTACACAAACGAGATAACAAAAGTATGAAATCTCAAATGGTTTTTAAAGTATGTAGTATCTCTACAAAACCTAAATTATTTCATTTTTATGTTAATTTATTTACCTAATCTAATTTTCAGATAAAGAAAATAAAAACATAATGTGAAACACATTACATTCGTAATAGAAATTAAACACAAAGTTGATTTTCATACATGAGCACAGTCATTACATACAACGCATGAAATCAATATCTGCATACAATATAGTCCGACATTCAAGGCACGTGTAAAGTATGTATAAATGAACTTTATTAGTGATCTTGGCCAAACTATAAAAATACCAGTTTACCTTACATTAAAGTTTTGGGCTATTAAGATAAACTTTATCTCAAAGTCGCATATTTTGTTAACAAAATGGGATCCTACATCAAAAGGAAGGGAATATAAGTTTGGAAAAACAAAAAAAAATACAAATTCAAAATAGAACTACTAACTAAATTTTCCAGTGCCACATAATTATATAGTGCGCTGCAGTTAGCAATACTTATTGATAAGAAAATTTCCTTTCCGACATAAAATACAAAACTTCTACAATAACCGGTTCCTTTGTTCTTGCATTGCAGTCACGGTAAATTTTAGACGTGTAAGTTCTCGATTTTGTCCGCAGATGTCGAGTGAAGTACCTCCAAACTAGAAGACTGCTTGGGTAATAGAGAGATATAAAAATGAAAGCGCTTGACAATATCCTTTGTCTTGCTATTTTGAAGTATTCACTATTTTTAAAAAAAGTGATCGATTTATGTATGTAGATTACCAAAATGTATTGCATGATACGATTGACTTGAATTTGGAACATACTTTTAACTACTCACATCTAAAAGTAAAATTTATTTTTACTGTGTTTAGCTAATATTTAATACTGCATAATTTGATTTTCTTGATCCTTTCTGCGAATTTAAAGTAATATTAAACCTAAACCATAAATAATTACGCATGTTTGTGCTGTGTAATATAAAATGTTGTGGTAGTATCGTATGATGGACGATTATAAAATACATATTATCTCTTTTGCAAACTGGTTGATGCTTTATAATGAAGATTTGTAAGTTATAAATAGGTATGTATAATTCGATATTCAGACTATATGTACAATGTACAGAAAGTCGGTACGTGAAAGATAGTTACAACTTTGTAGTACTATCGATGTATCCAGAAGAGGTCATTTGGATTAGATGATTACCCAAGTGAGGTGGAAGCTGTCTTGGAAAAACAACACGATACGATGCAAGGAGGCCCGTTCACAATTTTAATTTTATTGCTACCTATTAGGTCCTTGACATGACAATTGCAGGCAGACAATGTACAATTGCAAAAGGTTTTAATATTGCAGATGTTTCTCCCAAAAAATTAAGAGAGACGGACCAAACACTGAAGGCTATCAATTTTTTCACATGACAAATATTGACAAATTGCAAATAACGAATGGAAATATAAAATTTGAAGTTTTAAAAATTTCTCAAACATGGACCATTCTTTTAAAGCTAAATATGTTCAAACTAAAATTTGACAACTTAGACTGTCGAGTTTGGACTGTACTACGAATAATACAATTTGCTATATAATGCTACAATCCTTGATACATTTAAACAATTTTCAGTACTGCAGAAAGTCGTAAATAGGCAAAAAATACCCGTCATCCTTTTTCCTCTTGTGTATCCTATCATAGTAAATCTGGCATCATCACCATTCCCATTTAAATGACAGGGTACCTTTTTGCTGCGGTAACGAGTCACGATTTCCTTAGGAAAAATTTCCACGGTGCACCCGTCAACCCTTTCTTCTGTCTTGTGCAAAGAAGCATATCATGAATATGGCATAAAACTGGGAAATAAAAAAGTTGACAATGAAATGAAGTGCGAACGTTATAAACTGTTAGCAGTCCAAAGCTGACGAGACAAGAGAATGAATAGCTAGGCGCAATACGAATTTCTTGAAATAATAATTTATATAAGGTAGTATATACCTAAACCTAAATATAAGAGATCTTTTGTTACAGCCGTCGAGTAATGTTTGTGACAGCGACACATACATCCGTAGAAAAATCGTGATTCATGGATATCAATCGTGAGAAGCTTATAGTTTGGTTTTCAGTTTTCGGCGCAAAATGTGACGTGCTGGTGCAAGGCGTTTGTAAAAAAATGACAACGGGAAAACAAAACACATTGTAAATACTATATACGTCAATGTATTAAAATTTATTCGTATTTACATTTTGTATATATTTTTATATTTACGCTTACAGCAGATGACGTAAAACACTAAAGCTATATACCATACACTTAATTGCGATGTTGAATATTCAACTTTTTGGCACTTTGAAAGATTAGATAGTTTTACATTTTAGTAGACTGCTGGATGTTCAATAAATACATAGATATGGCACATGGGGTGAAAAGTCGTCCTCTCTTAACTAGTCTTACCAAACGTTTTTCTGTGAGCTCAATATTCTGTTACAAGTACATATATACACAAAATTGCATTCAGCCTTTGCAAAATACTCTTAAATATTATAGTGGCGGATGTGGATGTCCATGATGAGGATGATGAGATAAAGGATGACCATGACTTGTATTATTCACAATTCCACTGGCATTTGTACTACTGCCAACACCAGCGGGAGTGCTAGAAGTAAATGGTAAGTTGAGAGGAGTGGGAGGCACAAAGGGTCCGTTGGGAAATAACCAAAGTCGGTCACCCAACACCATCGGCCGTGGACTGACAAGTCCCATCGCAGAGTAATATTGCTGTGCTGCCAATTCCAACTCACTGGTGTACTTTCGTTTCCATTTGGTTCTTCGATTTTGGAACCAAATTTTGATCTGAAATAACAAGAGACAATAGTAACTTTCGAGACAAATCAGAATTTGTGCAAAAACACTGCCTAGTTGCATTAAACTTAAATAGTAGTAGTAGCATCATCATCGTGAGGAGCAGCAGCACTCATTATCGTCGTATGAAACAAAGCAATAGGGAAGAGTGCAATGTTACACGCTGTGCGTAATATAGATTAATTAGTGCCATAAACTTGAACCACTCTGGCACTCTCTTGACAGGTACAATATCTTTTCTCTCTCAATTAGCGCAGTCATCTCATTTATCTCCCTTTCCATACAACTGTCATTGACTCATTCATTTCTCCTTTCATTTCCCCACTTGCTCCTTCTTTTTTCATTCATTTACTACTGCACTCATACCCAACTCTCCACTCAATTCAATTCACCACACTACTGTGTGTGCTCAACTCAATACACTCAACAGCGTGCCTACAAGAGCAATAAAACCAAACCAAGATAAAAAAGCGTCTGAAAAAAGAAGGCGGGTTATTACCCGTCAAGATTTACACTTATTTTTTCGGCAATCAATAGGTGGTCCCCTCAGAAGGGTCCAGCGTGATTTTGAAATACGTAGGTCAACTGTAACCGTTAGAAACCGTTACGAGGTCAATTTTTTAAAGGCTAACATATGGCAAGTAGCATATCATTCGACTCGTCTATGACCATAACACATAGATATGAGGTCATTTCGGTGTTGACGGTTACTGTTTAACGGTTACAGCGATTTCAAATAATTTTACACTTTATCCTCTCCTGTTCATATGGTTTGGAATTTTCCATTTCTTTTTTCGGCAAACGGCTTCTCATCACAACCGCTTTATGGGAGAAGCTTTATAGCCATAACGGCCAACGGCTACCGTTAGAAACCGTTACGATTTCGAAATTTTCAAACGTCACATATGGCAAGTGACATATCATTCGAATCGTCTATGAACATAACACGTAGATCTAAGGTCATTTTGAAGCTGACGGTTATGGTTTAACGGTTACGGCGATTTCAAATGATTAAACAATTTAATTTTACTCCTTTACCATCGTCGTCGTCCCTAAAGAGCAGAAACTGAATGTGCAGCTAATGTAGCTGGGTGTGTGAAATATAAGGACGTACATAAAAGACAACGGGACGGACTGAGGACACGACGAAAAAATCATGTTGCGCAGGCAGTAACAAGCTACCACTATAACATGACATTAGCGTTTTAATACATCCAATTTCAGAAGCCAACTAGTCAGTGCTCTACATAATGATCCACTTCACTACTCGCAAAAAACTACAAGCAATACAGAAAATGTTCGTTTCAGCAAAAGCAATAATGGAAGTCTCGACAATTAAATATCCTTACTTGAGTTTCCGTCAGTTTCAAACTCCTCGCCAACTGAGATCGCTTCGCTACTGACAAATATTTATTTCTCTCAAATTCGGACTCGAGTGCCTTAACTTGTGACGCTGTGAATGCTGTACGGGGACGTTTCTTCCTCTCTTCCTTTCCTTCTCCTCCTAAAAGAAAAAAAAGAGTATGTAAAAAACAGATTCTGATGATGATGTTGGTGGGAGGGGAAATGAATTATTTATTTTCTCTTCAAAACATGGGGTTTATGAAGCCATAAAACTAAAAATTCAGCCATTGCATGAGAAAAAATGGCAAAAAGTACATGAAAAATACGACTCTTTTAAATGTGAAGAAATGAAAAGATGGGAAACGAAAGACTGTGTGCGCACATAAAATGAAAGAAAAACGATATCACGTAATGATGTATCATCATTATTGCTCTGCGTGTGTCGGATTATAAATATTGTCAAACATAATCGCAATCATTAAAACAAGTAACCATAAATCTTGACACGTCTGGTCATATAGCACAAATACCTATGCACCAAGGAAGTACTTTATTTCATACATGTGCACATATCGTACAAAGCTGTACGAAAAAATGGTAGGCATTGGATTGGAATGGTGGATTTTGGTATGAGATCATTATGTATCTATTACGAATACAGGGTAAAACTCCCTCTCCTTCATAAAAATATTTACTCTGGCAGACTGTCTCTGATCTCTCTCATTTGAGCTCATTAGCGTCCTTTAATCGGGCAACATTTCATGATCGTCAAGTCATTTTTATGGTTTGAATAAACGACTTTCACAGGGCGCCCTGACAGAGTATACTTTACTGGCAGAAACGACACAGATCTGTATGCCTATAGTTACATTGCATCCCAATACCAATGTGGCACCATAAATTACACACGACAAGCTGTCAACTGTCACCTCGCCTCAGTGGAAACACATTTGTATTATTATTCAACTACTCTGATACTTTTACTATTCCCACTCATATTCATAACAATGTTGAATATTTAGCGTCCTTGTGGACATGTGCATATACAGTTAATACTTGCAAATTTACATTCCGTCCTTTACTATGCATTAGGAAGATGATAAGCTGGATGTGCAAATAGGATTTTTAAAGCAACTGAACGAGTTTTGATGATGATGAGCTAAAAATTTGCTCTGTGAAATGGTCTATCATGTGGTGCTTCTGAGGCATAAAAATACCATAACTTTAACAAATCATCAGCCGATGGTGTCAGAGATTCAAACTACATTCACCACTTGTTTTGTAATGCAACGGAGAAAAATTGGATGTGTAGGCGGTCTTTATTTGTTTGAAGTGTCCTTTTATTAGCGTAGGCACACAAAGCCAAAATGTGGTCATAAGAGCATATTTTTGGAAAGAGGCTACCTATATCTGATTTTCACATATTAGTGGGTTATTTTGACAAATGCAATACTCTGCTGCCGATGCCATGGGGTATACTGTATAAGTGGGTGGCTTAATATGCGTGTTTCCATTTACTTGTTGATGCATTTATAATGGCAAAATACGTGGCTCCACAAAATAGCTCTATAATTGTAATTGCTGGTAACTGTTTGCAAATAACAGATTAGTGCACCTTCTTGACATTGTACACTATAATTAAAATTACGCATTAAATACGAGAAACTAGTAATTATAGGCATCTTATCTACATTGCTAATTCAGTTAATGGATTTTATTGCAAAAATAGTGTTGTAAAAACATGGTTTCAATGTGTTTGGAAAACTACCGTTTGCAAGTTAAATATATAGGTATTATTTCTGTTTTAGTCTAGTTCTAGTTACAATGAGTTGGCATTAGTTTGGAGAGAAAATTGAATTGTATCGTTGAAAAGAACGTAAAAAAATTAAACTGAAATATTATGTGAACACATATATAAAGCAATGTAAAGATCATGACGCTCATTTTCTCCTTACAGCATTCGAGTGCCATTACAATATCATCTTGTTTTTGGCTTGTTGAACACAAAAATGATAATGATTGAGCATGACTTTCCCCACTGACTTTACACAAACGTGATGCTAATTACAGCCATTACAACCAATTACAGATCATCACCATCAACCACCTTCTGGGGTTTTGCTGAGTTGAACAATAAGCAAAACCCAAAGGATACCTGAGATGAACATAAAACTAACCAATTATGATGATGCTCATACTTGTGGTACCATTGTAATTTGGTAGTGGCAAAAGTAAGTAATATTGAATAAGTATGTAAATGAAGTAGCGCCATTTTTCTATAATATTCGTTTTTCTCCTCTGCGAAAACTATCCCTATTCCTTTTTAACAACTTGAATCAGTTTTTAAAAAAGTATTTTTGTCTTTGGGGCTATGTGAAAAACCTTCGCTGGACCGACTGCACGAGTACAAAACTGTTAAATAAATGAAACAATGCAAGAAAGCTTTTGATTTAAAAAATCTTATACTTTTGACTTATGACACCGTGGCACGCAACGCAATATTTTTCCCATTAAGTGCTAAAACATAGCATCACTTGAAAACTTAAAAGCCAGAGGCAATCCACACTCCACCGCCGCGGACCTTTCCCATTTTTGCTGCAAGGATAAATAAAATATACTTTGCTGCGCAAAGTTAAGTAACCAACTGTATGCAATGCACACATTTACAGTGTAAATGCAAGTATTCTGCAAACAAACATGGCGTCGGTTTCTTGATCGAAATAATGAAAAACAAACAAGTAGTTTTTCAGGATCGACAAACCAACCAACCTTCGTCTAACAATAAAAAATACAAAAAATGCAAATGGCATTTTAATTTGTACGCAGGAGGATCAAGGAAACATTTTGAGTACCTCTGAGCGTCTAATATGAAAGGCAGTATCCTGCTCCCGGAAAACAATGTTTATTTTTTCAAGGGAATAAAAGGAATCACGTTTAATATTAGCTTGGCTTATTTTTGTTTTAATGTTTGATATCATTGAGGATGTTTGTGATTCAGTTTGAGTAAAACTTATTTGCGTGCTTACTTTTAGTTTATAATTTCTTTATGAAATTATTAATATATCAGCTTGCATTTATAATATTTTACTTTCTTTCTAACTTTAGAGTAAACAATATTTTGGGCGTATATATAGACGTACATAGCTTTCTACATTCACTCTTCGCCAGTCACCTTCTCAGCATAATTTTCCGTTTTTACACGACATGACTTGTACAAAAGCATTAGACTCCACTTTTGGGAGTAATGCAACAAAGCCATACATCATTTCCTTTCAAATATGTGTCCGATTAGTTGGTTTAATCAACAGGAAATGGGAAGTGATATGGCTGACATAAATTTATGAGCTGCTTGGAGCCAAAGAATATATTCTGGTCACTCCCATTGTACAACACGTACCACAATCACAATGAAACAAAGAAATATAGTTTATTTACACCACCCTTTCAGTTTCAACTTGAACCAAAGGTGGTGTGCTTTCCCAGAAATAATCAAAGAGAAATTAAGAGAGTATTTAAAAAGTTCCGGAACTCAATTTGTTTTAAAATAGCGAAAGCACTCATTTAAACCCTCGGATTTATTTACATAGGTTTTCATGAATCAAAATTACAACTTCAATTGAAAAAGGCTCACACAAGTGTATCATTATTACCTGAAAGCACTCGTTGATCCTCTTCATCCCTGCAGTCTTCTTGACAAAGATCTTCATTGTCGTCATCTTCAACATCCCTAAAGTCTTCATGGGATCCGTCTAAAAAGTTCACACAGCCATCACCGCCATCATCAGCCATGTCAACGGTTGAATCTGCGTCATCAATCAACAATGTGGATGCACTGCTGGGACTGCACAGATTTCTCAACTCGTTCTTGCACTCTGTTATGCCGCTATAACCAACCACGCTGTTTACATTAACAATACTTTTTCCGTTGCCACTGTTGTTGTTGTTGGTATTGATCTTGAACCTTTCACTTTTATGACATTCTTCTTGTCCGATTGTATAATCAAAACTTTCATCGCCACTGCTACCACCACCACCACTTCCATCGACAATAAAGCTACCGCTAATATGCTCACTCTTAACAACAGGTGGAGGAGATTCAGAATAAAGATTAGAAATTTTATTATTATGATGCTGGCGATGGTTTTGAGGGTTATGCCGACCACTCTGATTGCCACTGTTGCAACAGTCAATACTGCTACCGACGGTATTATTGCTGCTGCTACTTAATATGCTTTCTATTGAGAAAACCGACTTTTTCCCTTCCATTTTAAAAAATAATAAGAAATCGCAGTGACAGTTTACTTCACAAAATATTTTATCGAAAGCAATAATGCCAATGCTGTAATTCAAGTTGTCAGATTTTTCTTAAAGTACCCTCGTCCAGTGTTTTAAATTGGACTTAAAAATATTGTGTTGTGACGATTCCTCCGACCAGTTGACAAATGAAAGTGTGAATGAAGATCCGAATCCCTGAAAACATTTTGGGCAAGGAGGAAGAGAATCATCAACCCAAGAAATTGTAAGCGATGATCATATTCAGAAAAGCCAAGACGCATGCAGGGACACACATGTACACTATGTTTTATGGAGAGATCTGTATAAACACATAAATTGGTGTTTGTGTGTTAAATTTTCTTAATAGAAAAATACCGATTTTCTTATGGCAAGACAAACACCCTCCACCTACCTCCTGAAGAAGTTATGCATCTAATGAGTACAAATGCAGATTTATTTCAAGCTCATTTTTGACTCTCTTAAAGACGACATCAAGAGAGACACACATTCAACTAAAATGAGTGTCGTATTTTTCCTATTTAGCAGGCATCTGGGCTTGTTTAGGGAAACACTTAAATAGAGAGCTGTCGTCTCACCACTTACAACTTCATGCATCATTGATTAGGCTTATTTTTTATATAGGGACATAGTTGTACGTATATTTATTGCATTTCTCTGTTTAACCACACTTTAAGCTGGATCACTCACTGTATTCGGCCCGTTACCAGAAGGCATAATGTCATCCTCCCGTTCTCATTTTATATCGTTATATAGGTACGCTTGCTTCACTTTATTTGCTACTTCCTGTATAGCCAACTAATAGTGCTTTAGAAAGGCGATTATCAAAACAGAGGAGCGTTTTTGGCTCGTATGGTATTTATTAACCAGCTATTTTCAATACATAACAGTTTAAGATTCCATTTATAATCATTGCCAGCTCTCATATTAAATAAAAACTCATGACTTGTGAAATATATGATCATGATGAGAAAGAGAAGGTATTTTTAGTAGTGATATCAGTTAGAGGCGCAATACAAAATACAAATTTCAAATATTCCTGTCTAGCTACATGTGCTACTACTTAAGCCAAAAGTGCGAGAGAAGAAGAAGAGACGTGAAATTTGTCACCGAGTTAATGAAGAGGAACGTCGAGAATAAATGATTGCGAAATGGGGAGATAATGAGTCGTCAGGCTCTGGTTTCACACCCCGTTTAGAAATGAATGCATAAAATAAACTATCAAGAAAAACTTCTCCTCTGTCTTGTTCAAGTTGTGATGATCCTGATTGAGAAAATACGTTGGCATAGTGTAGACCAGATGCTGGCTGGTAAAACACCAGCATATAATATTATCCAGTCTAGAAGATAACCCCTTTCGGTGTATGCAGATAACATGTAACTTGCCACTTTCCCTATTAATATATTTTATACAGATTATCTCAGTTTACACACGGTGGAGTCAGTCGTCTCCGAGTCATCGTGGTTGACGGAGTATAAAAGAGGAAAACGAGAAGCAAAAGGCTTATTGTTGTTAATATCATTAGGTATGCCTTTCTTTGTACTTGTCTGAATACAGGGTATTCTTCCTTTTCGGAAGAAGGAACGCACAAGTATATATACTAGTGTGACGGTAATTGGCTTTCTACTCGAATTACTCCTAATTGGCTCTTCATGAAAAATAATAAAAATATTTCTTCATTCGCTGTATACCATTACTTTGTAGCAATGCACTAAATATTACATCATATGTACCACTATTTAGTCTTAAACAAACACTCTTTAAAATATCCTGATGCAATATGCATACAAATATCATCAAAGCAAGAAATTCTGTAGCTTCCAATACTGTTTTGACATAATGGGAAGGAGCTAGTTAAACTTTAAAGAAAATTATATTGGTAATTTGGAAGGAAGAGGATGACACTGTATTTACTCATTCAGGAAGGAATTTATATGGCTCATTGTATTCCTGTTTACTGTAAAAGCTCATTATGCTTGCCTTATAGAGAAATATATATTGGTATGCATTACGCCTATCTGTAAATGAAGCAATAATTATTCGTCATCGTTAAAGAAGGAGAAAATTAGTAGTAAAAAGTTCGTTAGGAAGATAGCAAATTTAATATTGACACATGAGCAATGCGACATTCTGGAAGCGCTTTATTTGACACCATGACATAACAAAAATACAGAAAAACGAAAGAGTTTCTTTTTTCAAGACTGTTGGTTGAAAGGGGTTCACATTTCTCCCCAAAATCACGGTAGTATAACCATTCAGTAGTATGCACACAGTCGGCGGCAGCATATCAGACTTTTTCTGTAAGTTTCCTTGTGAAAATGCGCTTTTGTTGCTCTACATTAAATCATAATGTAACACATGAAGTACTTTTTATTGTAATAACTGTTACCTATATTGGTTGGTACTCACACATCCAGCCAATAAGTATTACTTGAGTGTCATGATATGCATAAAATACACATTCATTCAGAACTTAATGATAGAGTCATACATTCTTTTCTCTCTCATCTTTTTTTCTCCCTTGACTCCTGATGTTGCTCTATTCTTCTTCTTCCTCCTCCTTGGCGAACTAATAATAATAGTAATGATGATAATGATAGAGGCACTTGCTCCGTCGGACAGACTTGCTTTTACACTTTAACTCTCAGTTGTCCACGACTAGGCTCCTTTTACGTCCTTCTTCTGCGCGGCGCCATGTACATAAATGTCTTGTGTGTGTGTTCCAATTTTCGAAAAGGTACACTTGTTTTACTACTTTTATGTTTTCAGACTTTTTATTTTTCAATTTATGATTTAGAAAACAAAAATTCAAGGGAAGTATAAATTGAAGACAACAAGTTACAACTAAAACTCATCTTCAATTTTCCGTATAAAAAAGCCAAATGTTATGTGCCTTAAAGATTTTGTCAATAAAGCAATAGAAATGTGCTTCGCGTCACGTATTTATATTGAACAGTGTCTTTATTTTTGCTTTCTACTTTTTAATACCTACAAATTTTCAATCTGAAGGTGAAATCTCATCATAAGTTCCCTCCAGGCGGTTTTATCATTGCTTGGTTGGTAGCAGTGTGCCCGTCTCATTGTGACCACTCAAATATATGTAATATTTTTTTACATTTTATATAAAAATGATTACATATGTAAGTATATATGCGTAACACACTGCCCAAAATTGTATCATTTTAGATTATCCTATCGAGCAATTTATCTTGAAAGATAATGCCTTATGCAACGCTCTTCCCATGAATCTATTTAAATTGAAGCAAACTTTGTGTCTTTGCATCTGTTCTGTTCCTTATCTTTAATCCTTTTCTGACACACAGCACCATAATAAAACATGCTCAATTCGGTGTAGTAAGTTCACTTGTCCGTGTGTGCGTTGGATGTGGTGAAAGAATGCTCATGATAAAAATTTTAACAATAAGGACGGAATCAAGTGAAAAACCATGGCTAATCTAATAATTACTGCCTTGTCCCTAAAACGGATCGATCTTTGGTTTCTTACATCACTTGGGGGTTGGAATTTTTACACTGCCGTATATGAATGCTAACATGGATCAGAAGCAGACAAAAGACACATTGAACATCATATCATTTTCAATACTCAAAGACTTGAAATCAAGATAAACACGAAAACAAAGCTCAAAGAAATATTCCTGACGTGGGCCCTCATTTTGCTTTTCGGAAGCGTAATACAAGTAGCTTTCTGGAGTTGTTGACAGGTGAAACAAATTAGGGAAGATGAGATTTCAGTCAATCATCTGACAATGATAGTGTCTTCCTTTCACATTCACACAGTATGTTAAAGGAGTACGTATTTTAATTTACTCTGTGTTAACGAAAATCATGTATGTTGCGCTTCGATTGAGAGTGCAGTTGTTGTAATGGCTGTCATTTTCATTATTTTAAGGGATAGCTGCCACTCAAGCTCATCAAATCAAGCTCTTATATAATTTGCCGAAAGGGATACTTAAACATGTCCATAATATGCACACACGGATATATTAACATTGTGTAATGAACAGTATTTTGTATAAAAGAAAAACCTAAAAGTATTGTATCCTTCATAACTGGATGAAGAGTCATTGCCGCATATACAGTGCTGAGGTATGTCCCTTTACAAGTCAAGGTCATCCGTGCATTTTAAATTTTGCTAAAAATCTCTTCCGTTTAAATCTGTCTACAAGCAGCATGCTACTGACCCAATTTACTTTATACATATACTCACTCCTCTAATTTCCATATCTGTTTCATATGAATCATGAGATTTTTATCATCTATTTTATGATGCCAATGAAAGTGCATTGCAATAATGCATTCTTCTGGTTTTTATCATCCACGTAATAACCATAATTCCTATTGCACACTCCACCACAAAATAAGCATTCAACATCATTTTGAAAAAAAACTATATATGCCTGAATTCATACTGAATGAATACCACTGTCTGTATTCTACACAGATGCATACCCATCCTCATGCTTTACAATATATCACAAACAGTGAACCAACAAAAATGGGAATACTTTACATTGCAATCATTGTCATTATCCTCGTCCTCCACTTCATCATTATCACCATCATCCGTCGTCATTACCAGCATCATCATCGTAATATCCTCATCATTCAAGAAGAGTAAATGGGCCAAAAAAAGGACGAAGAAAAGAAAAAAAGAGTTAAAATATGTACATTATGTTTTAGATGGCGATGATAATATTGTAACTTTTGTACTACTGTTCCCCGTGATAATGTCGTATAGGTAAGTAGAGAGTGAGGAGACGTTATATATACCAGCTAATAATCATAATAATAATAATATCACATGAACTTTCCTATTACTCTTTTCTTCAGCTGCCTCTCCTACGCTGGTTGTTCTTTATAATGATCCATTTCTTCTTCGTTTAGTATCCAACTGTTCTCTTCTTTCTTTTCTCTTCATTTTACACGACTTTTGTAGTAAAAATATACATTATCATCTTTAGCATACATCCAAGTAATCTATCATCCATTCATTCATATAGATATAAGCTCCGATGTTACTACACCATCATCACTTTCTTTTTTAGTGTTATTATTGCCCACTACGTAGGTAAATTCAGTGGTGCTGTTGCTGATGAGGTTCGCTTGTACGTTTTTGGAAGCAGCAGTTAGTAGTAGTAGCGGTGATGATGGTGGTAATGGCAGTAAAATAGCACGTAGTTGTTAACTATTCGGATGTGGTCATGCGTTATAAATATAACGGAAAGAATGACTATTTAATAACCCGGTTGGCAGGAAAATGAGGCTTAAATTGGCCAAATGATTATATGCAATTTTAAATCATTATCCTGGGCCATGTTAAAAGAGCCCAAGTCCCATTAGTCACCCTTCCAGTCAAGACACAGCCCTGAACAGGCTCACATCATCTACAAACATTAAACTTACAACAAGAACACCACCTCATATTGTAGCATCGTCATCGTCGTTGAGTCGTCATTCATAAAATTTCCTTTCACTGAAGACAAAGTATTTTTTCACTCCTCTTGTCTTCAGATTTCCAATGAGCAGTTTTTCAAGTGGCAACAGTTGTATAAAAATCTGGAATATTCCCATTTTCGGAAATCCTGCGGTGAGTACTCTTTATTTGCTAAGTGGCCTTTTGTATAGGATTCTATCAATGGACTACTGGCTGTCATTGTTTTATTGATTGTGTCGTGTGCTCTCCAGTCCGTCTGAATAGATGGGCGGATAGAGGAAGAATGGTGAAAGTGCTTGTGAAACTAGACTTGATATATAAAAGAGGTTTAAAACGGTTGAGTGTAGTGCGTGCTTCATGTGCCTCTTCGCTTGTGGATTCTCTCTCTCTGCTGACAACAATGTAATCCCTGGAGACCTCAATACACATGCGATGCTTACGCTTATTACATTTTTGTACATACACAGCAAATACATTTCTTACATTACATACAACATACGCTACATTTAGCAATGCTTAGTTTGCAAAAGTCAGTAATATTTAGCGTAATACATTTTCCAGTTATGTGCATTAGTCAGGTTTATATGAAGTCAGAAGATACTATGTGTCAACGTTTTTATTAGGACTATCGTGAAAGTCAATTTAATTTCATTGTCCTTTACATAGTTTTCAGGTATACAAAGACCTTATGTATGTATTTTCAACATTTTTTACTACTCTACGAAACGAAGAGTAAGAACGAATCGCATAAGCTGGGATATATCTGTGTATTACAAGCATCTATATTTCGACTGGATACCATACCATATTACATGTAAAAGGCGTACTTATCGGTTTTGTTGTACTTACACTGCATAACTGTTAACTGTGACATGAATTTAATATTTTAGCTATACATTTATACATATTTGGCAAAATTTCATGCTATCTAGCAATATGTCAAAATGTTGCCATTATCTATACCAACAATGCATGGGTGGTATGTACTCATGAATTGTTAATCAAGAGATTTTGTGATATTGAAAGAAACTTCTCAGCTATCTCAGGCTGGCAACTCACTGAAGAATAATCAATCACGGCAACAGTGGATGATTGATGATTATTTGATCATTACATGATAGAAGACAGTGGCATTTATCATAATTTGGATATAAATACATTCCAACCATTTGCTAAACAGGTTTTTAGCCTTCTCAATGTGAATTGTTAAACGCAAAGGCATTTATTCTATTTCAATTAAGATGTTGAGTGAAATGTTTCCACAGATCTATTTACGAGCTTATATGTTTATCTTTTACAGAACTACTAATGACGAGGGCATCATCCCTTTCAAAAAATCATAAATCATGCAAAACAATTGCATAATATAACATTCATTGTTAAAATATTCTGTCGATAATACAGGAAAGGCTGAATATCAAACCTAATAAGTACATGAATTCATTGGTTTAATAAAATTATAAATACAATTGCCAATTCTTGATTAAACTTTGGATTGGGTTTGAGTTGTTTCGTGTATATTCGCATGAACTGTGTGTTGTGCAAAATTGCAATAAAAGTTTCGCAGGTTGCCCCATTTATAATGCTTTCACAAAGCTTGGTGATGGTTGTCACTGCTTTCCATTCTATTCTCGGATATTCCTAATGTTTAATTTCTATTAAGTATTTACAATTTTCATGTTACATAAAGTAATTAAATGTATACATTGTATTAGGTTGACATTATATACGTGTTTAATCATATTAATTATAAACGCAACATCGTCAAGCAAAAATAAAATATTTCACTTTTGAGTTCCTTAACGTGTTTCACACAAGGAATAATTCAACGTTTTCCACCCTCATTTACCACCATTATTTTGTACTCATCATCAGCAAACAAAGTATGTCACTAGTGTTTCCCCATGTCTTCCGCTAATTACACATCTAATCATTTTAGTTCCCTACCTCAGGAGAAGCACTATAATTTTAGCAGCGAACAAAATCATCCTGATCGATTTTTAGAGGTCGGAAACCTTGAATTCTCCAAAAACGGTAAAGCGCAAGTAAGAGTACGTTCCCCTATCATCACTTCTTATCATATAGACGTACAAAAGCAATAGCACTGTAACATTCATCCTTTCCCTTTTAAGTGTGTTTTTTATTACCAGCCCTACCTGGAAGGCAAATTGCATAGTACTCTCAATATTCT
The DNA here is from genome assembly GCA_004115045.4 of Sinella curviseta. Classification (NCBI taxonomy): domain Eukaryota; kingdom Metazoa; phylum Arthropoda; class Collembola; order Entomobryomorpha; family Entomobryidae; genus Sinella; species Sinella curviseta. The sequence continues at coordinate 30,509,438 of CM023203.3, read as the reverse complement.
CTATGTACATGTTACAACTATAATGGTGATGATACAAGTGCATACATATTTAGGGGTTCCGATATATTTTTATTTCTAATGATCAGTGTTGATCGGGCACTACACACGATCTATGTTCTCTCTATAGATAGATGACGATGGCAATCAGAAACTGAAATCTACCTTCTATTTCTGGATAAAACATTTTCAACGCACATGGAAGTTTTCATCTTTATATTTTGAATAAAAAACCAAACAGAACAAACTGAAAATGGAAGCATTATTATCATCACGGGAAGATTGATCGTTGCGTAACCCTTCCTCGATCATCCCATCTTGAAACCACTTTTTACAATAATAATTTGATTAAAAACATTCTAACCCAGAGAGAAGCATGGAAGAGCAGGACGGAGATGGCAATATCGCTTCCACGAAGAAGACCATCATGTCGTAACCATAAATCATCACACGACTTTTCTCTCTGTTGTTGTTATTATTATTGTTATTATGGTTGATCCGAAAGATTAATTTTTTGAACCTTGCCTTTCTGTGTGCATACGGTACAACTCTCTCCTGTCCATTTTTATGAGGTCATGCATAAAGAACAATGTTCTTAGAACATGCTTCCAAATATTCATTCCACTCCCCCAATCAGTCTGCGAACGACCAAGCCATAGTAAGGAGAGGACAAGACTCGATCTTCTTACTTGTCTTCCTTCCTCGAAGCCATCAATAATCAATCTCTAAAATCAAGTCAAGCAAGTCAGTTCTCTTCAGGAATGAATATTCTCTGCCTTTATCATATTATACCTTGTTCAGCATAACAAACTGATTCTCACGCATGCGGTGATCATTTCATTATAAAATGAACAAAATCTTGTTAAATTCTAAATTCATTGCGCGTTTCCCAACAAAGCTCAATATTCATTTTGGTATGAAGGTCTCTGGATAATGTTATGCGTCTCCTGTCCCACATTTCTACCCGCTTTCCTAAAAAACAATGCACTTACTAACTGCAATGGTTTAAATGGCCAATTTAACTCGAAAGGGAGAAGATTTGCAGTTGTCTGCGTCTCTGTATAACATCTTTCATTAAATGAGCTTCGTTCTCTTTTTGTTTCAACAAAAAATCGTGATGGTTCAGTTTGATGATAAGAATATGATGACGAGCTGTCATATTGTCATTGCACTGTTACAAGCATATTTAGAGAGACGGGCACTGTATGACATGTCACATATGTACAGTGCACGCAAACACCAAAGAGTTTTACGAATCATGACGATGATAGGATGGTAAAACACGACATTCTTACAGCAGCAGGGAAACAAAAACGAACATTTTCAGAAAACAAAAAGCCGAGTCGTTTGCGTTCAGTTTCAGGTTTACTGTTCGTATATGTGTGCTGACTCAAGGCAGACTTTTATATTTTACACTCATTCTGCTACACGCTCCAGAACTCGCTACCACTCAATACATATCCAGCATATCCCATTAATATATTCCACGCTGAAGAAAGGTGGAGAAGAAGGCTATGCTCCAAAGCCTTGGTGGGCCTATACTCCGTCTCATTCCGACCAATCCGTTGAAAGGTTGTAAAAAACTAGTTGGCCAGCCCAGGCTATGCTTGCTTATCATGGTACGTTAATACGTATATGCAATATGTATCGCAACCCCGTGTGCTCGTGTATTCGAACTCTTTTTGTGGTTTTTTACCATATCATATGAAGTTCTACTCTTGAAACTCGACAAGAACAGCAAGAAAGCCAGCAAGTATGAATTTCCTTTGAACACTGCAGACACGGATCGACATGGACGGACGTGTGTTGTGTAGCAGTTGTGGAACTGTAGCCGTCACCCAGGCGCCTTTCTATCACAGCTCACATCACAATCATCATGATCAACACTACGCCAACAACATCAAAAGCTTCTGATTCTCATGAAGAATATAAAATGTTATGCATGTTCGTACGTTTTGCTCCTCTCTCTCTGCTCTCTCGTGAATTCATGATGCTGATGATGACGATGATGATGAACATGAAACAGAAAAATTCACAGACTCATGCTTTTGGTTGCATGGCATGAGAGAATGCATGCATGCAGCTCTCAACGAAGCTTTTATGTGTAATTTTTCTCAGTCCTTTTTCTTCCTCCTAATGATGACGAGGACGATGACGACGACGGCGACGGATGGAGACGAAAGCGAAAAGAGCAAATGTAATCATGATCAAAAGCTTTTGCTTCTCCACTCGAGGATGGATTATGCAATGTTGTGAAAGCATATGTATGCTGAATGCTGAAGAATATGAGCCAAAGTCCATGTGCATTTGCTAGCACTAATTCAAAAAGTCCTATGATCTCTTTCCGTACAAGCATAATAATGTTTAATATGTAAGTATGCGCCTTTATTATGATGCATGAATGTGAGTTGTGCATTCCCCCAGTTATTGTCCATTTTTTATGCTTAAAAGACTTTATCATAAATATACAAGCCATGTGAATTTACCAGAGCATGGAATTAATGCGATATAGCATGTAGGCATTGCACTCTTGAATTAGTTTGGCACTCCTTTTCTGCTTGTGTTTTTACCATGAAGTGTAAGCAGAATTACAAGCAGTAGTAGTAATAGTAATAGAGACAGAGGCCGGCTCCGGTCGTCCGTGTGCTTTTTTCCTGACTTGACTTTTTCTAATGATAATTACAGAGATACGCATTTTGTATGTGCATACATAATACTTTATTCAGACTTTCAGAGTTTGTTGCTGACGAAATATCTTTATATTACACTTTCATCGGACGTATATGAAATTTTCTGCATTATTTGTGGCGGTGATGACGACCAGACGAGATGATAATAGTAATGATGACTTTTTTCGTAGAATGCTTGGATTTCTCTTGTGACTTGGTTTCCTTTTTGAGTGCTAATGCTTTATTATTGAGCTTCTGTTGTTATATTTCAATATTCTCTACAAATGAAGTATTTGATTCCATTAGTGCATACAATCCAAAGAAATTAAAAACCACAGTGTGCATTTTTTTACAAAAACAAGCTAGTTGCAAATTGGCTTACATAATTTAAAAATATGGTTTTATATAGAAAATATTGATTTTCCTTTTTTCACAGGTCATAAAAGTCAAATTTCTTTCAATGGGTAATACGTGTTCACCACTTCTGAATTCCTTCAACAAAAAGTTGCTCACGCGCTAGCTGTCTTTCATGTAACAAAAACAATCTTGAATCTCAATGATGAAAAATTTTCTCTGGCCCAGCTTATTCATAAACCTGGTATCTTGATAACTGCAACAGTTGGATTATTCACTGAATTCTAATTCTGTCTCGTATGTATTTTTAGTTTGAATGTTGGGCACTATACTTGAATTGAGCAAGTAGCACTAGGTTATTTTTTAAATGAAGGTATAATACCAACCCGTTCCAAAATAATAATGACGCGATCTCCAGAGAGAATTTAATATGTAGGTTTGGCCTGATCGACCAAATATCAGAATACGTAAAATCGTGGATGATGAAAACGAAGGTGAGTATCATCAAATTATCATTAAAGGACCAGACGGATATTGGGAAAGTGAATAATGCGATGCAATGAAACCAACAACATGATATAATGTATGCATGTATGTATATATTCTCTTTCTATGGATTAGTGCTTTTTTGATAATGAATATAAAGATTGAGTTTGATTTTTTTTGAGTTTTCTAACAAGCAAAACCACACACACACACAACTGAACCAAAGAGGTACACATGTACAACAATGTGGCATTTTTATTTTGATAGAATACATGTTGAGCTCCAGCATATATTCCTAATATGTAAAGCTGGAAAAGGGAAAATGAAGGCGAAGGTAAAATGAAAAATTGGAAGAAAAATTGATTCATCGCGTGATTTTTAAAAGTTGTTTCATAACATTCTTCCCTTCTCCATGCCATACACATAATCATTTTACTTTCGAATCAGAAGGAGGTGGAGATGAAGAAGCAGAAGGACAACCACGAATAAAGTAAATTCAAGATGGAAAATAAAATGAATTTCGTAAGCAGATTTTTTTATACACCAAATGAAATTTTGTCGACCAGGCATATACATTTTTGTTGACCAGTCTGGTATGGAAGTTTCTTTCTAGCTTTTGGTCGACCGAGGTGCAGTGCAGCACAACAATATTCATTAGAATTATTAGCATCATCGTCTGCGCCAGCACGGTTTGGGATCCATTTTCTTGTTTGATGCCTCATTAGTTATGCATACAGTTCGTATTGTTGCGTTAAGATTGGTTGGGATCTTGACAGGAATGAATGGTACTCGCAAAGTTAATATCTACTAGCTGTGTGGAGTATATAACATTAGAAATATGTAAATTTCTGATTAGACTCGCTTCTCGCTTGTCTCACCATCACAATCAACATCAGACCAAGACATCCACCCCGTTTTGTTTTGACTTTTTTTATATAAAAAAATAAAACCTTATACAATTTGCTTGACCAGCCAACACGACTTTGCTGTCTGTTCAGCTTGCCTGCTTGGAGCTGAGATGGTGGAGTTTTTTTACTAAATGAAATGACTATATCACTCTGACATCTTTCTGACATTTTTTAGTTGTTGCTCATGTTGCTGTCCAAAGTGGAATTCTCATTGGATCACGTCAAAACCATAGTCAGCAACGGACAGCTCGTCTTATCATGCCAGAATAAGATAGGTGAAAATTGACAGACTTCGACTTTTCAAGATGACGGCGATTCCAAGAGTTTATTTTATGTTTTTAAAAAATCAGCATCCTATCTTGACAGAAAAGAAAGATGCTGGCAAGGGTTCGTGTTCGTAATTAGAGATAGATGGACCTGGCTTGACGCCATCGCGTCATGTGATGAGCACGGTTGGTGCAACGAATGATTTTAGCGATAAATGCATATCAACCACTTGAAACTCGAAATAGTTTTTGATGGTTTTGTACATTTTTTCAGAATTTTATCCCGCTTTTTTAGTAATTGCCAGCCAAGTAGCTTGAAAGTAGACAAAACAAAGGAAAATACCTGAATACCTGTCGGATCAGCTTCGTTAGCAAGAAAAGCATGACTGCTGCTGGAGTAAAGAATATATCATTATTATTACAAAATCCGAGATGTTTTCATCAAAATCTTCAATTCCATACAACAATAAAAAAAAGTTGGCAGGTAAGCTGATTCGTTGATCGTGTGGAATCATGAGAAACCTAAAAAAGCATGCAACCAACTTTTCTAACACCACTTGCGGTTGCCACCATATTTCTCCAAGAAAAGAAAATATTCTCACACCGAATAAAAATGAAAAGGAAATAATATAAAAATCTGTGTCTGTGCTGGTTGTAACTTACAACTTGTAAGTAGTTCGTCCGCTGTAGACCACAACATCACGTATGCAATATTGGTATTGAATCATCATCTCCTCATCTCATGTATAACCGTTGATCGATATCTTTACTCGAATAGAAACCACCTATCCAGTCTCATCGTGTCCAACAATGCACTCATTCACTGTGTACAATGAGATGTGATCTCCCCTTTAGCTTTGCTCTGGAATCTTGATTGTCGTCATTATTGCATTCCCTTCCCACATTCAATCTCACTTTGCCCGTGCCGTACTCAATTCTTATCAGTTGATCTTCCACAATGATGTTCCAAATACTCATAAGCAGATAGAAATTGTGTATCAGAATTAACCATGATAGCATTTTGCTACCAAAGCGTATTCCTGTGTTTCATTCACCTGAAAAAGTAAATCGGAGGTACCGGATGGTAAATCGCCAGATATTGTTTTCATTGCCTTCTTTTCTGCTGTTTATGTCTGCAGACTTGGTAGAAAACATAGTAATTATGATGTAGACATCAAGACGGACGGAGGAGACGGATAGAGAAAAAAGAAGGAAAATACAGAGCAACAGGAGAGCAGGAGAGAGAGGAAGTAGAAGTCATAACTTTGTACTTCGGGTACGTACATGTCGAAGAAGGCGAAGACGAAGAACGAAAGGGATAAAAAAATATACACTTGGTTCGTATTTTTTTCACCATTTCTTTGGAGGGAACATCACTCACGTTTATAAAATACGTAATCATATTTTTTACCCCACCTTATCCTTTCGATTATCTCGCGTCTCACAGACACACAGAGAGAGAGAGAGGCAAAAACGTGTTCCTTCTAAAAAGATGTTCATGTACACATCTCTCCATGTAGCCGTGTAGGAATCCTCGCTCGATTGAATTCGTCATGCACGCGTGGATCAAACAAGTAAAAAATATTAGTACCAAGAAAAAGAACAAGGAGGAGGAATGCGAACAAGTAAAATAAATTGAAAGACTAAAAAAAGGAAAAAACGCCAAGAAAAATTCTTTTTGATCATCTTCGTGTTGTTGGGTCTTTCTTTCATGTGGTGGAGTTTACAGAGCAGACTGAGCAGAGAACAAAAAAAATACTCAATGATGACGATAGTACCTTTTTGCTATACAGATGATAAAACAGAAAAATCAAACACCATGATGATGATACAACGGGTTGGACCATCATATCATGTCATTTTTTAATGGGCATGTTCGAATTTTTTAGTCTCTTTCTGGGCTTGTCGAATAAGATGACGGATATTTGAAAAGGACTAGAGACTAAAACACTGCAAAAAAAATCTGTGCAAAGTGAAAATGCTTGCACGAACAAAACGTACCGAAAAACAAAACTAGATGCTGCTGCACTGCATGAGTGTAATACGTTGTTGGTCTTAACTTTGCATCTTACTGCTACTTTACATTTACTTTTAGTGTTTCTTAAAAGATCTTAATAAAGAGCTACATATGTACTTAAAATGAATACAAATATATTGTGCAGAGCTGTTGGAGAGAGATGGGTTTTATGCACCAGAGAGAAAACAATGCTGTTCCGAGTGATTATCGCAGTTGGCAAGTAATTTAGATAGAGTTGCATTGTAAAGAGGATTGCATTTCTACCGGTTATTTTGATGGTAGTGTTAATTACTTTAAACTTTAAAAAAGGAGGAGATAGGATAGTTATAATATTTTATGGTTAAGTTATGAATGATGATCAATGCAGTAATTAGCAACGTGAAAATAATCATACCGCTCTGTAGGAGATTTTGAAGTGGGTTGTGTAATAGAAAGAGCTTTGCAGTTTTCTGGGGCTATGAGAAACACGTGTCTGTGAATGAGCAGATGGGTAACACGATGAGAACGTCTTATTTACGTCAATTAGCAATTCTAGTAAAAATTATAACACGATGTTTAAAGTGCGGCTTTCTTTATCATGGATTTATTAGTACAAAGCAATTATAGTGCAATTCGCAAGAGGTTAAAATTAAAATTGCAGAAAGTAAATTGAGTTGATGAAAGTTATAATTACTTTATTACGTTTAACAACTCTGAAAACAGTTTTGTTTCAGTAGATTCGTGTACAAGGCAAATGGATTCCTATTTAGTTTTGGTAGCTCTCCACTAACTGACGATAATATAAACAGCTCATGATACCCATACGCAGCAATTGCTAAATTGAAATGTCGAAAAAATACAAGCATCACTTGCTATTTTTACGGCAAATCCCGGTAATAAATCATTTAAGAAATATCTCTATTTACATTCATTATTCGTACACAAATAAAATGTTGATTTTACATAAATAAAAATACAAAACTTGTATAATGAAAACTAAGGAATTCCCAGCCAGAAGCGAAAACAAACAAAATGCCAATTAATATGCATTAATAAAGTTGCATCAAGTGGCAGTCATCGATCAATGCTCTTCTTATTTTTTATTAGTATTTTTAAACCGGAGTCGATTTTTCAGATAATATACATTCTATACATTTACAGAACAGATTTGCTGTCAATTTTAGCATCGGGAGTAGATTATTATTGGCATTTGTGACAAGAGAAAAATAGTCTGCCAGTTAAACTAAAAACAAGTATGAGTAGTGATTAAAACTGCCACAAGGAAAAATACAACAAACAATTACATACATCTCAGCTCCACAAGTTCAGTTGTTAAGTTAAATCCATAATTTTCAAAATCATTCGCAAATATCAACCTATTTCTATGTCAAACTGTCGCCGTCTAAAAATAACGCCATTCCCTTGTCATAAATAGCTTTTCTCCTCACAACTTTAATGATTTTATATGTTTAGCGCTTTTGCATGAGAAATTCATACGTTGGAGAAAGTCAAAAAACCCACTGACTGACTGACCATATCCATAAAAAAGAGATTAAGCTATAAAATCTAAGAGGGAAGGAGCGAGGAGCGGACGCGTCTTTCTCTGCTGCATATTAATGGTTTCATGTAATATTAGTAATATAAATGTACATATACATACATTATAAACATGTAACAAAAGGAGAAATAATAATGATACTTAGTCATAATGACTGAAAATTGATTTAATTGCTTGTTTACATCCCTCAAGCCCTCTATTTCACCGTGAAAAAATGGCAAACACAATGAGACCAGCTGACCAGGAGTTAAGTAGACAAAGCCCTACCACACACGCTTAAATGCTGCATCGTGTTTCTCTACTTTGTTGACTTTTCGGGAGAACAATTTGGCCAAAAAGGGTAAAAGTGAATGTGATGCCGGTTTTCTTTTGCCCTTTTCTATATGAATACGGCGAAATAATAGTTTATAATAGTGGGAGAGCGTGGCATGAATATTATAAAAATACGATTTAGCAAAATTGAAGAGGATGTGATGTGGATACGTGAGCGATGATATCCGCAAAGGAAAAAAAATAATATTCGGTATCAACACGGTGGATTATACACATTTTATATGTAAATTGCTACTTTTGTGAAATATTAGCTCTTGAGGCTATTTCTAAATAGGTAGCTTTTTGGCTTCTTCCATTATAAATTCTTCGTCTTCTTCATTACTAGCAACACTAACATCATCATCATCATTAAGATTTTTGCCACATGGATTACATATATAGTATGTCTTTATAAGGCCCAATTTAAGCAACCAATATATAAAACTGCATCCATTCACACTTTCATAATCATCAACATCATCAGCATGATAATATGAATCAGGTAACATGTTTATAAGCACATAACTTTTAGTTTCAGTTTTTCGTAAACGAATCCACTGCATTCAGTAACAGCACCAGTATGTACGTGAACTCTGAAAGTCTCATATAATCCGTATGTAAGGAAAGGAGATGCCTCCAGGCACATGTAAGTGGTAGTCGTAAAAACTGTGAATTAGTGTGAAATTATGGTTGTATTGCAATTTGCAATAATCTGCCATTACTACTGCAAAAGTAGAAGCAAAACGTGTAGTGCGTCGAAAATGAATGTGGTGGTTAAGGTCTTCTTGATTGATTCAAATACATACAACTATATTATAGGGAATCTGTGATGGGAGAAGCTTAATATGCAAGCTAAATATAAGGGTTGGCTGTGTAAAAGCAGGTGAAAATTGGGGGAAATGATAATTATTATTATTTTTGCAATAAAACGTAGTATTTTATCTATTTATATTGGCTTTTCGTATTTGCTGCCGGGTGTGTACACTGAAGCGTATACATTAAAACTATATGCGCTATTTCCTGCGTTCCTTGTTCAATCAATTTTAAATCTATTTTACAATTTATTGGATTTATAAATACGTTGGATTCAGTATTCAATCGTATGCTTCCATTTTATAATTTTGTAACATCACATTTCGTCAATCTGTATAAATAAATAATTATAAATAGGAGAAAAAATCATCGGAAACACTCACGACAAAGTTCTAATCGTCATTTTCTTAATAATTTTGCACCTGAATCGCGATTAAACTATAATGTTTCAGTTTACAATCAATTTTCCTCGTGTTTGACCCTTTCCCATGTAAATAAGTATTACGCACGTCTTACAAATGTGAGCAAATAAAAAAAATGCAATTACAAAATGACGATTTCCTTGATATATGTACATAAATGTACATCTTAACAAAATGTTCAGTCAAAGGTGTATGTCACTTGTTGTTAGAATAATGGCAAACGTAACGAGGATAATACGAGCTAGGAGACGCAAGAGCCGGTTGCCTGTAATTATAATGTAACAAGAGGAACAAAGATAATTCTAGGTCTAGAGTTGAAAAGTCTCCTTTCCAACTATCCGCTATCAGCAAGGAGGTAAGTAAAAAAGGAAAAATGAAGCTCGTCACCGTCACTGTTTCCAACGAGGATAAAGTGCTTGACGATTTTCTTCACAATGCAATGATGATGAAAACACACATAGGGTGCAGTGCAGTGCTAGTACGGCTTACCTTTTCTGTTTTCTTTGTTCCTTTTATGTTTTTACCTTTGATTGTACTAACTAGACTCGACGTTCGTCTCTTGTTTCAGTGTTTTGCTGGCATAGTATGAAAACAATGATAAAAATGTACATAATATTATCAAGTTTGAAGTATACCTACCTAGTTCTATAATGATTCTAGTTCTACACAGATTATGTCAAGGAAGAGGAGGGAAAGAAGGAGGATTGGGTCAAATATCTAAGGCGTATATGTTTTCTTATTATTTTGCATTTATTTCATAAAGCCAAGGACAAGTCAACAGAACTGTCATTCATTACGTACCCCTTTTTGTTTTTTGTGTAAACTCGCTCTTTTAGTTTGCATGTAAAATAAAATGCTTTATGTCACAAGTGCACAGACCTTAAAGTATGTGAAATGACAATAGAAAAAGTGTATCATGTAATATAAGTGTATCGTGTTTACTCGTATCCCACGGAAAGTTGCACTGGTACATCATTTATGTATTTGCCAATTACAGTGTACCGGCTACTCACAAAAGGTCAACAGGTATTACCCCTACTCCAGGGTGGTTGAAGCTAACGATTAAAAGCGGTGCATACTGTCGATAAAACCACTTACGTACATACGTGTATTCACTTGACCATTCACTTTGCAAGTTTTAAACAATAATATTGTTGATTCTGGTGTACACAGTGAGTACACCATTACAAATACGTTTTAGCGAGAAAAAAAACTATGAAATATTTTGAGCAGCTCACACATCCAGAAAGTACAAATTAACACTTTTCCATAAGCATGCTTATTCGTTATAAACAATTCCGTGACAGGAATTTCCCATCAAGAGCATGAAACATGCATTTGTTGAGTTGAGTGTAATATGATGTTAGAGTAAAAATCTAAAACTGATATTTTTGCATGAAGAAACGAGCAAAGTTGATCGTGTTAGGTAATTGTAATAATAAAAGGTGTTGCAGAAAGACGAGTGCATGCAGATTTTTCATCCATCCGCGATAATCTATTTCAACCACCACACCACAAGCATCATCATCATCCTGCTGCTACAGCCGAGCCAATTCATTTAACTTTACCGGTTACTATTTATAAGCGCATAAAAAGACTGCAACGTTAATATTATGGATGCTGATTTGCGGCACGATCATGCTTATAAATATTTTGCTGCATACTGCTGTTGATGATTACGTATGTGAGTAACGAAAACAGCATAAATAACCTGCCACCATTCCACAGTCATTAAGATATGATCTTTGATACTAATCTTTTATTTATAATAAAATCGTGTTATGCATAGTATTACATGAAAACAAAAACGAATTCCAAAGAATTCACCCGAGTGTGTTGTGGTGGTGTGGAGCCGAAGAAATTCAGCCGTAATGCAGGTAGGTAGAATAAGCTTGAATGAAAATACATTAAGTCAGGAAAGTTATGTACGTACCTAATAGAAAATAATAATACTTATTTGAATCAAAATGAACCTGAACACACTGCACTGTATGCCATTTTGACTACACGGTTCTGTGAAAGAAATTTCTTAATGAGTATAAGCAAGGAATAAGTACCTACTTATTTTTGCAAGCTGCAGCTTAAATTGCCTACGCATAGAGAAATAATATTATGTTATACATTAGTGGGTAGTTTAGTTTGCTCATTGCGCGCGGCACCATAAATATGACTGCGTATGCTCGACTAGATCATTCCACTTTGAGAGTAGTGTGCGATATGATCAGCGGTTCTAAATATGTATTGAGATTTTAGTAATATGTTTCTTTACTGCATTGGCGATTTAAAACGAGAAAGCCAGAGTAAAACATAACTCAAAGAAAAGGGAAACGAGAATTAGTACGTGAATGTCTAATGACATAGTAATGCTTGGTCATTTGGCAAATCAATGTGTGTACGTATGAACAGAGTATGCGATGGAAGTGTGATAATTTTCATCTACATGAATATAAATATCTATTCTCAGCTCCCTTCCATATAAACCATTCAAATAGTATGCATTTTTGTAATTTTAACTAAGCTGCAACTGAAATCATTATCTATAGTTTTTTTTAAAGAGAACAATAATATCATCTGAGTTACTTTTTATACAATTTTTCATTGGATTTCCACTTCTGACTCGTTATTGGTTGTTGTGATGAGTGATGATATGGCAAGTATCAGTACACATGGTGTAAAGCCTTAAGCAAAATTGCAGGAAAATGAATGTATGTATGTATGAAAGCTCATCTTTTGTACTTGTGCGTTGCGTATGAATATATCAAAAAATGTGTATCATATTATTAGTTTGTTTTTTTTTCTGCTGAAAGCGTTAAAATATTATGAAAACGCTTTTCTGGTGGTGAGCGAAAAATCTTCCTGCTTTTGCCTCATGGCACTCTTTTTTGTTGCGTGTTATATTCCATTCCATACATAAACTGACTGATTTAAGCTTACCAACAATTCTCATCATCACCATCTTGCTCATAGACTTTTTTCTCTCTAGCTTATCGTTGTTCTGTTGTAAATTGTAATACTAAAGGCTAAGTATACTCGTTGCATCAGAGTAGGTAACATTATTTTCAACAACCGTGTACTACCGGTAAAGCTGTTTTTAATGTGTACAGAAAACGATTTTCAGAGCCTGCCTCTTCATTTTATATTACCAACGAAAATACTATTTTTCCAGTTTTTTTTATTCTTCCTCTAAAACTAACTTCTGCCCTTCAATAATAACATTTGCAGCTCTTTTGCCGACAAGATAATTTAATGCATAAAATGCGGAGAGTAATAAAGGAGATTTATTACTTACGTCCTTTTCTTCAAATCCGTATACCTATATGTATTTATATCACCGACGTGTCTAAATCTGCTTACGCTGAGCTCTTCCTTTTTTAGCTCTGTTTCTCCCGTACAAGGTGATATCAACCATCGACAAAGAGTAAGAAAAGAAGTTTCCTTTTGCTTCTTTTTTTCTAATTTTTCCCTGGTGTCCAGTTCCTGAGGGAATCTTTCAGAACTCCTACTCCAACTTTACATTTAGCTTTCGTACGGCCCTTTCCTCAGCTTTTTCTGCAAATTACAATGATTTTATATTTTTACTTGCTATAAGCTGTGCACTAGAATCACACTACCACCTCCACCACAGTCTTGCCCGTGTAAAATAAAAGTGGAGGAAAACGTAATAAAATTAGTAAACTCAATAAAATATTATCCCACAGGGTAAAAGAATGAAAACAGCGAGCAAATTCCTAAGACAAAAAATGTTGCAAGGGGAAAGGCACCCTGAAAGCAAAAAAATATAACTTTGAGCTTCTACTTGATTTTCTTTTGGTGCTGCTGCTGACACACTACTACTGTAACTCCTAAGTTTTCACAATGATGATCATTATGAAAAGTAATTGTGATTCTTATCGCCGCTTTATTATTATGATTATCATTATCACAGCATAAAACTTATTTGTGTATGATGATAACATGTATTTCTTTCTTGTTTTCTGGTTAAATAGCATTATAAACAATATCATCATCTAAGATTATGAGCGCCATTAAGTGTACTTGTAAGACACACTTCTTTGTTAAAAGGACTATTCACTCGTCATTCGAATTCATTTTCAAATCATTGAGAGGAAAATATTACTGCAGGAAAAGTGATACACAACACATAATGGTAATGTAAAAATACGCACACAAACCGATAATAAGATAATCATAATTATATGGCAATTTTCATGCTGCTGGTTTCGTCTTGGCGCACACAGTAGTTCCACACAGTCCAAATTAACAATAGCGATAAATAAAAATTATGCCAGGCAAACCAGAAATGTGGTTTTAACCTGGCTGAAATTACTCCTTGTCTACCCACGTTACATTTTGTAGTCATCATCGGAACGACTTCATATCCTTGATTGTTACATTTTATTCCAGTTTATGTCAGTTTTTTTTCTATGTGAGGAGAAATCTTTTGAAGAGAGAAATGAGAATGATGATGGTGAAGTGATGATAATAAAATGTAATGATAATAACAATTATTATTTTATACGATGATTGAATAATTGAATGCCAAAATAAACAGCGTTGGTGTGACGGCACCGGTGTTGATATTACAAACAATTGAACATAGACGTAATCTTTTTATGGCATATACACTTGCATCAAATAGTCGTAGTATCACAGAAACGGTAAAAAAGGCAACAAAAAATATAATTTGCCAATTAATTCAATGCAATGCTTAACCAATCGTCATTCAATCTACAGAGGTTAATTGCAGCGCTCATTTGATGAATGAATGAAATGAGTGTTATGAATGGCGCATTAATTCATTCATGTAGTACGTTCATGCTTTAACAAAGTGTAAAAATAGGCAAAAAGTGATTGTTGTTGATCGTTCATCTTACCTGTTCACTATTCCACAAGTTGAAGTAAAATGTCTTTATTACATCCTCAACACCACCGCAAAAAGAAAATGGCAATAAATATCATTTTTTCATGATTACGGCTATTACGAAGAAAATAGACGAAAACATTATATTTGACACTGCACTTGACTCCGAAATAATACGGCATAGTTTTATGCACATATGTATGTATATACATGTAATGTAGACTTGCTACAACAACAACATAACAGTCAAGATTAAGTGAACTACTGCTCTGCACTACATCATTACACAAAACGGTCTCATTTTCTTCATTCTTCTTCAAGACCAAGACCAAAATTTTTATCTGAGACTAGTAAATAACCACGATTACTTTGATAATGATGATTACGACGATATGGGAATAATGGTTTCGGTTAGTAGAGTATGGTATAGTAGCCTAGTATTACTGTGCTGCTCCTTTGCTGCTACTTACTTTTACACACTATATATAAGTGTATGTACCAAAGAGTAATACTATTATGTCGTGGCAAAATGGGCAGTCATTACCATCATCATATTATCATCATGTCACATATTATCATCGTCATTATTATATGCACACACGTACGATTTCGTTGAGGTAGGTTATGTTTTATAGCGCTATACATTATTTTCTTCCTTTTTAACCAGTATTCAATTTATTTCTCCGCCTGTTTGTGTTTACTTCTTATAAGGACCTTCTCCTTTGGAAAATAGTGTGTGTGTGTTCACCCGCTTAAATATAATTAAGTGCAAGTGTCATTATTAATTTTCATAATCATTATTATAAACTATGTACCATAATTTTGTTAATAGCCCTAGCGGCAA
Source organism: Sinella curviseta (assembly GCA_004115045.4). Taxonomy (NCBI): domain Eukaryota; kingdom Metazoa; phylum Arthropoda; class Collembola; order Entomobryomorpha; family Entomobryidae; genus Sinella; species Sinella curviseta. The sequence continues at coordinate 30,493,952 of CM023203.3, read as the reverse complement.
TTTTCACCTTTTGCCATTATTTAACGTACCATGTGCCATTATATGATTATCATTATGTTTATACTTGGAAAAATTAAAGCCCATATTTATTTACATAGTTCTTTTAATGCATGCAAATGCAGGAGTAGTAGGTGTGTAGGTATGTAGGTAAAAGTGTATACGGTGGCTTCTGCTTGGTAATATTACACCCTGTTGACTATGTAATGTAGTGATTATAAATTTGATGATGGGGTTATTATTGTCTTCGCCTTCCACACTTGCTCCTTTATCATCGTGATTGAAACGCAAAACCGTAATTATAACAATCAAAACAAAGTAGCAGTACAAGCATCCTATAATATAATGCATGTGCATGAAAAAGTCAACAAGGCAAGACTGCCAGTAGTGCCGCTCATTAAATTGCGCTAAATTCTTAGTTCGGTTCCATTCTGTAATACAACATATTATACAACATCACTATACGTTAATGAAAAAATATATAACAAATTATTAACAACTACAAACTAAGTACAATTAAAAACTTGAGTGGCTGCGTTTGTTTTGGTGAAAAATTGATTTTCCAAAATAATACTTAATTTGGTTTTCAGTAATATTTTTTTTCGGGAAGTCCCCGAAACTATTTGTTCTGAATATACTTTGTACACTATGGTGTGGGATGGTTTATGGAAAAAAGGACACACAGAGGAGCTAGCTGGAAGGCAACAACGGTAGTAAAAGGTCTTCACCTTTTAATGAGCAGTTGGCAGGGAATAATTGACTTAACACATGAGCAGGTAGTTAAATAATTAAGAAGCCTTTCTGCCTCCCCTCTATATACCTTATGTGTTGCGTTCTTGTTCTCTACCGTTGCACTCTGTACTATACTGTTGGAGGAGGCTCCCTTGCATACATTATTAATGAGCATGTATTATGCATTGCGTATGCTTGTAAAACCAAGCCTCCATAACTTGTCGTGTCTCTCAGTATTTATGAACTTTATTCGGAAGGGAACTGCACATTTTATTGGTGGCGGTGGTAAGGGTGGTTGTGCAAATGTATTATTTGCCATATGTAACCTTTTTTGTGCAATGGAAGGTTTTTATATGATATCGTGTGTTTTTGTTGTTTCATGCCGTAAAAACTGTCTTGGTTGTTTTCAGGAACGAACGGAAGGTAGAAAAGTTGGGGAAACAAAAGAAGCGAAAAAGGAAAAATGTGAACTTACTTGGTATCTTTTGTTTTGTTTATTTGTTTGTTTGGTTTGTGCACGGTAGCTTTTTAGCTTTTTCTTGGAGATATGATATCTACTTGTAGAAATATATTCCCCTGTGTCCCTAGCATAGTAATATGCAGTCACCTCATAAAATAAATTTTATATTTTTATTCTCTCCCTTTTCTACAATTTCTTGACATGACATGACGTGCCAATAATGTTATAATTACTACCTATAGCGCAGCGGCTCCTCTCCAGTTTGAAAAGCATCATCATGTCAACAGCACAGCATGTGGTATGTACCAAAACATAGCATTATAAGAACCACGAACCAGAAGAACAAGGAATTTGCTTCGATATTTATCTCTTTTTTGCTGCTGCAGTTTTGAATTGATGGAACATGCCAACATTCATGCATGCATGGGCATATATATTTTTTAAACAGCCAGTCACTTTTGAGTCATTGTATCATTCTGGCTAAAAGCAAAAAATTAATAATAAAACACAGCACCCCAAGAAATTTTAAGATTGTGTCATGGATAGTAACGGTGTCCATATTCTGTGTGCCTATTTTACACACGAATTTGCTTGATGCTGTCTCATTTAAAATGATAATTATTGTCAATATGGAATATTAATCAATAGTATTTATCTGTGCTTTCTATGTCGTTCAGTACTAAGCACGCTTTTCACATACAACTTGTACAAAACTGGTATTATGGATAACTTTGGATAGGTGAAAGAAAACTGTATTGGGGCAACTTGAGTCATATTCACCAAAAATCGTTTTCTGTTAGAATTGCTTCCTAAGCAGAATTTACAATTTATATACCTCAAATTGAAGAAATCGATATTTTTACAAAAGCAGATGAGATTTTATTTACCTTGAACTATTTGCCACTCCAATTATATTTGGCATTGACATAAAAAATCATTTTGCTAAATATATTATTGCAACTTGGTTATGATTGTATTTTTTTGTCGAAGCATTCACAGAGAACGATAATTTGTGTATCTGGTTACAGCGACTATGCATTCAGAAAAAAGCAAGTTGCGCATGATGCTGACTTAGAACAATATTCCAATCAATATCATTGGATTGGAGCATTACATATATTTTGGTTTATTACATGAATGATGAGCTATTTACATGGATTGAATTAGAAATTCGTTACCTAAACTGTAATTTTACATTATGCGTTTTAGCTATAACTAACCTAAGAATTTATACATTATGTAATGACCGCATTTATGGATTTGATCCTTTATGAGTTCTAACCAAACCACGTACGTTAAAAAGTTGAGTACGAAAAGATTTTGCATTTAAAGTTATTAATATTAACTTGTGGAAAGTGTTATCCATATAGTGTCTTTACGTACTTGTGACTACTCATGAATGAATGACAAAACTGCATGCATTTCAAGTTAATAATCACTTGGGATTTAGTACCCCACATGATCGCGTGTCCTATTAAAACAAGGGACATTTCAGCAAGCGACTGATGAAACGAACGTACGTGAAATCACAACTGAATATGGATATGCCAATGCCTCTGATTTTGTACACCATTTCCATTTTCGCATTGCCAACAGAGTCGAAGCAGTGCAACGTGAAATAATTCAGTTAGAAATAAAAATATTGTCACTTTGCTGCGCTGGCTGACATTAGTTCTAGTCTCTATTGTCATCATTACCAGCAGGGAGGACATACGCACACACAGTACATCACCAGTGCTTAAAAATTCACGTCAACGTTGGCGATGATTTTTAGAGGACAGTGCAACTGCAAGGCTTTTTTTACTTCTTTAGGGAATAATCATCACTGTTTTTAGCTTTTCCAAGAAGTTGAGCAGGTTTTGATGTGAGCAACCAGCCAAGCAAATGTAGGCACGCTCTCAAGCATGAAATCATAATCGGAAAAAGACAAATGTCCCATATATTTTTGTCATTGTCAACATGATGATGATCCTTATTCACGGTGTATGATTTCTATCCTGAATGCATTAAAAAACGAGAATTACCCCAACCCAGCAAAATATGAAACTGTTGTGTGTGCGTAACAGTTTTTAACGTTTAAACCAAAAGCGATTATCGTCTGCCGTACACATGTAAAACGACGGCAGTAATCCTTGGCATTTTTACTACATGACTGAATAACTATTATTAAACTGGTCAAAAACAAATTCGTACGGGAATTTTAAACGGTTTCCAATCAGAATATTATTTCCAACTTACTCTTGCAGAAGTTGTTATTATCTTCATTATACATAAACCTCGAGATACATAACAAAAAAATATTATTCTGTTATTATGCTGATTTTGCGTTTTCCAAGCGAAATTATGGATGATCAATTATGAAATTGAAATATGGGTCTGTATGAATGCATGTAACTCTCTATCTGTACAATATTAAAGTTAGTAATATGACCTATGTAAAACATTCGATGTAAATCTATAAATGATTCATGCTGCAGTAATGGACGGAAATATGTGTCAATAAATAAAAATACATTACGATTCAAGTATGTATATCGTATTTTTCTTATACCAAGAAATTTTTTTTACATGAGCAATTGTACGTTCTTCTTCGCGTTCATGTATCATTGGCGGACGTGATCAAAGTCAATTATCCTCTTGGCTTGGTGAATTGCGTAATTGGTTTCAGTTGCAATCCACATATCAGTAAACAGAAAAAAAGTACTTTTTTTCTCATAAAATTTTCCTTCAGAATTTCGAAACCTTCGTTTTGTTCCTTTCTGACATTGCCATGTACTATCACGATGCAACTTTTGGCATTTCTACATTTATTTTGTCTGTATATATTTTTTATTTCTTCGTGCTACAGCAATTCAACTCATCAGTAGCAGTATAACTATCCATAGGGTATATATTACTGCATACTCTGTGTACGGTGTACAGGTTGTAGTATGTTCATTTTCATGATACGAATAAAATATCCTAAAAGTATAAAAATGCGTTGTTATAATCTTGCGCACGTGACGATTTGATATAAAATATTTACGACTTCTGTACTTTTATTTATGGCTAACAAAACCACGACCAATACAAAAAGGACAGGCTACCACACATGAGGTAGAAATTAAGGTAGTCAATAGTTGATGCTAATGCACTACTACATTCCAGCTTATAATATATCAGTACAATACCTTAAAAGCGTATGCCATTTTATTTTGTCACTCATTAACAATACGTCAGACAAACTCATTCATTAAAGTGTAAAGAAATTGTCCAAGCATAATATTTTTTACAGTATCATGACTACATACTTTACTCCAAATGTAAAATACAAGCCCGACCGCTGGTTAGAGAAAAGTAATTTGATTAGCTTATCCCGCATACACAAATGCTACAATTTATCACCACCGGTCAGAGATGTTTACCAAGACTTCAACTCATTCTTAAATGAAACGAGTATATCGGCAATCCGTATTTTTGTCGCCGTTTCAGAATGTGGTTTGTAATTTGCTGGACATTTATTAATGTATTTCCAATAACGTGGTGTCAAACTTCTAATGGTTATTTTCAATTTCCCAATGTCATCCCCATTTTCATTACAAGTTGTATATTTTCCATTGCTAGATTTTTTATCTAACCTCTCGGACTTTTCTCCCGTATCAACTGACTGTTGTATAAACGTAATATTATTATGTTTTGAACATACGTACTTGTAGGATTTTTTTTACCTGTTTTAATGTTTTTCCTAAGCATATTATATCGAATGCTGATTTCTCTTGAAAAAACGTAGTCTCTCCAAAAAACGCTACTATATCATTATTTCCAGCTGTTATCATCATTATTATTATTAACTGCACATCTCTTCTTCCGACCGGAGCCAGCATAAGAGGCGCTTCTTATTTTTTCAAATAAAAGAACTCGAGTGGAGACAGGATCAAAAAGAGCCTGTGTACACAGTTGACTCTTATCTGTTCACCTTCACCATCATGCCGTCATGATCACAGTATCCTTCCAAAAAAATGAACCACGCAGCATACAACATTTCCACATTCTACCCTTTTTCGTTCTATCATCCATCCATCCATCTTTTTTAATTTCCGTATATCAGTGTAATTCATCTTATATGTATACATTTCAGTACGAACCCCCACATATCATACCATACATCAATAACATGTCGAAATCAAATGAGATCAGCAGAACGACGACGCAGGTTACATATAAGGGTTAAAGCTATTTTTATTTTATTAACTTTTTTTATCTGTAGTTCACTCCCTTCTTCAAAAAATACAATCTTCAACATTTTTCTGCAGGTACACCTTTACTTCAACATCCAATTTATATAGTCATGTCTAGAGCTCTTCTAGAGAGATGGAGAGAAACAATGAGGCTGACAAAAAAGGAAACGAGCTGTGCGCTTCCTCTACCCTTTCTACTTGCCAAGAACCACACGAAAATAATGATATTAAACTAAAAGTTTTCCCTGGCAAACTTTGATGGGAGTAGAAGGGAATCAAAAGAATGAGACTTTCCGTAAGTGAACCATCATAATAGTCTCGAATGCCACCAACATACCTGTATCCTTAAAAATTGTAGTAGTTAGTGTCTTGCAACAGCATAAAGTTTGTAGGAACAAAAAAGTTTACCTTAGCGTAGAAATTTAAACAAAGTTGGTTTATTCCAGAGAAAAAAAATTCATGATGTACGCTCTCTATATATGCATGTATGTGAATGTTTTTATACAGTTTTTAATGTAAGCAAACCATCATGTTTTATATTTTATTCACCAAGATGATTAGGTATTATAGTGACGCTCTCATTTATGTACTGAAGAGACTCTTTGTTCATGTAGTAAAAGACACGATTCATATGAAAACCATGTGATCCAAGTTACCTTTGTATAACAATAATATAAAGTATAAAAATAATAAAAACATATAGACACCACCACATACTTCATGTATGTTGTATGTGTCTGCGGGAGTTGGAGGAGTACACGTCGTACAATGTTATGTGTGTGCACAAAAAGAGTGAAGAAGAGAGAGAGAGAGAGAGAGAGAAGAGGAATGAAAGTAAAGATAATTGGGTGGAAATTATAGAGTAGTGCCAAAAAGAGTGTACAGAATTTTCTATCCAGGCTGGAAAAAGCGATGAAAAAGTTTATTTTTTTCCCTCTTCCCTTATTCTTGTGCTATGCTTCATAGATATTGAAAAATGTGCCTCATATATGCTCGTCATCAAACATCAACTTTTCGGCAATGCATGGATGTATAAACATACATCGAAAAGTTTCATGTTTCGAGTTTATATCAAAACCGAATATAACTATCTTTATTCAGTGATACGTATAATATAGGTGTAAGGTACATATTCCAAGTATAAAGTCCACTATATAGCATCATTTTCACTGGGAATAAGGACAACCATAATATATATTTTATATGTAGTGTTTGTTAGGAAATAAATAAAAGAGGTGGTGTGGTTTATGCATTAGCATGGACTTTTTGATAGATACATTCATGTGGCATGAGACTGATTTTTATACGTACAACGCCGGAAAAAATGCCAAAAACTATTAACATTTAATGGCAATATGTTGTCGAGGGTTATACGCATGTAATGCAACTATAAAAGTTAAGTATATGTCCAGATTCGAACAGTGTGTTATTGTCGCTCTCAAAAAACTTCCGTCGTTATCGGCTGTCCGTTTGTCGCAAGAGAAAAAAAACTAGACGGGTTAGTAGGACTATCATTATGTCGTTTTCTTCCAGGAGAGGACGATCCGAAACAAAAGGAAAAGAATGTGCATGAATTCAAGAACGATACAATAAACTGTGTATTAAGAAAACTTGCCCTGCTACTTCTACTCTTCACAAAGTAATTCTAGGTCTGTTTTCACTAGAGAAAATATATACATAAAATATCAAAATGTTACTCAACTTTCTAAGGTTTTAATACTTTGGTCTGCTGGAGTCTTAAAGTAGTCATGAGTCCTTGTCTCAAACCGTGCGTAATGAGTAATGAAGGATTACAAGATTGTCAGGTTTTGTCATATTCAAAGTTTTTTTTGCGGTTTGTCTTTCTTTTAGCAACAACTTTTATCCAGACTAACTCAAGCCAAATGACAAATGGGCACATGTATCCCTCCCTGTATGTTTTTTACCCTCTACATGATTTGGTGGAATGACTATTGTGTGCGTATGGTTTTCGTTTTTTTGAAGATGACATGAAAAAAGTCATATTAAATATATGAAATGGCCGTCATCACATTTTCCAGGTACTCTTTGTGTCTGTCCGTGTCATGGTGGGGTTGTGTTGTATAATGTCATAAATGAAAACTTGATAAATCCCACAGCGCACATAAATATTCTAAGCAAACATACATTCAGACACACACACATACAAGGATACAAGCCTAAAACACACTATCCTCACGGAAGAAGTGAAGTAGGTAGGTAGGTACTACATTTTAGTGTCATGTCAAAGGTCTGCTACAAAAACATTAATATTATGTAGTGGAAGTGTTGTTGTAGTTCCAGCATGTTTTATTACTCAGGCATATCACAAAAACGATACGGCAAACGCGGTGGTGGTGGTGAGGAAGAAACTTTTCCTGAGGTTTGAAATGCAATGAAAGTTTAATGGGAAACATGAAAGGAGAGGGAAAACCCTAAAAGCAGATTATGCACGTAACAACATGGAAGAAATAAAATGTAAGCACGTTTGTTGTTATAAACGAGTGTTTTAAAGGCATGACTATTTATATATTTACGTAAGCTTACTACTTACCATTTATAATCCTTTATACCTTAACTGGTGGGGAAAATAATATTATCGATTGATGCTTCAAGCCACACCTTGATAAACTCCATGAATAATTTAATTCCCTTTTTCACATGGCTTTTTCATAAAAGTATGTATATAAAGGTATATCCTATATACCAATACTTCCACTAAGCATTATATACTTACAGTTTTTACGGTAATGTGGTATTGGTATGCATGTAAATGTGTGGAGAGATTCGACTCCTTAATAATACAATTATCATAATAAAACGTAAGGAGAGAAGAATTGAGAACATATTCATAAATTCGGTTGGTTTGTGTACGTCCTTTAGGCTCTCATGCCAGTGTCGAGCAGCATGAAGTACAAGTTGTTTGATGATATTGAGCCAATGAGTAACATATGAGTTCGGCAGTTGGGAGGATGACGATATTTCAAGAGAGTTCATTTTATTATTAAATTTTCTCTCCCGTGTCTCGTCTCTCTTTCCATCCACATGTAAGTTTTGGATTTTGGCCGTGATGGTGGTGGTGATGATGATGGAAGAAGAGGATAAATAAAAATACTAATGTATTTTGTTGTTGTTTGGTTATACCAATATTGATATGAATCTTTATGTTATTGTTGCGTTAATATGTATGTATCCTCATATACAACATCGGCATAAAATGTCCAATAACGGAGCGCCTTCATTACATATTACACTATACTGCTTGCTCATTGTGATGAAATAAAAGACGTGGTAGTATGTAGACTTGATATTGTTGTGTAAGTGCATATAATGTATTAGTTGCTGTAGCTGTATTGGCCTTGCCTCTTCTGTGTTTGCCCTTTCTTATTCTCGCTCGTCTGCTACTAGAGCTGTCTATAATTTGAGGGCGTCACCTTCTCCGTTTGTCCTTTTCATACATTCATGAGGCTTCACAAGGGGTAACGTTCACGCACTTTTTTATGTTCATATTAGAAAGAGGGAGAGATGAATGCGTGTTTGTGCATGTATTTCGTATGCGTTTTCATGCCCTTCCATTTGTATACATTTTTTCTAATAAGGGTAAATTTTAATGACTAAACTGCAGTTGATAATTTGTGACAAATTTTCAGTTTGCTAACTGCTTTTTGCATTTGTTGTTGTTTGAATATAAATTGCGATAAACCTTTTCCAATATTCGACAAATATGAAAAGATGAATTTACTCTTTCATTGAATTTGCATGTTTCCAGAAGTCACGGAATGATTTTTAAGTATAAGTCCATGCAATCCATGCCGATGTGAAATCAAGTGGCACATGTCGGCAACAAAGGCTTGAGCAATTGTGGACGCTGTGCGTGGATCTCGGCTCTGCGATAGAGGACAATGTTCAACTTTGCAATGGAAGAATGGAGAGAGGATTTAAAATGAAATGTGAATGAGACGATAAAAAAGCATCATCGAAGAAAAGATTTTTTCACTCGAGAGAAAATTTTCCACACTTGGCTGGATACCAATTGTTCTTGGCGGAAATGCTTCTTTTTTGTTCTTGAACCTACGCAACTTTACACCGATGTATATATATCTAGAGACTCAAAGCGCTTTATCTTTAATTTAGTTTTTTATTCCTGGAAGAATGTGTGGATACGTATATTACATAATAATATCTATATATTGTTTACATGTATTTCATAGTTTTTTTCTCATTGTACTCTTTTCTCTCCAGACTCATCTTCAACTCAACTTAAACTATCCTCTTATGTGAAATTGAAAGACTCCATTGTTCATCGCCACTTTGATTTTCACTGGTGCTGCAAATTGCGACCGGGATCGGAGTGGAAGAGAAATAAGAGTGAAAACTGTACGTTTTAATGTGCATTAGTACATTAGAAGGAAATATGTAGGAACATTTTGAACTGAAAGAAACGGTGATTACAATTTGTGTAAAAATTGAAATTCGTAGTGTATTGACGGCAGACATGCATACGTAATAATTTCAAAGAATAAAAGCAATATTGATAAAGCAATTTTTCGTTCCCCCATGTCTACTCACGCTCTACTATTTATCCATCCGATATTTTTTTGAAAATACGTTCATAAATACATTATTTGTAAAAGAACCTATTCGGTATTATTTATCAACATCATCCATTAGCGCGCAGTCCATAGAGGTGGAAAACATAAGTACTTCAGCATCTTTCATCTCTGAATATTCTCTCGTCACTGATCCCACAAACCGCTTGAGGATAATACACTTGACAAAAACGGTAAAGACAATTGATCAGAACTTTTACCTCGAATACCAGAAATGCACTCTGTATCCGAGTTGGCTCACAAAAAAAGTGTTCCCGAAAATTAAAATTAATGACACAAGCAAAATTTAAAAGAACTGCGTACGTGTGAATCATTTCACATTTTTAAGAGTAAAAGTGCGTGGTTCCATTATCCTTTCCATTACTGCCAGTAATAACACTAAAAGCATTTTAAAACGTTCGATCGACTCTATTGGTGATGATATGCATAAGATGATTGTAATATGTATGTTGAATAAATGTAATACACATAGGTACATATAAAGTCTACCTTTAACGCGTTGTCGACAAGTTACGTTAACTGTTAACTGATAAAAGTCAGCGAAAATAGATTTTCTCCTCTAAGCAAATTGAAAACACAACCTTTCTTCCTGATCGCGCTATATTCGCGAGGAAAGTCTATTTTAGATTGCATTTATCTACTGGGCAATCTTGACCAGTGTCATAAAACAACCCTTAATACGAAAGGTATAGATGAACGGTGTGCACTGCAAAATAATAATCATGTTATTGTTATCTTATTATGAATTAGTGTTGTCGTGCTTCATATATAGTTATTTTCTACATACTGTACACATCACCATCATAAATACCTATTATGTAAACGTCTTATCTCCTTTTTTAACAATAATTATATTACTAGTTTAATCTCATCCCAACTTGCCGGGGTTTCTTCTGACTCAACTCACACACACCGAAAACGCAGCAGGGGACCCTATTATCACCACCAAACGGCAAGTAAAGTAGCAGCAACACCGTAGAGCACAACAATGCAGACCCAATGTGGCCCTTTAAAATGTGAATGCTCATCCCATGAAAGAACGGTTTACAATATTATATCTATATCATTCACATAAATCTACCGCGAGTATCTACAGAAAATGAACTTTTTTTTATCTTTCTACAAATCACATATCATGTGTATATTATATATTTTATTTCGTCTTCGTGTTATTGTTTCTTTTGCCGGAAAACTTTGTGACTTTACTTTAAAGATTGCGTCCATTGTTTGTGGGAAGTTATACATGAAATTTTATCAGGCAGAGTAATCTCATATGCTCATTGTTATGTGGCATATTACCTACATTCACCTAGTAAATCCAAATCATATCTATATCTATATTATGCCCTTGTATTTCCCTCAACAATAGCTCCATAGCTCATGCTCATAATCATATATCCAACTGACAAAAACAGAAGCCGTGGTTGGTCGCAAGAAGGCAAGCAAGCTACAGTCACATCACTTTGCGCATTAGACACTGAAATATCTCCCACTGAGCCTGAACCGAACACAAAAGATTACAGCTTTAATATTTTATTTTTCGTTCGAGACGTATATGATGTTTTTATTTAAATAGCAATGCATTGGATTCAGAGAAATTAGAAAATGCGATACAGTGTTTATGTTTTTAGCTTAAAATCACGCGTATTGTAGGAGCAACAGCGATGCTGGAGTGAAGAAGGCAAGGCCAAACGGGAACGGGGTAGGTTAATAAATCTGGTTATCTAGCTGACGATGTTGTTTATTTTGTGCGTAGAATTACTTTTCCCTTTTTCCGCTGTGCAGCTCCACTGATGCCGTGGGAGATGAAAAAGAGGGGAGACCTCGCTCAGCATCTTGCATCACTACAAATAATGTAATAAAACATAACTTGCGCTATGCGATATTATGCTTTAGCTGTGAAATAACCAACTAAACAAATTCATTGACACCCAGAACGCACTAAATATGTCAACTTGTCATAAACTCCCTTGTAATTGGTCTGCAGGGAGTAATAACAAAGATACACACATAGTGAAAATACCGCCGGCTTCATCATTATCTTTCTTCAGAAGCATCGGCTTTTTTACAAAACAGGTTCACCTCGAGATTTATGAGCTCTTGTTAAACACAATCAGCATTATTACTATTACGAAACAACAAGTTCCTTTTCCCTTAGTTTTACGGAAGGTAAACTTACAAAAAAAGCTCCACAAAAGGTTATTGAATACCGTGAAAAAGGATATAGTAAATAGCTAATATTGGCTTGTTTTCTGAGAAAAATGACTTCTTGGTTCTTCGCCGGGGATAATCATCATCGTCACCATTACCATCACCAAGCTGACATGTATGAGTGCGTGTAAGAGAAAAAAGGTATAAGGGGAATAGGCTAAATACCGTGTGCCGTTTGTGTGTGTGCTTTAATGCCCAATTGTTCATGTAATCGTTCCGGTCATAAGCCAATTTCCAGATTGTTAAGTAAGGATATGTATATTGTACATGTATGATTGGTGATACCCGTAAAAGACTCGACGGCACACAAATAGAAGAAAAGAGAGGTTAAGTAAATAATTGTAATTGCCTTTTTCTTTCTTTCGCTCTTTCTGTTCTCTTATTGTAATGGATTATTATTATGATGCTAAAGTGTATTTAAGCAAACAGATAAGTTAAATGGTAAAATGGTTTGTTGAAGGCAAAAAAAGAAATAAATTTCACATGAATAAAAAATAGCCTTTCTGCAGATATTTCCCTTTTGTTGTAATGACATAATAGCTCTCAATAGAATAAAGTAAGTAAAAGTAGCATCAATAAAAAAGTTATTTATTTTATGCATATTGTTTATGTAAAATAACTGAAAATGTTTATTTGGGCTCTGTTTCAAAAATGTAATGCAACGGAATCCCGTTTATGCGTTATGTGTGAAGGAATACTATTATTGGTTACATGTACATAATATGTACATGCAGCAAGTATTAGCTTACACTGCACAAGAGGGGTAATATCAATTACCAAGTACAATAAACAGTGCTAATGTTGAAACGCTGTTTCTTTTCCCCATAAAAGTGGTCACTTTGATGTACAATCCATGATGGAAAGATGTACAGGTAATAGTTTTTTTATGATATTGAAAGCGTCCCAGTATTTATACTTGCTGCCGACCTGGTGTAAAGCTTGGAGGTTTCAGTTATTCAGTTCTATTTACCATTTTGGTACTCAACAACAAAATGAAACATTAGATTGAAGTTGCAACCGTTGCGTACAATGAGCACAATATGATATTCCGTTTACCTCTAAATGTTGTTAAGAATTTTTGCAAAGGTCCGAATACTGTATCGGAACAGGAAAAAAATAACGTCTAAAGACATTACTAATTTTATGCGTGATTGTTTCTTGTGGTAAAGATCAAACGTACCTACCGCTTGAGAAACTCGATGTTTTATTATTATAAAGGAATCCGAATGAGAGAGATAGCTATGCTGGCGGGCAGTATTAGCTACGGCAGCAGGTGACTGAAATGTTTAACTAATGAAAGCAGTTCGCGTTTATGTCGAGTAGAACATAATATTTGAAGTGGTGTGATGGTGGGTAATAATAATGAAGGCAAACTAATTTCCTTTCATTTTCTTTTGCGTGAATTACAGGTGTAATAAAAGTGGGAAACCTCAAGTAAGTACATATATATTCTCTGAGTCTTCTTGAGTGGACTCGAGAAGGAATATTATTATCGCTTTTGCCCCTACTGGAGTACACTTGGGTATTATAGGATGAAAGAAAAGCGTAGAAAAGTAATCAGTCATACAAGCTCCATTTACTAATTACCCTAATAATTTTGATTGCTCTAATCTCACTCTAAATCTTTAGTGGTTATAGTGGCGTTTCTGCTTACAATTTGATGTATTCGTAAATATAACCCATGATGCCGACATTTATGGATCGACTAATCGAACACTGTTGCTTTTCCCTTTGTTTGTTTGTCCACCATCGTGCAATTCATTTTGTCTTTGTAAAGTTTTTGAAGCAGAATCCACGAATATGCCTATGTTCTTTAACATTATGCAACCCTTGTAAATTTTTGCTTTTCTGATGTCACGATTTTTATACATTCATGCTCGAATAACTCTAAAAATGATTTTTTCCCTATTGGTAGAAACATATGCATATACTGAGTTCATACAAACATGAATCGCATTAGAGCGTGTATAAATGCTGCCACCACCGACTGTGTAAACGTAAGGCAACACCAGAGGACCGAGGACGCGACACATCAACAGTTCGCATCGACTCGATTTTCAGTACAAAGCAACATCAACTCCCACGGCTTTTATGTGACTCTTCGGCTATGGGAGAAATTAAATATTACATGCAATGATGATGTTTATATCTTTATATAATATACTCAGTCAGTACCTAAGTATTTACTCCTATAACATGACAAGTTGCAACCTCACTAACAAACCAAAAGTAGCTTCTGTTTTTTGCTTTTCTTTTCCTTTCTTTGACTTCTCTCCACTTTGATCAGCATTATTCACGTACATACACACACGCGCGATTCCCTGGCGAGATCTTTTGAGCAATAATATCGCATCATGTCAGTCATGAAAATAATATTCATACGTACGTAGTTGAATTCAGTTTTCCGTGGATTATGATATTGAAGAAAGAGTATATATACATATGTAGCGAGGTGGTGATAGTGGAAACATGAGTAGAAGCCAAGGCAGGCAAGCAGAAGTAAAATGAGACCGAGGAGGGGATTTTCGAGATTTCTTCCGGTTGAGTTGGCACCCACAATAAGATGGCAAATGATGATTCCGAACACGCGGCTGATTTTGTGGATGACATCCCAAAAAGACAGCAGAATAGTTAGCATAGGTACTAAACTTGTTGAGAAAGTCAATATGTGGTAACGCTGTGATGTCGTGTTTTCGTATCCGCAATGAGATGCCATTCTCCTCCTCCTTCTTTGGAACCTAATCCCGTAACATTGAATGTTGAGGCATTATTTTGTAACAAAAAGTTCACATTGTAAAACAAGCTGTGATGAAAAAAAATAAAGTTAGAAAACAAGTGACAAAATCAACTACACGTTCTCTCTACCTGAATACACGCACACAAAAAGTATCTACATGAATGAGCGAATTACTGCTCGACTCAAGTGAAAAAATGGAGGTAATCACGATGAAAAGGGTATTGAAAATTATTCAACAGAAACACAACAGGGCAGTGCACTGCGGTGGATTATCATTGTGAATCTGTCTGTGTGAATTTGAATACTGTCGATTGTCATTTTGTTTTGTTGCGCATTACGTAGAATCTTCGAATGTCCACTTTGCATCCAACCCAACAACGTCCATTCATACTACCCAAGTATTCATTTGGATGAACTGTTTTATTCTTACCAAAAACGAGCTTGCACACTACTACGAACTCATCTCAATGAGTGGGTATTATGGTTTTATATGTATTTTATTATGCCACGTTGGTCTTATATGCTCATTGTTTGAATAGAGCATTTCAGGCGTGATCATGGGCTTATGGTTTTATGCGTACGATACAACGCAGCGGTACAGCTAAAACACAGGAAAGAGGCAAGTGTAACAGTGTGACAAGCAGCGTGCAGAAGCAGCGGTGTGACTTTCTGCTCTGAACACAATTAATGGATGAGCGTGATATTTTCCTCATGTTCGATCACTCACACTGTTATCATTATCATCATCACCACCAACCAATGAATGAATGGAAAGACGATGATAATAATGAAGTTTCCTCAAGCTACACAACCGCCTTGACTGAAACCTGGGAAAATCGGAGGAATACATAGTAGAACATAATCATAATAAATAATATCGGGAGACAAAGAGGAAGAAGCCTTTTAGCGCTATATTTGACGTCGTCGTCGCTGTCGACAGAGATTCATTCACATTCTCTATTCTATTTATTTACGTTACATTCATCTCTCATACGGAAAATGAAATGGGACCTAAATGTGGAAGGAAAGGCAAAAAAACATAGTTATGGGATAACATTGTATACGGCTGGCTATCTGCGCGTAGATACAATAATTGTAGGTTGTACACTTCTATATGTGCTTTATTGTGGTGTTATATGCTTGCATACATTTAATACAGTAGCCCTTTTGCCTCAACAGGTGGTCTTCATTTATCATCTTCATTGAGCAAAGCAGAGTCAAAGTCGTTCCGCGTAAAAATACATGAAGACACCTACAATATATGTGTGTATATTCTCTCAGACTGGGTCTTTTCCGTTTTTTAATTCTTTCATTCTTCGTCGTCGCTTCTTTTTAATAATTCTCTCGTTGTCCTTTTATCGTAGACCGCTATCACCAACTTTTGCGGTGGTGGGTGAGTGAGCTACATTGAATTTACTCAGCATGCTCATCATATAATCTATCTGGTATACGTATCTATTCACTATCTGTACCGTCATCGCTATAAATAAATAATGTATTCAATTTGCTCTGATGTATTGTTCTGCACCCTTGTTCACTTGTTCCCACGAAATTATTCTCCCCTTTAATGTGTGAACCACTGAGTTCAATACACACTACCATGCGTACCATCCCATTATTCATCCTTTTCTGGGGACATTGTTCTGTTTTGTCTTATCTGGATTTCCTGACATACTTTCTGAAGGAACCCCCTTGCTTTTCTCCCATCATACTAAAGCTCATTTCTTCCTTGGACGCGTACGCATGCAATTTTTAGAGGGATGTCAGCTCTTCCACTATGGGATATTTGGACTCTGGACAGCTTTGTTGATGCACAAGTGGCATATATGCCTATGCCTACTCATGGACTGAGATCATGCCATTTCCTAACAAGAAAAAAAGTTGACAAAATGACAAACAAAAGTAAAAACATTTTAAAGCACAACACGACATCTTTGAAATTTCCAATGTTTCCCAATGATATCATCAACTCTCATTACAGTGCTAACGGAGAAAGGACTCCGGTAAACTGGTTATTAGGATATAATATCATCAACACCAACAACTTCATTATCGTTTCAAACTTAAGATCATGACAAGCTTCACATACTTTATATTAAATACATTCGACATACACGCAGTAGTAATTTACATCTAATAGCGCTGGGTACGTACTTGGTTGCACTTTGATAACAATGTACACAAAGTTAGTAAGAAAGAATTTCCATCATCACTGCGGCCACCAGTGCTAAAACTGCCGCCACCATGCTATAATAAAAAGGCGCATGATGTCTGTAATGTAACGTCTTCTGACTATATTTTGCTTAATAATGTTCGCATGCCGTACGATGCCCTAGTATGTAGACTAATAATGTAGACGTTTTTTATATTCACATCAGCATCACATAATACACCAGAAGCCGAAGCAGCAAAGAGTAAAAACAAAACATGATTTTTTGTTATGAAAATGTGTATTTGCAAAGATATGCTCTGCTCACTACACAGACAACAGAGAATGCCACTCCAACCATTCCATTGCATGGCGCTTCCCTCATAAGTTATAGCACACATACTTGTGTGTGTACAGCGAAGAGAAAGAATCCATCATAATCATAATGATTATCATCATCAGGATAATAAATAGTGATCATTACGGCTAATTCTCATGTAGCCGGATCATCATCATCATCTTCCTCCATAATAACACGGCTACTTTACTTGTCTTGTTTAGTTAATGGTATTGCAACAACAAAATGCACAAAACTGTGGAAAAGACAGTAGTATAACAAAGTAATGTAACATGTAGTGTCGTTAGTAGTATATCAGGGCTCAGGAGGAGCGACAGACGTACATATACCTACTGCTGGTAGCAGTAGATAAATTACATATTTTGACAAAAAACAAAACAACTCATGAGAAAGAGAGAAAGAGGAACTTATGGATCGTTGAATCGTTGACTACTTTTTTCTCGTCTTGTCTTCACAGCAGCGAAGCAGTGTTACAGAGAGGTGGGCACACAGAGACAGTCGGTTAGACTGAAGATAAAATGAGATATGAAGTTGTTGCTGTTGCTGTTGCTTATTAGTGTAAAAAAACTCTGTTTATGCTATATCCATACCTATAGAGATGCAATATAAATAGTATGGCATATTGTGTTACTACCTTTCATGACATGAGATGTTCAACTTGATGACAGCAAGTTTCAGTGTGTATTATGTACTAACATGAACACATCAATTTTTTGGATTTTTGGTAATAGTAAAGCTGGTTCTTCATTAGCGAGATTAAATGAAGAGAGATGATCTCATAAAAGGAGCATATGAATACCTACGCGTACTTTTTCTCTATAAAAAACCCGACAGCATCACACATCCCATTATACACTACAAAATTAAAACAGCAGAACCGACTCGGTTGTTTACCCATTTTTATAAAAGGAAAGTAAGTACGTTTTCTTCATTTTCCCCGTGCTTTCATCATCTGGCTCATCAGTACAAGATGATTATGACGACATTTGATGGCTCATATAATGCATACAATTGCAGGTATATAATGAATATGAAGCTGACAAAATGGCTTTTTATACATTTGTTTTCATGGTTTGTTTGTGTCAAAACAGCAGCACAAAATAGATAAAAAAGTGTTTGTCCGAGTAGAGTGGCTTGTAATCATCTGGCGACATGCGCTTTTACCTGCCTTTAAATTTAATGTTACTACGCTTGCTCCTTGGATGATGTCATGATGATCTAGACTAGTTGATAATATGAGTATTCGCCGTATCGTGGTGGGTGGGGTTGGTGCTTTCAGACCGAATGCTATTACAATATTAATCTACCACTTCTAAACTTTAAAAATTAATGATATCGAGTATTCAAGAAACCACAAATGATTCGCTAGCACACATGTAACTCAAAGTTCTAAATATGAGAAAATTGAGAGGATTTTTTCCAAAAGGTGAAATTGATTGAAATGGATCGAGTTGAGTTATGTTATGATTATTTTTTACACATACTTATGAGATGGACTCGTAGTTTTCAAACGAGTATAATATATTCACATTAATGCATGCGGGTCATTTTATAAGGGCTAACTAATGAATACACACATTAAGAAGTTGAGTTTAAGCTTCCACGCTGGTCATTATTCTTTAGTCTACTGTTCGAGTGGCGCCTTTCGGCTGTGAATATTTTTGCGTGTTCCGCCGCGGCATGCATCATATGCACACGGATCGTCTCGTGCACTGCACGTATGCTTCGGATTTTCCCAGTATTTCACCAAAATTCCTAGAATGTAAACGAATTGTGCTGCATCAGAGATTTACGTACGGGTAGGAAGATGAAGGTGCATGCACGAAACCAACCATGTATAGCATTATTCTATATTTTAAAGTATGATGTACTTTAAATATTTAAGAATAAAACAAATATTATGTAGCAATAAAAGAATCTTGTGAGTGATTTGGTTCATGTTTCATATATCACAGCATCTTGTTGTACCGCTTATCTTTTTCACTTCTTATTACACAACGAAAGAAAAAAAAGCGTACATCTTCACATAAAAAATCGCATTTTAACAATAATTTTTGCTCTCGTTTCAGTTCTCAAGGTGCACTTTATTAAGGAGAAGAAAAAAAAGATTTTTTTCCTCCTGCTGACTGTGAACTATTGTTGATGCTGAGTGGAAAGGAAGAGGAAGTCTTTAATTTGGAACTATAATAGTATGTGATGGAAAAGAGATTTTTCAAGATGAGCAGCAAAATAAGAATAAAAAGTAATAATCACAAAGCAAAACTAAAAATCATTTTAAAATGCATTAAAGCATGGAAAACAAGCACTTTAGTTGAGAGAAAGGAGTTAAAGTGTAAAAAAAGTAAAGCGTACTAGAAAGAAAATGGTTCTGTTCAGTTCAACCTAAGAACATATCATACACAACAGTAATGTACCTACAGCTTACAGCATCAGCAAACTAACGGGTGGTATATAAGTTATATCTCAAGTTAAAAAATATGTGTATGCATACAATTGACATTCGAATAGCTTTTCTGACGTATACTTTTACACAATCTTGCTTCTAAAAGTCAGTCATTCCTGTTTTTGGTATATTTTTTGAGGAAAAAACCAGAGCAATTTTTCGAATGTATGGAAGCAGAAAAAAGGGAGAAAATAGGAGCGCAATGGCAGCAGGAGTGAGTGTAGGGGTTGATTATATTTATGATGAGATAGAATGGATGGATTGGAATTACTATTTTAAAAAATGTAGTAAGTAGCTCACATAATTATTGACTACATGGAGCAGAGAAATGCTACAAGAAGAGGAACATAAAACGTGAATCACAATTACTTACGCAAGTTTTATGTCTTTTTCACTATCTCACTGAATCTGAGTGAACTATAATGCTTTTTATTCGTTTCACTTTACTCTGCTCACTACAATACATATATGAAATGATTGTGATTCTAAAGTGAAAATTGTTGAGAAGCAGAGATATAACAAAGCAAAGCGATATAATATGTATCGTTCTACTTGTTCGCTCGCATTGTTCATTTCTGTTGACTTGTCATGAATGCCTACCACCGCCGCAGCTTGCTTAAGGCTCTCAGCTTGAGATTTTTGCTGCTTCTCCTACAGTTTTGAAAGCTTGCAGACAGGGAATTGGTGATGGCGGAGTGAAGAAGGAAGATGGTGATGCTATTCATGACGAAAAACGATTACGTGATAGGCACTTAGCCTTTTAAAAACACATGGAGGAAGTGCAATAAAACAGTTTTTATCGACTTTTCCTTCATGTTTTTCTGCTTCTTGTGTAGGAAAGGATGAAAAAGACGCACTGCTCTGGCATTGTTGTTGGAGGAGGAGATGGTATTATGGTAATGGTCGACGAGACGACGAACGAAACAGTTTTACTGAGACGACGGACGAGGTTGAGAATGAAATTCCGAGACACGTTCAGAAGCCCCAACTACTACTACTCCTTTGTTGCTTTCTTCATTACATGTTTCTCAAACGACAAGGAAGGAACACCATTTTATTGTCTAAAAAGTCACATTCTTTCACAAAGTGCTTTTTGTTTGAATTCCATAGATTTGTAGAACGACAATGAAAGATTTTTAGAGAGATATTTACAAAAAATGAATGAATGATTTTTACCATCTCTTAACGGCAGTGTATTAATGGCTAGGTAGAAAAAATCGACGTTTCTTTATTCATTATTAATGGTATGATGGACATTTTGAATGGAAGTGACTTAAGCTGATACGTATTAAAGGACTCTGTAGGCATTATTGCTTTTTTACTTTACTTATTTTTTATTTCTTAATCCATCGACGACAACCAAGCCATTGGGCATATATCCCGTTTTGGTCAGGTAAGTTAACTTTGGCAAATATTTTGTGCCTTGCAACGATTTGATAAAAGTGAAGGCAAAATGGAATGACAATGACATTTTTAGCTTATTATTTATCATACAACCAGCCTGCCTTTTACAATTCTGTTTAGAAACTTATATCACTGTAAATATGTTATTTAGGTTGTGTTATACTTCTACAGATTTCATTTTAAGGATGCAATGTAAATTGCTCATTTCAGTTTTGGGGAGTACATTTCTGATTATGCATGCATATAGCATACTATACAATTTTACACACTAATACCTTCTTGGTATGAATATAATAGACATGTTATGCATAAACATAATCCACATGTGTACATACATAATATACACATCATCACTGGGAAAGAATTCTTTCTCTCGTCATTTTTTTATTCTTGAACTTCTCGCTGAATCAAGTAAAGACGCAGGATTATAGAGAAGTAGAAAAGGAGAAGTCAGTGGAAAAGACATTCATTCGAAGCACGCACCGACTCCTCCATGTGCAAGAACTATAATTTGGTGGAGACACAATTTCTGGCGCCTTCTCACGCCATGGCTCAGCTACATAGCAGGTAGCCGTAGTAGTAGAAGCAGCAAAGCAAACTAGAATAAAAAAAACTACTCACTGTTTCAAATAACACAGAAGATTCATATTATACCTAAAACTGCATGTAGGTATATATGTAAACCGTATATGTAGCACATAAAATTATATAGGTACATTATACGCTATGCAATCTGAAAAGGTGTTTCACAGGGGAAAAGGATGAGCTGGAGCTATTGTTCCTATTATTTTCGCTTCGCATGTATGACGAGATGAGAAACTGCAACTGAATAGGAATAGTGGCCATTAGAATAGCATGTATCAGCAAGATTACGACTAGAGTGAATGTTTGTTTGAATCTCATTCAGCTCATCTTGCATATTTGTATATTCAATAAAAAGTTAATAAAGTTATAGAAATGTCTGTAAAATATTTTGAACTGTTTGCAATCTTGACTGTCTACATAAATATTATGTCTACCTTGTCTGCTCAAAGTATTGACATCAAAGATTCGATGAGTGGACAATACGACAAAGCAAATACGCACCTGCTGACTATATTGAAGTTGGCTGACTCTTCCAAACGATTAAGTCAGAAGAACCCTGCGTGATGTTTCTCTCTCACGATATCTCCACTTTTAAGGAATTTTCAAGCAGAAAATACAACATTCGGTATATTTTGGGGTAAGAAATGTTTATTAATTCGAATTCTATGTTTGGCTTGAGTGATACAGAAAAGTAAGTGAACCAAAATAAAATGAGAGACCATTTTCCAAGTACCAAAGACACGAAAGGTGGGAGTTCTGCTCACCTTTCATATAGAATTCCTTTCAAAGCTTCCACACTTGTTTGACTGACTGACAACGATGATGACGTTCGTGCATTTTATCTATTTCTAGTACGTATTTTATGTACGTACCTATATCCGTATGGCGTTGGATGATGTTGCAGATGATGATCATCATCCTTCCGTCAGCAGCATGCGGGTAGGCTGAACCGTGTGGGAATACTGAGGAAAGAAGATTTGTGGAGCCAGATAATGATTGCAGAGGAAAAGTTAGCGGAATTTTTAGTTTTAATTTTAGAAGGGCGACTATGCAGGAAAATGTATCATCGCATTTACTCAGAAGCATGACGTTTTTATACTTGCGGTTGCACTTTCTTCTTTTTATTTCAACAAGTTTTAATGCGATTATTTTGCAACATTTCTGTCAAGAAACAGGAAATAACTTGACATCTCTGAGTTTGAATGAGGCGTGCATTATTTTTCTTTCAGGAAATAGTGGATAATGGTTTATCACACACGGCTTTTCGAGGAATTTAAAAAAAGTTTTGCAGTTCTATATAGCGAAATATAGAATTTTGAAGAATTGCTCGATGTATGTTGTGCATGAGTAAGTATATCCAATTAAAAGAGTTTTAATTCCACCACCATAATCCAAATTTGTATCAAGAGTTCATTCAAAGCATTAATTTCTCTGAATAACTGTCATATCATGTCATGAGCTTGCTCATTCGTGATATTATTTTTCCACTGACAATAAACAAGGGAGTAAGAAAAAAAGTGAAGTGAATGCAGACATGCATTAACTATTTGTTTTTATTTGTACCCACAGCGGGAGCACAAAAGTGCTTGGACGGAGCCGCAACCACCATCGCCAGCACTCGATTTTTCGTCAGAAGTTTATTATGATATGACAGGTGCTGAAATACACTGAAATAATCTTGTGTGGACATACAATAATCGCTTCTACAATACCGCTTATGAAGAGTCCTTTTCTTTGATGATGTGAAGGCTCACATCTGTTGATGAGGTTAAGTAATGGTAATTACTGGTCAAGTTACCGTCGGTAATCCATCACTAAACATGTCAAAGCTTTAAAAAAGAACACCAGTCATACATGACTACGTAAGGATTCTTAAAACACCATTGTTTATAACGCAACAACGCTACCATCATTAGAAATTCGTTGCCGCTGGTGCTGGTTGGTCTCTCTCTTTCTCGTAAAACCGATACATTTCATCAGTCAAAACAATACATTTTTTACCGATGATGAAGACGACGTAGACCATGACGCTTGTAGATGGATAAACTGGAGTAATATAGTGAACATATACACAGCAAACACTGATGGATAAGTAGCCAAATTTGCCTCTCTTACCGTCTAAAACAATTATTTCTTTAAACTTGAAGGGTTCTTCCTTTGTTTAAGAATTTAGGAAAGTATCAGAAAAGTATAATATATGATGCGTACATGTGCGTAGCATTCAATATTCCAACTACCAATATCATTATTCCTTCCTTATAGGATGACGATTACGAATTATGTGTGTGTAAGAAATGCACCACGCACCGCCACCACAACACAAAAAGTTGCATCATAAATGATCAGCAAGGGAAGCAGAAGGCAAATTGGAGAGAGGGAAAAGAGCAATGCTAAAGAACATAATGTACCGAAACCGCAACAACAGAAAGGAGGAAGGATCTGTACGTAAAAAAGAAAGGGACAGCAATTACATGTGTTCCCTTGCTTTTAACCCATGTAATAATAGTGATAATATGGGATTCTCCGGGGTGGACTATTATCATCACCGTCATTAAATTGCAGACATGATTGCGAGCATCATCCATTCCATGTTGGAAGGACAGCGGATGCATAAGAGAGAAAAAAGATCACAAGAAACGACGAACTCGACATATCGACTCTACTAAGGCAAGATAGTATAGTAGCCGTGAACAGGGTCAGACAGACACGCATGTAATGTTGTACATATATCTTTATCTGTGTGTAATATATGTCCATTTTGACTTTTTGTCGCTTTACTTTTTTGTATGCGGTATATGACTCATTGAGCTAGCAACGCGTAATATAGATTCATGGCACACACACAAGAGTCAAAGAGTCAGTGTCTAGGTCTGGGACGACCGAACTTATTAAAGAACGTATAAGGAACTTTATTCTGTACTGGAGGATGACGCGTTTGAGATGATAATGATATTGGTATTGCTGATGGCGAGGCCAAAGGCGGAGTCAAAGGCTGTTACTTCTTTGCTGCTTGCATGATTTTTTTTGTGTGGTGGTGGTGATCATGGTGGACCAAACAGTACAGATCATCTATAAACAGGGACATGTTTACGTATATTGTACACTTATAGAGAAAAGAGCCGAAGGAAATTCTCTGAAACCAGGAGCAGAAGCTTGAAAGCAAACTAAACCACCACGAGACTCGATAAATGTCTAGAAACTGGAGCCAGACCAGAACGACTGTATCCATCCAACCATTGATTATCTATCGGCAGCTCTTCGACGTATTTCTTTCCGCACTCCCTTCTGTATAGGGATAGCGACTACTCCATAGTACCAAGAAGTAACAAAACTGGTTTACGTTTCATATAAAAAGTTCCCTTTCGTACGTTTTTCCTATTCAGCAGAAAAATCCAGTTCCGTCAAGTGTCTGCCGATACGAGTCAGTTTTTTACCGTTCTCTTCTTCTTCGGATGCTCCCAATCGATAACAATAATTATGATGGCAAATGATCAGTTTGATCAAAAAGCCGGAGGCAAGGTGAAGGGACCCATTTTGTGTCTTCTTTCCTCATTTTTAGATTTGGTCAGACACACACATAGGTAATATGTATGCTTCTCATGCTCAAGGAAATGAAGAGGAGAGGCCCAAAAAAATCTCGTATCTTATATTCTCCAGTAAAATCGTCAAGGGTCCACTATCGTCCACCAGAGAAAAAAAGACCATCATACTTTTTTGATTCACTCACCTCACGTTTTTAATATATAATAACAGTAATAATAATGATCAACAATAATGATTAGGTGACTGGAAAAGTTTCTCTTCGTGGTTTGGGCAGACCAGCTTTTTAGTTTGAAGATCATCTGACCTGGTTCAGTTCAAAAGCAAAACACCGCAAAGCTATATAGTAAAGGTAAAAACTTCGTCTCCTCCAGTCCCCTCCAAAATAAAACAGAAGCTGTTACTGCTGTTGTAAATCAGTTGTACTGCCACAAAATGTACCAGGGTATTAATTTATTTCCTATAAATCCACAAAGTTTATAGACGATCGTCTCTGATTCATATTTTCTTCTGATATGATAACTCTCCCTTGACTTTTACCTCTCGTCTCTTTCCTCATCTAGTGTATAGGTATATATTTTATTGATTATAATACGGTATGAATGATGCATGAGTCCAATCCATAGCCCAAGTTTATCTAGGTACGTACAAAACGTTACACTGAGGAGAATTCCCACATTGCATTGCACTACAAAAAAAATCTCTGTATTATTAATCTCCACTCCATATTTTGTGACCATTGTGCATTGTTTTTTTATTATTCTGATTTTTTTTCTCAAGCTGCGCAATGAAAGCACAAGTTTTTTTTCTCTCTCTCTCAAGTAGTAGTGGTGTAATAAAAAATGCACGTACGGACAACAGAGTACGAAAAGCGAGTTAAACACTGTTTATATATACCTAGGAGTAAGTTATGCCTCTTACTTCTTGGCATGGCAAAAGAGGAGAAACGGACCTAACAATTACAAGCCCTCCAATTTTTATATAGTTGAACCTGAAATTATCAGCCGCACGGTCAAATGAATGGCGCCGTCTGCCTTCCAGGCAGGCATTGACTCCTGTGCTGAGAGTGTGTATGGATTGTGGATACGGTCAAATTGTACATTGTATGCATCACACACGTAAAAATGTAAAAAGGAGTTTAGTAGTAAAAAACGCTATAAAAGCTCTTTGCTGCTGATGTTTGTTATGAGCTGCGCTTGTTTGATGCTGCTGCTGAGCTGCTCTTTTTTTTGCTACTTAATGCCATTGTTGCACCTCCTTTTTATATACATTTCTCTCGCCACGCCAGAAAAGTCAGAATCAGAAGAAGAGAGTCCGGAACCTTTTTTTATTTCTTCCTTTCTTATTCTTCTAGTACACCGCTTGTTTGCTGCTCCTGCTGGTTTATATATCGCTCTCTCTTCTGCATATTTCGCCAATGTTAATTACGACGAGGCCGTCTTAACATGTATATTATTATTATTATCATTATTATTCTAACTCATTAGCTACTCAATATTATGTGAAAGCCGAGCTGCTACCAGTGTTACTCATTTTTGTTCTCGACCCCTGCAGATCTCCCACATTCATTATATTTACGTGCCCGTATAAAATTTTAAACTATGTGTAGGAAGGATACAATCTTTTAATGCTTCATGTTGGTCTTTTTTAAGTGCTGCTGGTTATGGCGATCCTATTGTTGTTGGAGCTAATGATGAGATGCAGATGATGATTAGAATAATTAGATGTACATCATTGAGTGACTGAGTGCTCCTCCGATGTACCCCTTTTGAAGAAAGATCGAAGAGCAAAAACTGTTTATTTAATGTGATTTTTAGTTAATTACTACAAACATTTTTTATATCATTTAGGGGTAGTGTCTTTTAAGATTCCATGCAAGTATAAGGACTGGACGAGTACCAGTAGCAATTATAACATACAGATTGATTGCTCTCCCAAAACCGTCCACCTGTCTCTAAAATTGTTCTCAAAACATTGTTTGCATAATTTTTTAATCCGTTACGCTTCTTTTTATTTAGTATCACACATTTGTAGAATTAATTTTGCAATGTGGCTCCAATTTTCAGATGTGTTAAATTAATGATCGCAAATCTCATCCCTTCATAACAATTGAATAAATGTGTACATAGTTCAAAGTTAAAAGCTTCGGGAGTGTGTATTGGCGCGCTGAATTAAGATTTAAGAGTTTATTACCACCCTTTCGTAACTGTTGGTATGAATGAGAAAAAGGGTTATTCGGACAGTCGGACGGGTTGAGTTAATTACTAAAGAAAGCAACAAATAGCACTTTGTTTTATGGAAGTATGAAAAACCACTTGATTGCTTTACGACTCTAGTAATATGGAGATAAAATGGTAAGCAGTGGTATATAGGGCGAGTCGAAATATGTATCTATGTAATTCATTTAAGATATGCTATACGCACCGCAGTAGAAAATAGCTATTTTTATTGTAAATCTGTAATAAAGTATTCCAGAAATATCTCAAGCAAATAAAACACAGTCATAAAAATAAAACGTAACCCTTTCATTCAACAAATAAAACCTTCATTTGTACTTTAATCATGATACAATCTGTTTTATATTTGTTCTTCATCAGCTCTAGCACTTCCCCAAATACAGAAAAACAACCTTTTACCGACAAAAAAAGCGTTTTTCCGTTGGCTTCATCATAACTAATATAGCTTCAAATTTTCATATTTTCCAACAACAACAAAAAACGATTTTTATTAGAAAATAGCCGACATATTTTATAAAAAACTGTTAGAAACATTCTAGCTATATAATATAAACTAATGTGACTGGTATGGAACTCGGTTGTTTCCATTGTTTCCACCGCTCATTTTCGTTCAAACCAGTGTACCATTGTTGTAGCAGTTCAAATTTTGAGCACTGGTATATTCCTTTGTTGGATTGATTTACTTTCATCGGTCTTTTAGTAACATAGGTAAGTAATAAAGAACAAGCAGTCAAACAGAGAAACTACTACTGTTTTAGAATAACTGTTCATGTACCCTTAGGATAACATTAACAGTCAAATACGACATTATTTATCAAAGTTTGTCATGCACACACTAAAAGCATGACTCCAGCAGATGAAGCTACCGTTAGTACGCCCTTCTTTCATAAAGCCATAGGCAATATTATATGGAGGATTAGTAGCTGCCATTTTAAAAATACAAAAAAGTTGGAGGAGGAGAAACAATGAAGGAAACAAACGATGTGCTTATAAATAATCGTGCCGTTTATTTTTAAACTTAAAGAGGAAGCGGATTTCGATTTTTAAAAAATGATCCCTTACGTTATCAAGATGGTCCTTTCGACCTAGATCAGTTTTTCGAGGGCAAGGAAGTATGCTTTCGACTGATGTTACAAAAGTTAGAATGTAAAGGTAATGCAAGTTGAGTAAGTTTTTGTCAATACATTTTCAGGTGTGGAAATGGTTTTAATGGGCAGTATATACGTGAAATGAAAGCATCAATTAAACTGTTTAAGGTTAATCATATATTTCTCAGCTGATTTTAGTATCCGCCAGGCATAATTTAACTTGTTACTTCAGACAACGCTTAAACTATCCGATGGATATTTCAAAAGGGTTTCTTTTCGAGTTATTCACTGTCCATATTGAAGTATTACATGACACAAATTCTCTCTGCTTAGTTTGAAGCTCTCATTTCTGAACCGTAAACTTATGTAAAATTTGATGTTATTAGTGTGTAATTGTATCAATCCAGGTGAGCAATAAAATTCCTAACAATATAAAAATTAGTTTGAAAGTTAAGGGGGCGGGATGAATTACAAAATGATTTGTACAACAATTTAGTGTAATTTCTAATAAACATTTTGAAAAATTAATTTTGAGTGTTGTGACATAAGTTGGACATGAAGTCAACTGGATATTTAAATGGTACAAAATTACGTTTTGGAATGATCCCTCACAACTTACATCGTTATATGTACAAAGGTGAAAGCAAAGTATTGTTATTACATATATGATTGCAAAAGTAAACCATTTTTTTGTGGAATAAAGCGCGATTAATAGCAGTTTAAGCAACTCAAGGATAAACTAACTAATATTATAATTTTTGGTTATCGGTGAATTAGGGCCTGAAGGTAGAATCTATTACCAGTCTAACGGAACGGTAATGTCAGTTTGGACATATGTCCAAAAAAAAATTCCCCGAACGATTATTTAAATAGGTATGTCAAATCCCTTGTACTTTCTCGTGATGACCATGACATGACGGATTGTTATTGGAATGGAATTTGGAGGTGTTGCTGACGTCAATTTTTGACCAATATTTTTCAAGTTTGGAATTTCAAATCATAAGCAATCATCTGGAGACACGACTGAATAAATCAAGGGTATAATTTTACAGAGGACAATTCTGGCAAACTGCGAACATTATTTTCTCGGTGCCACTATAGGTATATTGACTGGTACTTTATTATTTACTCGGTGTTAAAACGGAATTTCCCAGTATTTTCAAAGAAAAACTGGAACTTTACTGTTTAAGTAGGTTGTTTTGTTACAATGTATGTACACTGTGTGTACTTGAATGATTCAAGCAATCTACTATAAATACACTAATGTACAGACTTCCACGAAATTTCAATAAAAATATTTATTCGTACCAGTTCTGAGTTCTTAGCTCTTGCCGCTGCTGAAGCCATGACTTATTTACTTTTTGGTACAACAACCAATATAATAAGAATCTAAAGCACAACAATAATGTTTTGTTATAGACAGGAACTACTTTGCCAATTGAGAAAAGTGGCAAACTCATTTACTTTAATGATTGAAAGCGTTTGAAAACTTCTTTATATTTCGTGGGAAAATACAAATGCTATTCACTTAAAAGGAGTAATAATAAATTATGAGCTTGTTTCTTCTTCACCTTACGCTTTTGAGTGTGCTTATTGTGAGCAAACAGGTGCGTGGAGAAGCTAGCATTTTTCTGTGTATGTGGTTGCGCATTATGAAAAATTGTACTTGACTTCGGACAATCGTCTATTTTATTGCTAAAAATATTGTATTGCCTGCCATACATCTATCCGCTTATTCAAGAGAAAAATAAAGTGAAAAATAAAAAGGAATTGATATGAAAAGACTATTGAGGCATGCAGTATTGTGCCGAATGAAAGTAGTAGTAGAATTGAATTGAATACGCAGCACGACATGGAGTTGCTGATGATGATATGTCCTTTCAATAAAAACTCAATCGTGTCGAGTAGTTCGTATATAGTTGGTTGGATCCTCCTGTGACTAATAGGACATTTCTTAAAACGCTTTCTTAAGAAATTCTGTCTAGTATTCACATGAAATGCAAAGGTAACATGCTGGCATTCGCTCACGAGACAAAATAAAATAAAATGGAGGCGAAAAATGTTGCAGATAAATTCATTTTATTTTTCGTCTTCAGCGTGTTACCTTGTTTGAAAAAATAAGAAAGGGTTGGTGTGGCGTGGCAATGCATGAAATGAATGAAGCGAATAGGAGGATTTCAAACGCCTTGTCAATTCACAAGAAATGGGCATGAACGTCTGGCAGAAAGCCTGTCGCGTAACGCTACGCTCACACAAAGTTAGTGATATAACGCAATTTAAGTTTCACTGGTTGTCCTGAATGCTTCTCGAATGAAGAATTACAACTCATAGCACAAACACTAAAGTGAAAGGCAACGGCAACGCTGTAGTGAAGACACGGTAGAGAAAAAACAGTATTTGCTTCCTTTACGCCAGATGCATATACCGTCAGTTTTTGTATTCGCTTTAGAGCTGCTGGTGACAAAAATGCTATTTAAATTGGTTTCAAATGTGACTGTTTTAATATGTATTCCTTTAATGGCTTAATGGTTGGAGAATTTTATATTCTGGAGTTTTGTTCCAAAAATATGTAAGTTTATAAATAGAACCAAGCCGAAAATTTAAGGGAATACGAAAGTAGCAAGTAAGTACTCTTGATAATAAACCAAAACAAGAAATATAAACGTAGGTACGTATGTGATAAGATAATCTATTAAAATCATTATTGTTAAGAATTTAACAATAAAATGTTTTTATCCCCGTACTTTTCCAATGTTTGTTTTCTTTATCTGCTGGGTTTGCCTTCACGTTTGCTGACGTTGATTCATTAAGGAGGATTTATGCCTCTGGGCCAAAATTCGCTATATTGCTAATATATAGTGCACAAGATATCTTTATTGTTGTACAATGTGCATATGTACGTACGTACTTACGTACATGTTTTTAACACTACTCCCTAGTATGTAAAAAGAACAAAGACCTTTAGAAAGAATGGCTTTTCTGTATATAAAACAACGCCGTGTGGATTTCAGAAAAAATGACAGAATGGAATCTTTCATATGTAGGTATATCGCACAGTATCAATGAGAAATTTTGTGGAAAACGACAAGACTTTCAAACAAAAAGTACATAATAATAATGCACATCTCTCCGCTGTTTGTACATTACCGTGTGCAGAAAGTGTTTTTTATAAGAAAGAGAGACAACATTTAATACGGCCATAAAACTTGTAAATACGTCCGTAATTTTTCCTCGGTACAAAAAATACGTTTTTACTTTAGCAGTAAAGTCATTCATGATTATAATTTTTTCAGCGGGAGACTTTTCAATTCATTCCGTTTTGCACAACATAAGTACATACTAATATACGTACGTATATGTACATTCAAAATCCGCTAAGCCATATAGCGATGTACTCATCATCACCGCCATTCATAAGCCTCTCATCCCAAAATTCATTCTTCTCATCTATCTTCCTATTTTTTTACTAAAAGAAAAGGAAGAACGAATCCTCCCCTCATCTTTGGCTAGGCTATCTCTCAGTCAGAGCCGCAGCCACGAAACCAAGTTTATCTCTTTTTTACAAAATACAACATCGTGTAATTACAATCTGTAATTTTGCAGCAATTAAATCTATATTGTCCTGCAAAGAAAGCTCTTAGAACTTTGCGTCACAATACACGAAAAATGAAGAACCACTCATACGAGATAAAAAAATCTAAGAGAACATTTTCAAACATCAGATAGATGGCATCAGTTAAAAAAGTTGTGTTAACTACATGCTTGATGCCATTAAGAGATAACTTGCACACTTACCCATCATACAACAGATGCATTTCAAAGTAGTTCGGACTTCGATCCGGCAAGCAGATAACATTGTTTGTCCGAATACTCCCCTGCCCCATTGCAACCACCTACACTTGAGAATCTGCTCTCCTTTGAAAGTTCATCTGTCACTGATTTTTTCTCTAGTGGGAGGGTACTTATCATTCCATTCATGATAGATCCATTGTAAAGTACACAACAGCATAAGTTGCCTTTAAAAATTCTATAAAGTTGTTCATGAATTCCAGCATTAATCAACACTCTAGAGATCATGAGAGTAATTCAATGGTCATGCACTCAATGCTTTCTATTGTTGAAATACATTAAACAGTCACGCGTTGTTACGCTTGGTTATTCAAGGGCCAAGGGTTCACAAAAAAGCAGTATTCACCACTGTCACGTTAGTAAGTTAGTCACGACACGAGTCGCTTGATCTTTGATATGCCGTAGCAAAGCATTCTAGAAACAGAGAACGCTGGTGCAACACTGGAATCTGAATAATTGTTGTGTACTTTGTTCGTTTCATTGTTTAAAGCTTTATCTTATAGGCCCTTTAAAAGTCGACCGTTTCATCGAAACTGAAGTAAATACGCTAGAGTAAATAATACATTCGTTTTCATATGCAATACATTTCATCGTGAATAATATAAATATAAACACTTTCGGTTGTGAAAATCCATGTAATCGCCCTCACTCACCCACACCTACTCCTCCACCTCCTTCACAGAAAAAAAAGTTAGAGCGGAAGCACAGTCTCAAATTACCAAGGGCCAAACAATGGAACGAGAGAGGGTGGAAGAGAAAGTACACTTGAGTGTGTGCTACTGCGCAAAAATGATAAATGCTTTTTTCAAAGGACCCTTACCCTTAGAGCACAGCATATTACACGGATATTCCGTCACATTACAAAGTCTCTACGTGTGTTCCCTGTGTACAATAAATGGATAATAGATCAGTTATGCAGTAACACCAGCAACTGCCCTCACCAGTACATGACACCGGTGGTGATGGTGTAAGCAGACAGCAGTTTGCCCTCGTGCCGTTGGACAGTTGTTTTGTGGTGAGTCAAGGGAAAGGGTAAAATCGTGCTCTTTTTTTACAAAAGGAGTTATGGATTATATAAAAGCTAACGAGTAAAATGTTGATATCACAGTTCACAGGCCGAATTATGTGATATATTAATCCATTAATTCAATTCAGCTTTTAAATACTCCATCTGCTTCGTGAAACATACCTAGGTTATACTTAAATACAAGCTATGTAGGCAGTTTTCTGCACAATCGAAAAGAACTAATATATACATACCAAAGTTACCAACTCACGTTATACAAGGTTCATCATATTATAAGTGCATATATATGTGGGTACATTATATGTCAAAGGTCTGGCATGCGACAAGCCAAAATTCTTAATACTCGATATTGAATGACGTTTTAGAATTATTTGATATGAAACGAAAAAAAAAAGAAATGTAAAACAGTCTGTCAGTTCCGCCCTTTTCCAATTCGGAATCACCTGGGAGTCCCATGGGGCTGATCTCTCTCTTCCACTGTCCTTCTCTTTCTCCATGTATTTCCTTTTTGTCTTTCTATCAGTTCAACTTTTGATATTTACTGGCTTTGTCTAAGCAAAGCAACATGCCTGCATTCGTTATACGTTTACACATAAAAATAGTAAAATATGCCAGCATGGAAAATCAATGAATTGAGAGGGACATGGGATATTGAATACAAACGCTACAAAACGAACATCACACATTGCAATCACGCAACCATCCCTCTACCCTTATACGCTTGGATATATGAAAACATGAAACCTTAATGTCAATAAAATAAAAATAATTGTACTGATTTATAAGGATTTTAAGTTCAGATTGGCCACTACAAATACCTTAATTCGTTCATTTAATAATTTTTGAGATTTTAGATATAAAAAAATTCATAGCAGCTTTTGTGTCTCTGTGAGAAGCTATATGTTTCAGTCTGTAGGTACTCATTTCTTACTCTAGTTCAAGTCTCAATAAATATCACTCGGCTCGCCAATGTACATTTTCCCGTCTCCTTCAAAACTAAACTACTAGTTTGGATTTCATTTGCTGCGCAAATGACAGCAATTTACTGACTAAAGAGGCGGTCTTCTTCCAATGAAATCGCAAATTACATAAGAGTTTTTCTTCTAAATACCGCCAGATAACCAAAAAAGATTGTCTATATGAATTGGGTTTTAACTCGTATAGCCAAGGCATAAAACAGCATATAATGCTTAATAATAAATAATAACGAAACCAAAGTTTAAAAAAAATATTGCAAAAGGAAAAATTAAAAAAGAGTATGCCTATATAGCTGATGCCACCATATTTATTATGTACACATTTACGTAATGTATCAAGACATATAAATGTATTTTTTGCTGTTTACTTACGCACGTAATATTTAACGTACATTTCAGCTTTCAACAAGTCTAGCCTCTTTGCTGTGCTGTTATTACATATTTTTGTTTTTTATATTATTTTATTTATTTGTTCCTTTTACCATTATTTCAAGGCACTTCTGCTGAAGATTCTGAATGCTACCGCAAACCGATAACGACTTTTGATACGATGCATTGTTGGTACCATATAATTTCATTTGGTTGCGCTGCGCTCTGTGGATGTTGAATATTATCTTGCCTATATAATTCATATAATACGAATAGAGTATACCTATATATTAAGGTAAGAATCTATATTTCTGTGTGAGTAAGTCAGTGAACAAGATAGAAAGAAATCCAAAAAATCGAAGACAAGGTAAAGCAAGGTTAGTTTTAATGCGGCAATTTAACTTTAATAATATTATCCTGCACTGAATCGTGTAAGAATAGGCAAGTGGCATGGCATGCATCATGCATGCCAAAAGCCAAGAAGCCAACTCGGTTGGCATGTTTGATTCCTATATATGTGGCTGTGTGGCAAGGTAAGAACAGCAGCCTGCAAATCAGAAGGTGCTTCTCATCCAATGGATATTAGATATACAGGTTCATATATATCTATATTTATGCATAATTCATACATAACATGTCTAGATAGTTCTCACTTCTCTGTTCTATACTGGTTTGATCTTGATGTTACCACCGTATGTACCACAATATTATTATATTTTGCTGCATATCACCAGTAATATGTACATGAAAATGATTGTTTTAATGATTATTCGCAAGGAGTTCTATATGATTGATAACGTAACGTAATATTATCGTTGCGGACCAACAATAAAGAAACAATGATATTTTTGCATACTATCTATTTTCGTACAAAAATTGTGGGACGATTTTTGTGTTACACATATGCGTATTAATACATTTTATATTTAAATTTTGCTTGATAAATTTAAGTATTGATTAAGGCTAGAAGTGGAAGTGGCTATTTTATTGTTTTATGTATTCTATTGTGAATGAATGATACGCATGCATGTGTAGATTACTGTATTGTGTATTGAAAAGCAGTTTGATGAATATCATTTTGGAAGTGATATCAATACTGTTTAATGGAATGCTTGTGATTGTAATAAGAAAAAAGCATATGCCAATGCAATAGGTAGGTATGCGTTCCTCCGGAAGATTATATCTAGCCGACTTTTTACCTTGAGTTCGATATTATTCTTATAATCATCATATAATCAGTACCCATGCTTCACTCATCACACAGACGTCATTCATTATCTTCTCATCGCATTGAAATCGGAAAGCTCATTCGGAAACGGCTGAATCAGCAATCTGCACAAATCATGAACCTACCTTTATAACAGTTTGTTAAAACATTCAATGAAATCGCAGAAAAATAAATAATGTGATGATGATTCTTCTTTCACGCATCAATACATAATTGCAAACGAAGCTGTCAGGATTGTCATCAACAACAGTCCAAGCCAAAATCACTAAATATCCGTTTGATACAGGAAAATCAAGGTTCAAATGAGCAGAATGCGCATTAGAATTTGTTGCAATTCGTTAATCAAGCAATCAAGGGGACTTTGAAATGCATCTTATATAGACATAGGTTACGTATGTACATACATTCTCCTTCTACTTCTTAAAGCAAAATACACAAGACGCTTGTCACGGTGAAAACACAAAATTGTAATACTTGAATAAGTAGTAAGGTAATATTACATTACTAATGATAAAGACTAAAACAATTGGCTTTTGGCTCGATAGGATTCATGCAATGAAACTTTGCCTGATTTCCGAGTTTTTTAGTTCCAAAATGTATTTTGAAATCTGTCTCACCGGTCACACGGAGAATTCAAATATTATGTAATTACATAAACTTCTGTGCAAGCTTTGCATGCATAAAAGTACAATGTACAGGTACATGACTTACTGTATCTCCACTACGCTCAACAAACTAGCATGTACGAAGTAGCGAAATGATTGAGTCATTGAGCATTTAAAGTTTTTGGGATATGAGATATGCCAATTATTGTTGTACAGTAGCTTACAAATGAAGGGTTGTACTGTCCCTTATGTTAAATTGATAATTCTTTATGTAATTGCATGCAAGAAAATGTAATGTTTGTTTTAACAATTTTTCTGAAACCCTCTGCCTACTCCTAAAGAGTTCTTAAAAATCTTAACTAAAACTGAAGATAACGTCCCTTAACTTACAACTTGTTAGTATCCATCTTTTAAGTTGAAATTTGCAACATGTTTCAGTAAAGAGGAACTTGGTTGAGTTTTGTTTGCAACGTGTACTTAGAAGGGACCGACAGACAACGTAATATCAGAAAGTAAGGCTTCGTTAGTTATAAGACACAAATTACGCTTTCTTCGTGCTTCTAAATGGTGCCCATTTCACATTTCAATTGGCTCCAAGGAGCCAAGAAAAAGTGGTGTAAGAAGCCATCATTATCTGTCTTGAAAAGAGAAAAACATTTTGTAGAAAAGGATGATTAGATATTCTGATGCTACTGACTGCGCTGCCTGTTGCATGTTTTACTTCTTTGGAAATGGGATGGGTTTCAGTTTTCGGCGATTGTTATTACTCCCTTTGTACGTGTTTATTTGTCAGATCTGTGGACCATGGATGTCAAACTATTCAAACAAATGATAATATAGCCAAATGAAATGTTCATATAAACTGATATAAACAGCAATGGCTTAGTAGGTAAACTTCATAAAAAAGTAAAGACGACGACTCATCTCTCCCGAGAAGCTGACTCATGGAGTGAGATCTTGGATTTTACCAGTCTTTTTTATGTTATGTATGTGCATTGTTATTGTTAGGTAGTAATCAACGTTAGTGATTGGCGATTGGTTAGTTATACACATCATACGTATGCATGCACATAGGTAATATATATATATATATCTCAAACTAACAGTTATCCAGAGAGCAGAATATGAGTGGTATCGTTATTCAAGTATGTTGGTGTGTGTGTCTTTTTGAAAACTTCACGTAAACCTCTTGAAAATGTTGATGAGATGCTGAAAAGGTTAAATTTGCGAGATATTTGAGTAAACATGCATTGACACTATTTACGTTTGCTTTCCAATCAGCCGAACCTATGTCCTTGCCATTTCAGATTGAAGATTCGGCGTACTTTGCCTATAACCCCAGGATCCGTCGACTAACAAATCCACCGACAAATTTGGTAGAGATATCAGTGGACAAAATATTTCACGCCAACCTCACGTCAAAGAGATACTAACGACATAAGCTACTGACTTGGTGGAAATTGAAAACGGCATCTTATCACAAGTTTTTACTGATATCAGTTGGGGTGAAACTGCAACGTGTAGCCCAACAATTGTGAAAATACTTCACGTATGTACCCATTGGTGTTGTGTACAGATAAGGACGAGGGAAGACGCGAAACCAATATTCTTATGAAATAGTATAGATTTATTGCTTGTTGATTGTTTGTTAAAACTTGCGAATAGTGTGGACCGCTCACGTCCCCATCATACTTGTTGCCAAAAAAGTTTTTGGTTGAGTAGAGTAGGCTACTGGTTGATTGGTTGGTTTTGTAACCATATTTTTGCATTGTTTCTGGTGAATACCATGTTGGTTAAATGATAAGGTAGTGTGGTGGTGGCCACCAAGAAACGTCGTGTGATGTGTAGTATGGAAATGGAAGTAGATGATTCATGTCATGAAATATGAAAAAAATCAAGTTTTTCGTTACTAACTTTTTTGTTGGCAGAAAAAAGAAGCTGTCTTACGTTTGCTTTGCTTCCGAACGTAGGTATATATAAATATCCTATACCTATATTTTTTTCTGTCCTTATAGTTTGTGTTAGTGCATCCCTACATCCTTATCAACGCAATCGACTTGTAAGAAGTTGTACTTGAGAGAGAAAACCCATTTGGCATTCAATACCCAAAGTTGATGATGATGCCCTGCCTAAAAGTCACTGGTTTTTTGCTTACTATTTCACTTGTCTGTCCATCTTCATCATCTTCAGCGGCAGCATCGCCCTGAATGATGAACAGAAGCACAACATCATCAGTTACATTATCCGACACAATATTTGCAGTTCACATCGCATCATCACATCAACAGGCATCGTTTGCAAGAAAGCAACTTTTTAGTGGCAAGTTAAGAGACAAGCATGCAACTGAACACCTAGCACTCAAAAGGGATACTGCATGATTCATGATGATGTATCTTATCCGTCAATCTTTTCAAAAATATTAATAATAAATGAATGCGAATCAAAATATTATTGCTGCTACTTCTGTCTTGCATTGATTGTGTGTCAGAGAATCATATGGGAAGAACGCGTTCGTTATATAGTATATATAATGCTGTACAGTGATAGACACGGATATATGAGAAATGCACTACGAGGTTAAGTAAATGCCGTAATTGTCTGCAAATGTATGTACATGTGTGCTGATTACTTGCTGTTGCCTTCTGCATAAGTGATTTTGATGTGGTGTGACGTTTCGTTAGGGAAGAACTGTGATTATGATTATTGGAGATCGGCAATTGATAGGCTCATAAACTCATCTAGAACATGGCGCTTGGCAAATAACATATTTAAAAACTTTCCTCAACATTTTGCTATTACAACACTACTCTATCAAATCCCTATTTTTATATAGGTAAAAGTATGAGTTTAATTTTCTTTTTGAATTACATTGTTGAAAAGAATAGTGTCCGTAATTCTAGATTTTACAATAATCGGAAAAAGAAATACCTAATCATACAAATCCTGATGAAATTGACCACACTTAAATAAATAGGTGTTTAGTAAATATCCACTGTAACTAATTTACGAATTTGGAATAAATAAGGGAAATTAGCATAAATACATACATACATGGTTAAAATATTTTTGTAATTGAAACATTGCATTGTATGTTGTAGATTAAATGTTTCCAATTCAAGACAAAAGTGCAGCTATTAGCAAGTTACCCCAATTGGTTTGCCATTTGAAATAATAGATACTGCTTTGCTTCTTATTGTTTCTCACTCAATACCAGTAATACTTCCACAGAATCATTTTGATTCATCATTTTGTTTTTAGTCAGAGCCATTGCATAAAAATTGAAAAAATGGGATTGATTTCAGTTGGTCAGTGGCTTCAAGGTTTTGTGGTTTCGTCGTCGTTAAAGTTGGAAAGGAAACTAAAAGTGAAGAAACCACATACTGCTGATTGCTAACAACTGTGTGGCGTAGGAGTTTATGCTTGGTCGATTTGTACAGTGTGCAATGTGAATGTGTGTGCGGTATAGTGTGGATAAAAGTTCCCACTATCAAGAAAGCAACGATGATGAAGGTGGAAAATGGATTTGATTGTACATTGCCTTGTTTTAAGTTGTGACATTAATGCCATGTTTTTAAAATCCCCAAAGTTTTATTCATTTCTGGAGATTTCATATGGCATTCATACAAGCTTGTTTCATTCACTCATAAACGATATTTCGACCATCTAGCCTTCAGCTGCAATGTTGGCTTTTTCCCTTTCGGAGCAATTCCTAGACACAACAACTGGAATTTAACAATGGAAGACAATCGTAAAATTTAATGGGAATATTTTACACAACCATTTTACCTTAAAACCCTTGTCCTTAAGAACCAACGTAAAAACTCTGGATGAATGAATCTGCTTCTTACTCTTCCTATTTTTTAACTGTAGTAGCTGACTGTATCCCTTTGAATACTCGGAGTTTGTTGCTTCACATCCATACATAAAGCATTACATTTTAAATGACGACGACGACGACGGAGTACACTGACGACACCAAACTCCTCATATTCGCCTTTATCGCTACTACACCGTATCATTATTCCCTACTATAAGCGAAGAAGGATGTGTTTTTCATAACGCTGGCTCTTGTACACCAAAACAAAACCCATTCATGGTCAGTAGTAAACAATAAGCAGCGGTATTGTTACATCAGAAGTGGTGGATGTAATAATTACAGTTAGTAGCGGCGAGTACGAGACTATGCAATTGTGCTATCAAAATGTATGCGAAATACAAATGTGTACGCATACCCTGCATCATTTTTATTTGCTCTATGGAGAAACTCATATACATTAAAAATATTTCAAACTCCAACGTTTCAAATAAAAGTACTTAAAATATACACACAATTAAACACACCTGTATATATGTATATAGTTTACTGCAAATAATCGTTTAAAATGTGACGAGATGTGTATATTTTGTAATGCTGTTTATTACATCTCATAGTCTACTACGGAAATATATTCACCGTAGCATTTGATTTTAAAAATTGTTTCGTTGGTTCGACACATAAGCAGCTCTGAAATTTCGTTTATTTCCACAGAATTTAAGAGAAAACCTCGAATCGTGCAGGAAGCAAGAGAGGCATAGAATATCCGTAAAAAGGAAGAGACAAGAGAACATAAAACATCATAACATTGAGCGGAGGTAGAATAATAATGTGTGTGTACACACTTTTTTCTCTGGTTTTGCTGCTGCTCTGCAGACATATAATATGCTTTTCTGTAGTAGCAAGCAAGCAGCAAACAGAATGAAGCACGACGACGACGATGAGGACGACCCGCCCAGCCAAATTATAGGGCAAGAAGAAGAACATACAGAAAGAGAGGAGTGAGATAGAGGAAGAAAAAAAGGCAAAAAAAAGTTTCCATGGAAATTCTATCGGCTTTTTTCTACAATGACTCCCACACATCTGCCTGTCTTTGCTCCACACATATTATAACAAACCACGCAGACAACTTGTGTGAGTTGTGAACTAAAACGGCAGAAAGCTAAAGCCAAGACAACTTTAGAGAGACAGACAGGAGCGATGTACGCATTTTCGTGTTGTATGCATTGGATCACACTCCGTCATTGCTGTCGCTTTCTCATCATCATCATCATCGGTCAACTTTTGAACAAATAAATCTGGTGGTTGATGATGATGGTTTATGTCGAAGAGCAGAATGATGATGATGATGATGATGATACAGTGAAATGACCGAAAGGAGTATACCTATACATATAACAAATTGTAAAGAAAGCTTGTGCAGATTTCCGATAAGTAAAAGGAGTACATAAGAAGGTGTTATAAAACATTGTCTATAGCCTATGAGAATCAAAAGGTTTAACGGTCAATAAGACTTAAAGTTTTAAGACGTCAATATTTTAACAGTATTTGTAGTACTAATAAAGTCAGGAGTAAATGAAGCATTGAGAGTTCTTCTACGAAAACGTTATTTTTTATTAATAAAAACATGCCTATTGCTCCAATGAGTGGGCCAGCTCAGTATCAAGCATTGCCAGGCTTTGTTTTGTCCTTGACCATTTTTATACAATTCTGTTATTCATGCATTCATTCGTGATTCGGCACAACTCTCATCAAACTGAACAGTGAAACTTCAAAAACAATCTGACATATTTGTCGGCTAAGCAAAAGCACACCCTTGACGAATAAATGCTTGAGCGACGACAATTTAGACCGATCCCTTGATATCTGTTGAAAGTTTAGAACCACTTATTTGCATATCTTTCTGCCTTTGCCGAAAAACTGCAAAACTTTCAGAAATTTCAGTGTATCCCTTTACGATACATGATGATCGCCTATTAACTTCTATCTTACTTGGTGGATTTGCCGCGTAGGTATTTTGCGATATCCCATAAAATATTTAT
This sequence comes from Sinella curviseta, assembly GCA_004115045.4. NCBI lineage: Eukaryota > Metazoa > Arthropoda > Collembola > Entomobryomorpha > Entomobryidae > Sinella > Sinella curviseta. The sequence continues at coordinate 30,451,276 of CM023203.3, read as the reverse complement.
TTTGTGTTTTCATTTCGTTTATGATCACTTGCCAAGAAACAGTACCCAGTATACAACACCTTTTATTGTTTGCTTGAGTATAAAATTTAACGATTTTTAGTAAACTCAAAAAAGCCGCTTTGATTGTGATGATGATTAAGTAAGTGGGTGCAATGGAATGCTTCTCCATTTTTGTAATCGACTTTTAGACCAATAATGTGAAGGCAAAAATAAAAATAAAATTTGAAACTCTACTTACGATTTTTAAAGCAAGCTTTCACTGATGACGTGATGCGATAATGGTTAGCTATAGGATGCGTATACTGTATGGGATGGGAGTGAATTTATGCTTAGGTACGAAAGATTGCAGTAAATTATATGCATCGTTCATGTTTATATGCACTTTGCACAATTTGCTGTGTGTTTGTACGAAGCTAGTAGTAAAAGTTGCAATAATGCATTTAATTAGGCCAATTAAATCTTACGCTGATATTTCATCTTTCACCACTAACAATAAACATAATAATATACGCATCGATTACACTTCTGCTTTAGTAGATTTTTATTTCTGTGATTGTAAAAGTTAATCCATTATGTGGCTATTTTTAGTTATGATTAACGTTGTATCCAGTGTTTTTGTGACGACCAAAACATGACAACTAATATCATACCTAAATTTATTTTTCATCGTTACACAACTCTGCCAATATCTCATCTCCGGAATTGGTGTTTAATTCATCAAAAGGGCACGACAAGCGACCCCCAAATGCATGGGGGGGATGCTTTTAGGATTAGGATATGTATCTGTGGTTCTAAGACACATGAAAGCAAACAAAGCAAGGAGATTTAAAGAAAAACAACAACGGTACAAGTGCATAAATTCAAAGTACTTATCATCCTTCAGTTGTAAGAGAATCGTCAACCCCTCTCACTGCCAGCACTGGTACCACATACGTACTTGAGTCGAGCGGCTTCGTTTTATAAAAGTGTCAACGCAAAACAGTGCAACATTTCTGATTTCATATGTTTGTTCGTTCGTAGAGTTTATTGAACACGTTATGACAGTAAGTTGTACAGTGCAGTGCGAGTTCAAAACAATATGTAATATGTGAATCTGTAACAAATCGTACGCTTTTGCAGAAAATATTGTATTGAGTACTACTGCAAAATGCGATACGTAAGTACGCGTATATGTATGCCTTCAAAGAGCTTGTATATTGCATACTTGTACTACAGAAAGACAATGGTACTTGATGAAGGGGACTCAGGTAGATGTACGCAACTTGACACATGTTATGTATGTATATAGATATGTATATTTTACATGTGTACTGTGTACTTAATATGCGTATACAGGTGGGCAGGACGAAATTGACCTTTTCTGTCATCTTCATAACGCAGGAATTGCTTATATTGTTTTGTATAGAGAAGAAAACTTTCTTTTCTTGACCACACCAGGCTGCAAGTTTCAAAATCATAATTATTACTGTGTATTTGTCTTGGGCTTCGAATGAAGCATGTGGGAATATGAATGCAAATGTAATTGTAAACACGTTAACCTACAAAAATATGAGTTAATATATTTACTTTTCAAAGAGAAAGGAAAGGGGAAGTGTCTTCAAAAATGAATCCCTTCCCTTACCTTTTGTAGTAAAAAGGTAGGCTTCTACTTCTACTGATAAAACAAGAAACAAACTTAGCAAAATTTATTTAAAGTAGCCATCATGTACAAAAAAACGTTTCAACTTACCTATAGCAAAACTTTTTCCTGAATTTCTGTACAATGATTCTTAGAAAGAAAATTAATTGTAAATGGTCCAAATTTTAGACATTCTGTAAGTAAAAAGTTGATTCATTTCGTCGCAAAACTCTACAAATAGCCAGGACAAGTACACAGATATATATAACCTGTCTAGGTATGCATAGTATTAAATGCATGTATAAAGCTGTTTTCTTATCAGCAGCAAGCCCCACATTATGTAATTTTCACATTCACTGTTATATTAATTATTATTTCCCATATAAAAATTTTCATGTAACCTTCCCCCAAGTCATTTTTTGACTGGCAACAAGAACAACAAGAGCCGAGCCGGCAAACACACTTGACAAGATCAGCAGGTCAGCCTGTTTTTCTTTTATGAGTTTGTACCTATTCTCCCCACTCCACGCTCCTGTCTATTACTCTTTCAAATTTCAATGGTGATGGTAAGAATAGCGGATAGAAATTAAAATTGAAACCGGCAACCCACAACAAGTAAGAAGTAGTAAAAAAGGTGATTTTTGCAAGTATTTTGTATTCAGACCGCATGCATATATGGATATGTGTATCTAGCCAATTATTTTGTACGTACGCATAAAGGAAAGTCCAGATATATATTGGCAACAAATATGCCAACTGAGGTTTCGACCAAGAATATAGGAGCAGGTTTCTTGAATGATGATGGAATTGATACTGGTACATAGTACATGCATACACACACTGATCATCATAAAAGTAAGCATGTACAAAGAAAGAAAAAAACAAGATCAGCAAAGCCGACAATGATTTCCATATTGGATGTAGGTGCGTACTGAATTGAACACCGTGAAAATTGCAGTAGACTGTTAAGAAAAACATATATGAAGAAACCAAACTAGGAGGAGAGTTTATATTTGCAGAGTCATAATAATAATAAAAATATCAAAAGATAAAATTACCACACCAGAGTCTACTTTACTGATCATCATGATCGCCATCATCATCATCATCATGAGATGAATAAATATTATAAGAAACCAGTTCTTCTCATATTATTTCTCTTTGGGAGTATGGATTTTTTCATGTTCTTAATTTAAATGAACGCAGAGATTGATAGAAAGAATACTTGTGTATTTTAATAAAAGAAGAAAATGTCTCTAAAAACGGGAGAGAGATGAACTGTCTACTGTTATCTGTCTAGGAATTTTGCTATCAATCAAAAACCACAGCTTCTGTTTTTCATCTGCTATCCTGCAAAAAAAATGTTGAAGGAACATGCTTGACGTGGAATTATACGCTTCGTCCGAAATTTTCCAAAATGCAGGGACTGTAAGGTCTTGCACAAACTGCACAGATTAGAAATACTTCAGTAAGTTTAAATGTTTACCCTTTTTAAGGTGCGCCGGTTTCGAGTGACGAATGGGTATACAATTCAAAGGCCGCACATAGCAATCTAATTATTTTGAATTTCCGTGTTTAATTCGAATACTCATTTGCCTACGGACGATTCCAGATAAAATGTTTGATTTTACGATGAGTAATTATAACTGAGCTACCGTCCTTTATCAACATCAACAATTCAGAAACGTGCGAAATATTTTGCAACAGATGCACGCTTGAAAAATCCAATATCGCAACATATTCGCACAAAACATCAAACCGACCGGTTCATGTGCATAATGGAAAGAAGAAATAAAAAATCCTCGATAAGATGATAAGATCCTTGTTTCACTCATTTTTTCGTCGTGGTAAGTTTCTCGAGTCAAGTCAAAAGGAGAGTGATGAAGACGAGCGGATAATTAACTTGGAGGTTTGATATGACAATCTAATTTTAATTTCTTGGAAAAAACAATATTTCAATTCAATTTTCCATCAGGTTCACCCTGAACGCCCCACAACAACAACCTCGTATCCGTATATAATGCTCTTATGCAATGCAGTCACTGATGAAACTGAATAAAATAAATAAAAAATGAACCACAAAAGTTTAATAAGCAAAACATTCAACATAATACAAAAATGTATAAAGAAGCCGGTGAACCAAGATAAAAATGACCAAGCGAACGCAGTGAAATGAAATGTTCAACTTGTGGATGTGGTGGATGCAGTTGCATTGCAGTTGTTTGTACGTAGTTATGTAGCCATGTTGTATGGTAAGTTGTACATCTACAGAAACAAATTAAAGTAAAATAAAAAAGTGAAATTAGAAAACACGACCAAGAAAGAAATTTCGGGGCTGGGCTGTCACTCATGTTATTAAGTTCATGTGAGTCTCGGCCAGGCCACCACAGCAAACGGTGGTGGTGAAGTAGCTTACCCCTTTCTTTCCGTTTTTACTTTACAACGAAACTAAAATGGTAAATATCTAAGTTGATGCATACCCAGGATTTATATGTCCATCACAGGAGGATGTGAATCGAGCAGGAATCTAAATCCACTTGAATTAATGGGGTAATATTATGTTTCGGAATTGTAGTTTTAATTGGAATTAGTCAGGGCTCAGAAATTGACGTTTACAAGGAAGGATCTAGGGCCAACTTGCATCTTCTTGGATGTATTATTGTTCGCAATATCCAACAACTTATGCGATCTTATGGGTTCATTTTTTGTTGATTGAACTTATCAATCTGCAAAACATTAAGAAACAATAGATCACAATGAAATTAATTGCGCGCGAAAATGGTTAACAATTAATGCAATCAAATGTCACTTCAATTCGTATCGCCAAACATTGTTACAGACGAGAAAAAATTTCGGCCAAGATTTGTGCAAGAAAACGTGAATATTTACTATCTGTTGGGTCCCACTCTACGGTATCATGTGCCCCATGCAATGAATGCCATTTTATTCATTAAACTCATGTATACTTAATGAAATGAGTTTTTACTTTTTGACTGTACTACATTACTACCAAACTACACACTAGACAAGCAGCACTACTACTCTACAAAAAGGTTATCAACATGCAAACGAGAAATGAAATGGGAAGTTGAAAAAATCCAGTCATGTCATGTCATACAAGGTTAACTCCCATGTGCCAATCATTCTTATTTCTCTCTCCACACAAACTTTTATCTAGCAACTTTACCAACTCTTCTCTCTCGTCTTCTTTGCTCTTTTCCGTCTGTCCATCTCGTCATATTAAATACGTATCATAACAATATTAAAACCAAACCGTTCACGCACTTTTTAGGTATTTCTTGTTCGTGTATGCACTGATGTTGGCATGATATTTGAAATGCACACTACTACAGTATATCACGTAGGTGTTTATAATATGATACGTATGATGATATGAAGTGATGTGATAAGATACATAGGTATATGTTGCTATACGCTGATTATTACTGCTAGTTTGACAATCTAGAGAAAATGTACCGGTAGATGATAATGTTTAAATGTGCATTGCGCAGTAACATTAACACATTTTTGCTATATTGTGTTTAAAGAATGGTCATGAAATGACCAAAATGCTCTCGGTTTATGAAATGAAATAATAATAAATTTTCGTGCAAAAGCGAGAATGCGCATACGAGCCAATTTGTTCAGTTTCATTTTTCTTTAATAATAATACTGTGTCGCTTTTTCTAATGACAGCATCATTGTTTTTTCTCTTTAAAAACTCACAACATTTTTTAGCCATTGTAAATAACGTTATATTCGTGGTCGTTATCACTATATATTTTTATATTACATGTACAGATACCGGTGTATGTAGGTATTTATATAATTTTACATAGTTATACATTGTAAACTATAACATTACTTAACTGTTTTTAATATTCCAAAGACCTTAGAGTTACATACTTCATCTTATACATTAAATTTATTTACACACGTACAACGATTTATACACTATTAATTCAGTTGTGTTATAAATTTATATAATACAACGAAGCGTTACACTAAATACATATATATAGGATTAAACATTTTTATGCTTGCATGGATGATCGATTTGTATCGGATCATTATTACAAATTTTATACAACATTTTATAATGTATAAGTTGTGAGAAGCATATTGGTTACACTAATTTGCATACAAGTTCTTGGCGATTAAAATATTATAGTTCTGAGATATAATGAATAATGTTCCTGATGATGATCTAGTTGGCTGAGGTATTGTGTATCATGTATATATATCTAGCATGTATGCAGCTTTTGCAGCTTGTCTGCATATATTTAGTTGTAAGCCGTGTTTCGTTTATTTTAAAAAACTTTCTGGCTTGAATAACAGCGTTATTTATTGATTCATTTTTACCTAGAAATCATTCAAAAAAATATTTGACAAGCGACTTTCTTGCACGCACGCACACATTCTGACATCTTATCGACAGGTTATTTTTTATTACGTGTTGTGTGTGACTGACAGAATCACAGACATGAAGACTATCAGAGGTTGTTTTGTACCGGCATCGCTGCAATTAAGAATAGAGTTACTTGAATCGTCACTGTACTGACGAAGATTAGGACAGAGATGGCTAGACGGAGATAAAATAGTACCGATAAGGTTAATGGGGCAATGCAAGACAGTCATTTGCTATTCTTTTTAACAATGGATGATATAAATATGTAAGAACATGTTTTCAGTTACTCAAAGCATAGGTCAAAAATCAGAGCAGAAAGGGCATTTAAACAACTAAGGCTAGTTGTTTAAAAATGTGTAAATGTAGTTATAATTAATAATAATGCATTTAGTCTGATGATAACAGTTACATATTTCGTATGCCATCCAGTCATTCAAAAGATTTAGGCATTCGTCTTACCTTGAAGTTCAAGTTCAATGAAAAGTACATTAAAGTTCAGTAAAGTAATGTAACTGAAATATTGTAGAAATTCTTAATATGAATACTATTTTAACTGCAATGACTCCAAATCATAATAATCAGGAAAGAATTTTTAAGAGTGGAAAAATATGAAAAAATGACTTAATTATCCAATCATACACTCTTCCATGCAGTAAAAATGATGCAAATACAATATAATAATAAATTAGTGCAATAATAATAATAATTAAGCACGTATGACATGGTTGCATATCAGCTTAAGCGCTATCAGTTACAAGTGTTACAAAAAGCGAGAACTGCAACTCTACTTGACACTTTACGCGCATTTCTTGCTCTTTACTCTTATCGTAATCACCACCGGTACAATGTATCATTATCTTTATATCGTCTGCCTTTTAATATCGTCGTACAATGAGCTATCAACGTCACAACCGTGAAAAATGTAAGAAAATACCATAGGAATATAAAACTATTTAAAATGCGTAATGTGGATAAGAAACAGCAATCATCTAAAGCCATCATAGTGAAATGTACCCTTTACCCTTCTTTCTCGTTGCTATTCAAGTTAGAGGAGGAATCGAATGCTAGCTTGAATTTAAACGAAAGATAAAAATAGGGTATACGAATTCTCGTTTTCATATCCTTATTCCTATATACCTCCATTGAAGGCCCTACAAACAGCTGCACATAAAATGACACACACACTCTTGCTTCCTCACACCACCCTTGGGCCCTTCCATCTATAAATTCACTGTGCTCACAACTTAATACACGTCTAGGACAAAAATCGGATTATAATAATCAAAACAATAATAATAATATCATCATTAAAACAAGCAGACCTAAAGCAACAAATAATACCATTGTTTTGCACGTCGAGTCGGTGTACAGTACGTTATACATCCATCCATACATCTTTCCTTGTGTGAAGTATGCATACATATTTGCTTGCATTGCACAGGTATTTTATCGTTTTCTTTTTCTTACTACCTGGCTTGCACCCATAAATTTTGCCTCAATTATTATCAATTCACCGACATATAAACTACCCCTGTGCGAATACAATAAGCATAAAAATTTAATATATAAGGCGAACGCAAATAGATGCAAAAAAGGCTAATTCTGCACATACACACATACGACAACAAAAGCACACTCTCGTCATCATCATCACCAGCAGCATGTAAAAGTAAAACATTCCTGTGTATTTTTATTTTATTTTAATGTAATAAGATGTCTTATGAACTACATGCGATATATCTAATATAAAGATTTGTATTTGTGTTTTTTTCTTGCACAAAACCCATCATAGAAACAATATACTAATATATATTAAAAGTTCAAAATCTAGCTACGTATGTATATACCTAAGTGAAATTTATGTAATATTTTTTATGCTAGCAAACGTATACGGTTTAAAATACATACTAACTCCCATGATCGAGCAATATATTATGCACTAAATACTTATTTCTCCTTCTACTAAATAACATGAGATATTGTTTATTGTGATGTGTGTAGTGTTTATGTATTGTTATTATTGTTAGTTATATACCTTTTATCATAGCAATTACTCTTGTTACTCTACATTCTTTCCAACACGTTTGTAATAATAATATGGTCGTAAATCGCAGAAAAAAACTTGCAATGCTGATGGTTATTAGTAGTGAGCATTGAGTAGCAACGTGGCTTTTGTTGTTCTTGAATGGCTGGTAATTCCGTACATATTCCCCAATGCAATCGACAGCACTCTGTGTGAAGAATCAGTACATATTTGTCTTATGCTCACAAACAAGGTTTGTTCAGTGTTCGATATATGTATGTACTTGTTCACTTGTTCATTTCATGTATAAAAAGTACTGCCACTATACTGCCATAATCATCATCATAATGTTTAATTATATCCATTAATTAATTTGTTAATTACTGTATCATACCGTTTAGCGATGAGCTAAAGTGCCACCGTTTTGCCAGCAGCCATTTCCCAATAATTATAAATGTTAAAAACGCTAAAAAGCCACTTAAAACAATGAAATGTTATGATATGATGGTGGTCGGTACTAGTGGGTAATGGTAGCTTATTATTTTGCACATGCTTGCCAATTAAAACAATTTAAAATTCACAAAATTAATAGTATGCAGAAGAATGCGAACATTGGAGTATGATGATGACCATAATAAATCAACCTGATGATGTTATTATATGCAATCATTAGAAAAGTTATTTGTTTGAAGAAAGGCGTGAAATTGTTATGCACTTCAAATGTATAAAATGCGCTAATTAAATTATCCTTTGCAAACAAATTTTGATTTTCACAGAGAGTCGCTTGATAATGATGTGACCTTGCCCCACCAGCACTACAACAAAAACTGCCACTTGCACTTGTGTACCATTGTCGGTCCGTGCCGCCGCGCTGCTACTGAAGTTCACGTCACATACAAAGCACAGAGAATAATTATATTTTTAATGATTTATGCCCTATAATTTTCGCAAACTATTATTATTACAAACAGTTGAAAAGTTAACTATCATGCGCTTGCGGTTATTCACTCGTCTGTCTTCATCATCAATCCATATTTTATATGAAAATTGTAGTAGTTCGTTATAATAATTGTTGTGTGTGGTTAGGTGTACGTAGACAAATGCGATTATGTCAGACAAAACAAGATAGCAGCGGCCGCTGTATTGTTTGTTGGCGGTAATTAACTTTGAACTGTTTGTTTTTGTTTTTTCAGTTTAAAAATGTAAAGCATGAACCAAAACGATACACTGAAAGCAAAAACTATTTGAAATTATATATGAGTCAAGTTCAAACTTACAGAGATTTTTGTGTGCCGATTTTTTTTTTAAAAAGCAAAATGATTTTCCGTCCTATGCATCGTGTAATGTATCATCTTCCTCATTGGCAGGTGAGAAGATGAAGATGTAAAGTTTTGTAGTTATATATGTAATTAATAAAACAGATCATTACACACTCACGCATATCACATTAACAATAATTACAGTTTTAATAGTAATTATATTTACTTAGACAAGTAATAATATTTGCTCATGTCCATTCATACAACAATACCACAATATACCAAAACAATCATCAACACATATACTACGCATCATATATATAATACTAACAGATACATATTTTTGCGAGATGTATGGGGCAAACCGAACATTTACTCACACGATTAACGAGGATAATATTACTATTATTATTATGTATTTTTGTATCGTCTTAACATGATTATTACAAGCAAAGTAGTAATTGTTTTATGGAACTATTAATATTTAATTAATAACACAGTTTGTTTATAACGTTTTAAAGTAATTAGCTATTAAGATACTATATATTATATTCTTAAATGCTATGTAAACTATGGAATGAGAGGATGATATGATGATAAAACACGTAATAATACTTAAACGGAATGATGTGTTTCTTTGAATGAATCTTTACTGAATAATAATAAATCGTACTACTGAAATAATGAAATTCTTCCCTAATTATAATTACGCTAATAAAAATTAATTGCTTGTGTAAATAGTAAATGAAATAAAAAGTGTAAGTTATTATAATAGCTTGTATAGTAAACTGTATGATAATATATAGCGCATATATAGCTTATAATACTTAACAGACACATAATGTAAAGAAGTATAGTAATATAAATTCTTGTAGTAGTAATAATAATAGCTAATTTTATGCTCAGTGACTTGATGAGATAATTATTTTTATACTATTTAGTATTTTCACAGCAGCAATACTTTGGACACTTTTTATGTTAAAAGACCGGATAATCATTTGAAAATATGCGGTGAAAAGTGGGAGATATAAATTTTCTCCACTTCAAAATACATTAGTGTTAACATTTATGTTTCTTTCTTGGTTTCGAAAAAGAGGTTAGATGTTGTATCAGAATTTTCAACACTGGAGTACCCGTTTTGAATCGTTTCTTGAGTGTAATAAGTAAGTAGCAAAGACACCAACAAGTAGCAAATAAATGTTTATAATATAAGACATTCTAAAGGAATAACTAAAAATCTGACTGGAGTTATAAAAACCCAAAAAAATATGTAAAATAAAATAAAGCAATATTATTATAGTAGGGATATATGTAGCTATGTAATAGTGTAATGTTTGAGTGTATAGAGTGGTGATCGATGAGCTTTTTCAGTAAATACACTTATATAGGAAAAACACAGGAATCATTAACCATGCCTCATTTTGAAAAGTATTTAATAATACTAGCAATGACCCTAATATAGTTAGCTACCTTAGTTAATATAATAACAACATTTTTCTACTCTATCTAACCGATTAGCTAAGTTTGCCTATTATTTAAAGAGATATTATAAATGTACGCACGCAAGTTACGCACACGTATATTTTACACGTATGTATGCAGAGATGTAAAGGTTTTTTGCCTATGTAAATCGTTTGCTTATTATTTTTTACACATGTAGCAAACTTTCAACCCTAAATAAGGTTTTTTTGTATAGTGCCTTTTCTCTAAAATAGTTAATTGTTATATACGATGTATGATGTATATAGGTATGTATATTATATATATATTGATAATAATGATAATTAAAGTTACTAGATATTAATAAAATGATTCTGTTTTTAAAATTGTTAGGAACCACGATCCCGACTCTATGTTAGCAGCGAGTGATCTTGATGATACCAATGATATTGGTAGGGTTGATGACCAACCGGAATACCCGGATGCGGAGGAGGATGATGAGGAGGAGGTGCCTGAGGTGCGGGTGGCTGATGAGGTGGTTTGACGTCCCACGGCGACACGGGCGACGAACAACTTCCCTGTATAGTGGACAGAAAAAAACACAAAAGTTAGAAACAATGCGTGAATAAATAAATAAATGCTCAAATTAAGTTGACAATGCAAAAGTTTTTGTTGTGCTGGCTTTTGTTTGTCCTCAGCCAACAGCTAAGCACCACCACCACTGCCGAATTGATTTATTATTCAGGAAACATATGACAGGTTACATGCAAAGGCAGTTTACGGGGGATTTGTAGGAAATATTAATGAACCTGAGAGAGGAGCTTCTCTATTATTCTCCCAAAGGAGCAATATATTTCATGATGATTTGAATACGCGAGAAATAAACACGAAATGTGGGGGAATGGATTTTTTCTGTTCCGATGATATTATTCATGTCGATATGCCACTAATGGTTTCTTATTAGTTATGATAATGATATGCAATGTAATTAACAGTTTTGGATTTCAGGACTGACGACTAGTAGCACGTCAAAGTTAACAATAGAATACAAATAATAATACGTATATAGACACACTTGACGCATATAATATTTCCCCGCATTCGCCCATGTACTTAATTTTTGAGAGAGATGCTTAATTAGATTCATAAGTGGAAACTTGGGTAGGCGAAGAGTGCCTGTGCACGTGCAGATTTTAAAGAAAAAGCAAAAAACTAACTTTTTATGAACTTTGTTGATGATGTAACACAAAATCTACGCAAGTATCATGAAGATGATTTTTAATGACTTGAAATACACAGCAAAGCTGAAAATAACGTGTTTAAAATGTTAATGTCCTTTGGATACCTCCGCAAATGTAACAGTGAACGCTCGTAATAACGCCCGTACATAAAAACCCTTTTCTGTGAACTAAGCTCTGGCGAAACTTTTTGCCAGTTTCAAGATTAAAAATTCAGCCGAGAAACTTACGTATGCAAATGAGCACTTCTGAATGAGACCAGAAAAGTATCTTGACGTTTCTGAACAAACGTCGGCAGTTGAGCCGATATTATTTCGTGACAAACCATTTTAAAATTATAGACCGTTCCTTCGAAAAATGGACGATATATATAATTTATTAGATGGGATATCTGTATAGAATTTCATGTGTGATGGTGATGTTGGTAGAGCAGTAGGAATTAAATCATTTTCACGCAAGTCGACCCGAGTGGGACTCGGCTTCATATAAACTGGAACTGGATTCTATTTACCTCCCATCTCATCTACTCAAAATCATAAGTTGCAACAGCTGCCTAATGTCTACATAATATTTGTAATCAAATTGATTCAACTAGACGGATTAAGAAAATTCTCTACGAAAAAAAAATCTACTGTGCAAATATATTTTACGCACCCATGCCTAAGCATACCTTGTAGCAATATTTTTCTTGTTCTAGTAAATTTGCTAGTAACACATGTACATCCGTCAAAAGTACATACCCATTAAAGAAAAATGGCGAAATATATCATAACTACCTCTTCTGTCCGTCGACATCGTGTGGGAAATAAATAATATCCACACTTTGCTCAATTTTCTTAAGGCTCTCATTCCTTTCTCGAGTTTTTCATACTCGTTCTCGCAATGCCCTCAACCAGAACAAAACTTAAAAAATCAATCTCTCTCGCTAGCATGGAATGCACACTAACAACGCAGCAGTAAATAGGTGGCTAAATCGTATGTAGAATGTGGGCACTGTTGTGTACTAGAAAGCCGCTGCTGTGATACGATTCGATCGAGAGAGACAGACGAAAGAAAGAAAACGGAGCCAAGAAACCAGTCTCCCGGTAACTCCTCTTTTATATATTTTTATTCTCTTCTCTCTCTCCCTCATCATCATCATCATCATTGCAGCATTGTTACCACCGCTGCACCATTCTCTATTTACCTTATGCTTTTATCGCCACAAAAAAGATATATATATACTGTTGCAACATCATTGTTGCATATTATTCCTTGTTGCCTCCGGGGAAAAAAACTTGGAAGCAAAAATGAATTTTTGCTCAGTCAGCCACCAACAGCAACTACATACAAGTATGTTGTTGTACATACTAGTACACGAACATGACATCATCATACATAATATTATTAATGTGTGTAAAAGCGTATTATATATGTATGGACATGGATATCCTCCTATCATGAATAAAATCCAGTTCCGTCCATCTACAATCTATCCATTTTCCCTGCCCATACCGTTCGCCCGTTCGTTCTCCTTTTTTTCAGATTATTTTACCTTCCAGCTATTTTACTATTTTTACCAGAGGCAAAATCTTGTTCTCATTGCACCGTGCTAAAACTCACAATCAGCACCACCACCACCATAAACAACTAACCATGCAATATTATCATGTCATGTATTTACCCAATTTTTTAAATGTGTGGTAGGCCGTGTCGAATAAAAATCATATCGGGTGGTTATCTCTTCTTCTTTTTTTACTTTTCAGCACCATCTTGACTTGAGGCATAATGCATCTGCATAAATGCTAAAATAAACAAGGGCATTGAAAGGAAGATTCCCTAATGTACCAAAATAATTATGCAATAATAATCAAAACCAACAAACAACGGCAACACCACTGACACCATGACCGTGGCTAAACGTAATGGATTGGGACGATTAGCGTTGTATGTACACTATTTCCTCTGCAATTGACTGCAAACATTTTTATCGTGTAACTTGGTGGGGAAAAGTGTACAAAAATAGTTTTGAAATTGTAGTTCATTGTATCGCATTGCATGTAAATTAAAACTGCAGAAATAGTACAACAAACACAAACATTGTTGTACATTACATGAAAATGCACACAGCACACTTTAGTAGTTCCCCAAAGTTTGTTGTTATCTCGGCATAATATTTTGTTCCGTCTCCGCCGTCCGTTTCGTTCGTGTTTCAAACTCACGCCACCGCCAGTATCAGTACGATTTCTCCGAATCTACCAGAGAAAAAGCCTGCAACCACACGTATGTACGTACTTTTTTGTACAATCGCGATAAACCAGTTACCACAGCCGTGCATTTAGCTGAGAGAGAGAGAGAGAGAGAAAAGAAAAACCTCCAAACCATGCTACACGACAAGAACACCTGAGTTTTGCAGCTGTTGTTCGTCTATTTGAAAGCAGACCAAGGAAAAGAGGAAGGCTAATATGATACTCCCATGAAAATGTTCTGCTGCTGCTGCTGAGGAAGAAGAAAAAGCAGAGCAGAGAAAAATGAATAAAATACTAGGCGGTATATTTATGTGCATGAATAAATGCACTGAAGTCATTATAATGAACACGTATTAATATGAAATGTCTTGCTTGCTACTGTTTGCTGTCGACGATGACGATTAGTGTCGGTTTTCTATAAAATATTTTCCAGACATGTTATATTCATAATAAATGCATGACTACATTTGATACATGTTTATTTTAAGGACTCCCACTTTTTTGGCGAATTACACTCCTTCTGCGGTTAACTAACTTTTCTCTGTGAGAATAATATCAACTCAACAGTATTTAGCATTTTTTGAAATCAGATCGATATATACTAAACTCGGGGTATATAGTTTATACCAAGTAGTATTGCAGATTGACCACACGAACTTTGGACCGCCGTCACCACCATTTGGAGGAACATTTTTTTATTCCCACCATCTTACAACAACACTTACTAAAAGCAGGAGAGACAAGTGAATTTATGGGATTTACGTGTAAAACAGCAGTCGTCAGTGCCTCAAGTCAAAAACAGCAATAATGTCAATGGTACAAACTGCACACACACACAAAAGCCATGTAGGTATTATTTCATTTTCGTTTTTTCTGCCTATATAGTCAGCTTGATTAGACATATGACGTTCTCACAAAATGAATTTAGTCATTTTTGGGAAAGCAACAAGAAAAAAAGAGAAATTAGCTGGAAAAGCGTGTGTCGTGGTAAGCCAAGTCATATAATTCTCTATAAAAACTAATCAACACTTCTTCTTGCTTTAATAAGCAAGTTTAGCAAGTTCATTTCACTATATTGCAAAGAGAATTTGTGTAATGACGGCCGACGGTAAGACGACTGGCGATGGTGGTTTACCAATAAGAGAAAACCTTTCCGTGAGGTAGCAGAATGGTTGATATGATTATGAAAGTGACTGCTGACCACGAGGATGTTTTCTTCAAGCAACATACTTCGGTAATTCAATGGCGACAATAAGAATGCGTATGTGTACTTGTCTTGACTAATGAAGTCTACCAACAAAATTATTGCGAAAACAAAATTTCAGAAAATGTGAACATCACATCATTTTAACCAAGCCATCAGCAGTTGGCAGTAGACTTGTTTCCCAATAATATTTTTTTCATTGACTGTACATGACCTGCCATTGCACTGTACTATAACTATATTTTTTGTCTTAACCAGTTCATTCTATCGTTCATTGTTCGGTTGGCGTCGTCTGTCTTTCGTATCTTTGAATTCTTACAATTTTGGTGAAAAAAAGTACTACACATGTGCCATTGTACTTTCATTGCAAAACCCAATTTAGATAGCGTTGAAAGACGCAAAAACGTGAGTGCGACTTTTTGCTTTTCTGAGAATCCCGGAAACATGTCGACAGCTAGTCGGTAAACAGAAAATACAACATGTAGTATACGCCATACGCATTGTATATGCATGCAAACTTTTTTGATAATTCTTCTAAAGAAAGTCTAGCTAGACGCTGGCATCCAGTAAAACAATAGATTGGCATCTGAGTGAGAAATATATTTTTATTTTCTGGAATAATATTATATTTTGTGCATAAGTATACCATTGCGTTGCGGTAATTCGCCAGTCGCGTACGTATTTATAAGCGCAAGTGCTAACTTTTATATTATGATATGTTTATACATACATTTACAACTAACTTTGCCAGAGCGTTTGATTGTTCATTTATATGATATGGTTCTGACTGGCTGGAATACGTTTTATACGATATTTTAGCTAGGTATGGTGATTTTTGAATGGTAATAGTAGTTCATGTGTTATAGTTGAGTTTCATTACATTTTGCCTGAGAGGTGAACTGATGGCAGTACTTGGCACGAAAAGACAAGGTTTTTTTATGCAGCCACCACCTCACCACACAGCCACACACCACTACATTGCTACTTTACTACTACCACCACCACCACTGTGAATTGCAACACAAGATTTTTCCCTTGAAGCGATTATAATATACTGAAGTAAAATATTCACAGTTTACATGCATTCTTGCATGCATTCAAATAATATGCGTGTGTGTGTCTGCATGCAACGGCTCATTCATGATAATATGACAACGACGACAACGATCATACCATCAACATCCTCATACTATCGTACTCGTGACTTTTGTAGTACGATGCTGATGACTAACTATAAACTCACTTTTTTATGCTTCGGATGAATCAATCGATGAAGCAAAAAAAGTACGATTTTCGTCCGTTGTTGTGATCCAAAACAATAAAATAAATAAATATAAAAAAATCTACGATAAATATACTAAATACGTATGTATATTCTGTAAGAGTAAAGTAGTCCATAAATTGTTTAAAAAATCTTTTCCTCCTTGTTACTATTGCACTTCTACGAACTAGCTTGACACAGAATTTAATTCTCGTGAAGAATATTTTTTCTTGTTTTTTTTGGCTGTGTTGCATGATAAGAACAGAGTATGGTATATGGTGTGATTATGCATGATATATTATTGATGTGGTGTGCTGCATGCATGCATTCATATCTCGGAAGAGCACCTGACTGACTGACTCCTCATAATATCTCGTGTTTAGACAAGACGTGATATGATGATGACAAGTAATATCCTAGCCTGGGAACATCATCCCATCAAAACAATATTTCGTTTGCATATCCATATCATCACGAAAAAAGGGATTTATATAAAAAAGTAGGAAGGAAAAGAGTGAAACAACTTGCAAGCATGTATGTATGTTTTTCTTGGTAGATTTATCCCTCTCTGTCTTTTTTTATAATATTGTATTTTTTTGACTGACTGACCTGAGACGGGTTGTTGGCATTAGGAGGAGGACTGAGGTCACCAGGCTGAGATGGGAATGAGTCAGGTGGTTGTGGACTCATCGTCTCATTCGAATTTTCTTGTTGCTGGCTGGGCGGTTGAGTGGAACCTCCTGGGGCTTGTGCTTGGGCTGCTTTCATCAGTTTCTTGTACTTGCTACGCCGGTTCTGGAACCAAATTTTTACCTGGAGAGAGAGAAAACATGAAAAAAACAAAGGAATTTAGTGGGATTGTTATTGTTTTAAAAGTGTTAAAATAGGTAATCATATAGGCAATAATACACGCACACATAGGTAAATATAAATATGGGCTTGGACTATGTTTAAAAAATGTGTGTACAGTAGTAATTTAATGCATTTTATTGTTTCCTTTTTGATATAACGTTTATACATGGCTATTCTACCCGTATAAAGCATAAGGCCGAACAAAAATGACAACTGAATATAATAATCTACTACATACGTACAACGATTACCACACTGCTAAATACTTCCAACGCCGCAAGGGTTCCATTATGATATGGTTTTATAACACAAAAACTACCACCTTTCTTTCCTTCGTGTGGTAGGTATGGTCATGTGCGTATAGCTGTGTTTGTATTTTTGCTGCAAATTTGTAATTGCACCTTTTTTTCTCTTCATTATCATCGTCTTACCATCAATTTCGCTTTTTACTCAATGCATAAAAACTAATTCGGTTTCATTGACTAGTATAGCATATTATGTACATTGTTTTGCATTTCTAACTCTGTGGTTCTGTACAGCTTTCATTTTTGCATTTATTGAGCATTATGGTTACATGTCACAAAACACGATGAGTAATTGTCGGAGAATGCAGAGAGTGTGTTGAGCAGGAGGAAAATGAAAATCAATTTGATGTCACAAAAACGACAATTTCATGGGCTTAATCGTAGTCATTTACGATTTGAACCTCCACAGGTTACAATTAAGCGCCAGGAATCGAGTAAACAAACAGGAACTGCATTATATTGGATATTCACAGGTTTCGGAAAGAAACGGTTGGTTGCTGCATAAAATGAATGGGTAGGATTACATACCCATTCAAATTGAAACCAGCAGGTACTGTTTTTTTCATTTCAGGTAGTATTATAACAAGTCATACAATATATCTGTCCAAATGAATGACCCAGTACGTTACTTTGCGTTTACATGCATATTATTTTTGGTGTTTCTAGATCACTTGTTTCAAGGTGAAAACAAACCGCAGACCATTTTATGGAGTGTTGGATAAAGCCAAACTTGTGAAGCAATTCAGCAATTTTATTTGCCTGAGTAATCCATCATGAGTGGAACTAGACTGGGCTCCACTTCTGACACATACCGAATTCGTATCTCACTCTTTTTCTCTCCTTTGCAACGCATTTATGTGCCTATCAATGAACAAGTCCAATAAAAATATAAAAGAATATGATACAAACTGAATTTTATTAGCTCTCGTGGAAAGTTCACCAAATCAAATAAAGGCACCATTTTTTATTCTCATAGAATTTCCTCTCTCGTTCATTTGTGTACATACCCATCACGAATTCTATATAACAAGCATCCATATTTTTTTTATAAAAAACAAAAACATCATCATACAACATGGAATATTCGTATGCGACTGAACACACTACAAACAAAACCAAACCACACAGGAATATACATCCACCAGCAACTCAAACATTGTTTGCCTCATGACAAGAGTCCAAGCTCCACCAACCACCACTACTACTACTACCGCCGTCATATAATCATCATCATTATCGAACAAAGTTGACAAAAGGGGACACATTCCCAGTTTTTTCATGTTATACCTGTTATCGCCATATTACATAGAACTAGCCAACCAAAACAACTCAAAACATGCCCCACACATTATTACACTTTATAAGCAACTATGTACACACAAGAACAGCGCCATAGCGCTTCGCTTATTCCAATAAGTGGTAGTTGGTAGTCGGCCAGCCATATTTTTGCTACATTTGCCGTAAGAATAATAAAAAAGGTGAGTAGGTATGAAATGAACGTTCACGTTCAAATATTTTCAAGTATTGCACAAAAATATATATGTGCATGCATAATATGCTGTTGTACGAAAGAATGTATGAGTTGTAGTAGTATAGCGTTAAAGTATGAAGACTGGGACTCTATAATTTTCGCTATTTTATGAACTCCTTTTTACCTAAATACACTTTCAGATATGTACATATACAAGTGTAAATCCATATATACAT
This sequence comes from Sinella curviseta, assembly GCA_004115045.4. Taxonomy (NCBI): domain Eukaryota; kingdom Metazoa; phylum Arthropoda; class Collembola; order Entomobryomorpha; family Entomobryidae; genus Sinella; species Sinella curviseta. Next base: position 30,431,733 of record CM023203.3, on the reverse strand, counting down.
CTACCGTTTTGGTTATATATGGCCACTTCCACAAATGCTCAATCTACTAGTTTAGCATGCATGAAGCTCTATCTTCATGCATATTCTATTATCCTTCACAACAACTATGTAAACAAAATAAGCCAAAACCTTCCAAACCATTTCATTATCGTCATGTATGTATGTACACGGTAAAGCTAGGAACAAGGGCTCGACAATGCCCAACCACAAAATCATATTTTTTTTCTCCAAAATCTATCATTATGATTATTATTATTCAGCAAAAAAACGGAATTTTTTTCTGGTCAGCTCACAGGAGTCGGTAATTTTTTCCGTTTACGCAGGCACTGAGTCATGTAGTGGCTAAAACTATTATCATCACCACAAAAAAAAAGCTCAAAAAAAGTAAAGTGTGTGTGCAAAGCTATTTCCTCCTCCTTTTTGTCAGTTTTACTGTTTGACCTCTTCTTCCTAAAAGAAGGCAACAACGACAGAATAGTATCCACACAAAAAATATTCATACACTACATCTACTTTTATTATTTCTGTAGACACAAAGCTACGTAAGGTAACAGCTAGTCATGCTAATATAATATTAAAAGGGGGAAAACTTTATTGTCATATTGACTTATAATTCTGAGAGAGGGTAGGCCGAGAACTTATATACTTCTTCCGAAAGCTACATTTATCACCGAAAGAGGACAAGTTGTATTGGCTTACTTATCCTACTTACCTAGAACAACCATGTTCTTCCATGTTCTTGATACTTGGTTTATTTATCGAGATATTTTTATTTTAAAACAATAATTATCGGTTCGGAGTATCCTCCTCACCACGGGATTAGTACATATAGCTACTGAATTAAGTTCCTCCAAGGCACAAAAGTTTCTGCCTTACACAAAAATCCTCCTAACAAAATGCCTTCAGGAGAAATTAGGAAATTCAGAAATTCACGTATCTTATTTTCCGCCCATCTTAGTTCTTCCGTTTGATATCGTACAAAGGGTTGCTCCCCTACGTACACATTATATATTTACAATGCTCAATAATATTCATTAGGGGTATTCTTGGAAAAAAATTCTACCTCAACCTTATAGACATATTATGACTAATGGTGCTAATAAATTCCCATTGATTATACTACGAAACTGAAATCCTGGCTGGCAAGGACATTTCAGTACGAAGGATTTACTCTATATACTGCCACTATTAGTGTTACTGACTTACGTAAAAATGAATACGTATCATCTTGATAATATGTAAATTATAGCAAAGGTAAACCTTGGAGCGAAATGCACACCACCACACCGGATAAAAACAGAGTAGCGCAGATACGTATTTACGAATTAGGAATAGAGAGACAGAGAGAGCGAGAGAATAATAAAACAGATATATATTTGCCTCATAAATTTGATAAATAGACAAGTTGACCACATCCCAAATGAAATCAGGTAGCTGGGAAGCTTAACTAACCTTAATGTTTCAGCCAAATAAAAATGCACACACTCTCATCTTACTACTACAACAAGTATGGACATGATGCACGCTAATCTCCAAGAAAAAAAACGAAATAAAACTGCCAAGATGCCAGGCAGTGTCAGCATTGAGAGAATCTTTTTCATACGAAGAAAGAAGATATCTATTAATGAACCATTGACATGGAACGAAAATGCACAGACGGAGAAAACTAGACTCACTCCTTTACATTTCAAGTAAGACGGGCGGTCGTCGTCTGCATTATAGTTGGTGGAGAGGCTGGCAACTAACGATTTGACGAAGTGCAACGCTAATTTTGAGGCTGCTACTGTGTTACTACCACATAAACATATTTACGTACATATATGCAATGTAATTACCCGAGTAGAGGAGGAACTTGAAGAAAAAACGAGCAAAAAAATATTAACGTTTTTCCGAGAGAGAGGAAAAAAGAAGTAAAGCCGTCTCATTACATGATTATGAATGCGTGATGATGATAATGATGATATATGTATGGGTGCCTAAGAAGATACGATAAAAAGCTTCACATGCATACGAACGCTTAATGCCGGACAGACGGAGGAGGCGACGTGTTCACAAAATCTGGCTGCATGCATATAGGACTTACTTATTGCTAATAATAATAATACATAATATGGAAAAAAGAAAGCTCCTTCTTCAGTTGCTCATTATGTACATGAGTTTTTTGTGGGCTTTTTGCTGCTGGGAGGTTTGATTTTTTGGTACACAGTAGCCAAATCAAAATAATAAATGATCTCATAATGGTCAATAAGCAAATAATAATCAAGAACAAAGTGAAATGCAGGACACTTTGGTGCCAGAAGCAAAGATGATGTTGCTGGTAGGTAAAGGCACATATATATATAAACCCTCTCGTGATATGATTACTTATGATGATCCTGATCAAGATGAGTTTTTGTGCAGCTCAACTGCTCAACAGATTCAGTGCTCAAATAATGGTCAAAGTAAGTCAGCCTTATGAAAACTACGGGATAAAAAAGCCTTTTTGATGTGTGGTGGTGGTGAGGCGGTGGGACGGCAGTGTGAATAAAGAATTTTACACAGTGAAAACCTCATTCTCAGGCACATTTTGACCAACTCAGCTCCATATAAGCAAGTGTACAAAATTATAATAACAAACACAAAAAGAGAGAAAATGTTATGATTATTATTGTAGTATTGCAATGGTTGGTGTTTTGTTATTATTGTCGACGGACGCCAGAAAAGTTGGATATATACACACCTATGCATAACGTGTACATCATCTCACCACCACCACCACCGCAACAAACCATCAATATAACCACCGGAGTTTTCCCTTGTTAAACCAACCAAATAAAGAAGTGCCATGAACAAGAAACGAAGAGTCAGCCCGAACATCACAATCACAGCAGTATAGTGAAAGAAAGAGCCGTCCACATACTGATTTTTCCTTGTGATAACAAAGTTTGCATGCTTGACAAGACCTGGTTATTGCGAAAAATATAGAGATGCGTATATTATGTATGTACAATGTTTTAAGCAAGAACATTTCAGATAAAAAAGGAATGAAAGAAGACAAAGGTATTTTGCTCTCGGGGACTTTTTTCTTTCAGCTCATTCTGATATACTTTATGACTACAAATAAGTTAATGAAATCTGGCACAAAAGCCCAAAATTGCAATATTTCATTTATGATTCTGTTATTATTTGACAAGGGAGCAAGATAATCCAGAAGAGTATAAAGTTTCTTAACTTTGTTTATAAAGTGAAAAATGGATGATGATGGTTGGTTGGTGATGGTGTGGTGCGTTTGCTCGTATAGACAGATCGTATAAAAAATGATGCACTGGTTGAAACGAAGATTGTAAGTTGCGATATGACCGATGATATACTTTTTTTCTTGGTTGGATAAACAATGTCTGTCTGTATATACGTGTCTGTAGATTGCTTGAATTTGTTTTGCAATGTGGGGGAAAGAATGCATATTTCATGTGGTCTGATGTGCTGTTGTTGTGTGGGAGAAGGTGTGTGCGCAGACAAAGAATGGAATATGAAAAAAAGAAACATTTTCTCTCATTCTTTTTGGCATTTTATGACTTTAGGACTCATTTTGAAAAATGAAAACAGCGCAGACGTGCTGCTTATATGTATATATGTATTTACCGGCTGCAAATGGTGTGGAGCACCAAAAGAGTGTTATTGGCATAATATGACTTCATAAAAAGACGAAGAATAGCAAAAAACGAACACTTTGTATATACAACACAGAGAAAATGAAGCTATAAAAAAGTCATACATCAAAGTTAAAAACTTACATTATCATGCATTATAATTAGTACACATTTTAGAGATACATACATAAAAAGGATCACACAAAGAGCAGCACAAAATCCCATATCAGCCATTACTCAAGAAGAAGATGAACGAACGAGCCATCGCACTTGAAGAAATGCAAAGGACGGCAAAAAATGAAGAGAGAGGAAAAGAAGATGATTGAAGCAAAAGGTGCGCCGGCATCATAAATAATCTTCTCGGCAGAGCAGAAGCAGTAACCAAAGCAGAGAAACAAAACTTTGGGCTTTATTTGGACCAACTGATACACATTCAACATTAATTGAACACTGTTTAAATTCATACTCCGTGTGTTCAAATCCATCATAACAACAACGTTTCATTCAGCAAACATCAGTGTGCAGCTCTCATGCGTTTTTAGCAGAAAAGTATTCAATTATACAATATTTGCATAATAAAACCTTTATGAAACTTTTCCAGCAATGAATATAAAAGCAACACATCATAATAGATTAATGAGTGTAAACGTAATTTTAATTATTCATTTCTTTAAAAAATTGCACCATGTGCTTTTCATTTCTCTCCTCTCAACTTATAAAATGTACCGCAGTGTGTTTTCATATTTTCTTGTTGTGGGGCTACCTTCACTTTTTTTTACATCGCTGTGGTCACTTGTTTCGAAACCCAGTCAAGTGCAGCCGGTTGAAAAAATGAGTAAATCTACCCAAACCAAACTTTTCTTGAGGAGCAAACAGCGCAACATCTCAAAATCACTGTACTATCAAATACTCCTGTATTATTAACGTCATCATCAACTTTCAGCATTGCTAACGATTATTATGATTACATTACATTATTGCACTTTTCAGTACTGCGTATTATTATTACGGATTAAAAAGCAGAGTACGTAGCATGCTTTACAATATTCCTTTCCAAGGCACGAGGCATCATTTGAATCACCTGTTACATCCCTTTAGCACACTAGCCACCAACACGTCATTATTATTATTATTATTACTGCTCTATATTACTGTAAAAATGCATCATTTTTCATTACGCTAAAATACTAGTAAAGGAGGAAGCACCTCTCAGAAACGAAGCGGAATTTCTTAAAGCAGAGCATACAACATAGTGCAAAAATACTACGTACGTGAGTATTTCCGTATCTTACCGACAGGCGCCCGGCGCCAGCTACATGCATGGCATGATGTGTTCATGACTCGACTCTCGACCAAGAAAAAAAACACGTCACTTGTAATTTTTTTATACAGGGCAAACTGCAAGTGATACTAACAGAGAAAAGGCGAGCCTTCATTATTTTCGCAAGTCTGGTAGGTATATTATATTCCCAACCAGTGGTTTTCATCCGTGGCTACACTACTAGCGCCGTTCAGGAACTTATCAATCATTCACATCTCTTTGAATTTCTTCATCAAAACCGATGCGTATAATGCAGTCAGTTGTTGGGTTTTTGCTATACAAAGAAAATATAATGATGACGTGTACGGTGCATCTAAAAATATTAAGAACAACAACACTCATATTTCAAGAGAATCAGTTGATCACAGAAAAACGGATATACGATGAGCCATGTGTTTCGCATCCCCAATAGTTTTTAGCTTGACTTATCATTCAGTCTCCTGTACACAACGAAGAAACTGCGTTTTGCTAAGAAAAGAACTTTCATCATCATCCGAGCAAGTCCACCATATTAATTCATTGTTTAGCTACCGTGTACATTATTACAATGGTTCGTTGTATTCATAATGCGTTGTATTCGTGGAACTTTGCGCTGAGGGAAATAGTCAAGGTAAAAACTCCTCTTCCGACGTTTGTTTACTATTTTTATAACCTTATAACTTCTGACACCTAAATGCTATAAATACCTTTTTACAGCAAGTAGGCACTAAAAATAATTGACAAATGGATTGAGGGATGAATTAATGCTGGCGGCAGCAATATTCCTGTAATTGTGGCGATGATGATGGCATTATTAATGCACGCAGCACGTACATTTAATTCATTCATTCATTTTTTCTTAATACATGACATGACACACGATACCATTGTCCTCATCAGAAGCTTAACAGAAAAAACGTTAAACGATTATTGGCATCTAATACCTCATAAATTTATTTTAATGTGAATTTTATTGCAAAGAAATAAAACTTTGATATATTTATTAACATTTTTATTCTCAAGCAAGTCAAGTTGCATGATATACTATATTATTCTGAAAATAAATACCACACAACACGAGGTGTGTATGCTAAAAAATTTCTGTGTTGTTCTCTGTGAAGTTAATGATGGCTTGTTGACTGGTAAATACCCACTTTTGTGTATTTGTAGGTAGGCAGACATACAATATGTATATATAAGTATGTACAAAGGTAAGATATATGTATGTACATAACTTGAAACTAATGATACGATAGAAAGGATGACGTTGGTACTACAGCCACATTTTAAGCGCGTAATGGCATACTGCTACACTCCAATGGCATGGTAGTTTCAGCAAAACCATATAGTTCAACCAGTGCTTTCAAGTTGGCTTAATTATTATTTAAATGTCTAAGTATAACTTGGCATTGTGGTATGTATGCATGTAGCATTCGTGAGAATTCCCGATTCAGAACTCACAGACCAAAGGCAAATTAGCAATTTGTAGTCGCGGACGGACGAATGAGCGATTCTACTCAGGAGACAACGAGCGTTTAAAGGAGATTTGGGTCATCTTCAAAGGGGAGAATTTCATGCTGCAATTCAAAGAAAAATTGCCTTTTTTATACTATAAACTCCCTTTGTAAATGCACATGCACATATTGTGCCTGAAAGTCAGTTGAATTTCGCATTTTTTCAGTGTGCTGCAGTACGGAGGGTAGACACAGCAAAACAACCTAGTCGGCTTTTTCTAGCTTTAGGGTCATTGATAGAAACTAAAGATGAAACAATTTAAGATTTATTCAGACAGAGCAAGAGAGTAATTATCAAAAACTTTTGCCATTTTTGATTCTGTATCAAGCATGAGTGAATTAGAGTAAATTTTGGGAATGAAAATGCGAGTATGTACTAAAATGATATTTTCGAGAGTCGACTTTGAGGTCGAGTTGTAGGGTATATATTCTTAAGTGTAAAATCATATGGAAATTTCATAAATGTGATATTCTTATGAAAAAATATACATAAAAAATACGCACACAAATTTCATTTTTGCTCTCACTGAAAAAGACACACATGACTTACTAAATATTTAAAGATAATCTGACTGACTGCTTTATGATGGAAACGCTTTAGTTTTTTGTCTTGGAATTTGTTCGTTTTGGTTTACAAAACGGTCAGAAGCAGAGAGAGGAAATCCCAGTCAAAAGTCAAATTGCGCTTGAGTGAGAGGAAGCTGGCAAGGCTGATTTTCATTTTGCACTACAGCGACTACTTAGGCAAGTATTTTTATAATGTGCACTTTTTTCTTCTTGGGAACGACTGATGATGGATTAATACGGCAGTGGGACGCATTGTGCGTGAACTCAAACCAACAGCAGCCAAATTCAAACATCCCAAATAACACACGCGAAGACGAAAAGGAGAGATAAAAAATTATTAAGTTCAAAAGAGAAAAAATCGAAAAAGTACACATAATATTCTACACGAGTGAATTAAATGGATTATGAGTCTCAAGTCTGCACCTGATGAGCAACAAGCAGTTAGAGATGGCTTGTTTGACGCTCTTCTTTTTATACGTCTGTTGTCTGTGTGCGATTGTCTGTAAATAAATTTTTATATTTTTTATGCATTATTAATACTAAACGTTTCGTTGTACATCGCATCGTAGAAAATATTATGTTCATTGAGCAAAACGGAGTTATATATATTACCTATATTACTTTATAATTTCAGCGTGTACACAACATTACTGTTTTTATAACTTGTTCAACCTTGCTTTTTTGCCTGCCACAAAAATATATTTATATATTATATTACGGTTTTTGTTTAGTATGATTTTTTTTCCTCAGTTGTTTTATAATCCTCTTTTATAAGATTCCTATCGGCATTTTGTAAACTCTTGTAGAAACGTAAATAATACGAAGGTATTATAAAAACGCGCTCATTATTACCACAATTGAAGGAGCCCCCTGCTGTTGGTGCCGCTGTGCTTAATAATAAACCATGGTGGTGGTTTGCGCTTCAGATGATGATGCTGACAATCGCATTATATTATTTTCTGTTATACTATCTGGGTGCTCATATACGAATGCTCGCGATGATAAGATTCACCAGCTATGACCATGCGCTGCTGTATTTATCTTATGATGATAAGGTGCTTATAACATTATTATGCAGTATGCTTTTAAAACTTCACAATAAATTATGTTGAGCTGAGGCAGCGTTATCATCGTCTTTGGTATCAGAAACAGGAAATTTTGTAGTACGAAAGAGTAATAATAATTATGATGATGATAATGTAAACAAAACGAATACAAGCTATTTGCCACAAGATGAGGATGAAAAGAAACACAATCTAGTAAAAAAATAGAGTGAGGGTGGTGAGGCGGAGGCTAAAGTCGTCAATATAAAAATGTTATTGCTTCTTTATCGCCATTAAATTATTTTATGTGGATATACCTACATGGGTGTACTCTGTGCTCATAATATTGTGTATGCTTGTGCAGTCACTTCTCTGGATAAGCAGACACTAATTGCTTGATTAGCTAAATTACAAATAGGTAGCTGAGAAAAGATTATCATGCTGTCTGTTGTGAAGGGAAGGATATAAAAAGGCTCGGCAATGGCAACTCTTTTTTTAGGAATGAAATGTTACACTTTTGACGTAAATATATGCATATATTATAACGTAAAATTTGCCAGTTGAGAATTTTGATCACATTTCTTGATAAGTAATGCATGTACGTATTCTTGTATGTAGCTTGTTTGTTGTGTGTGAATTCCATTTTATTATTACTATTATCATTGTTAAGGTTGTAAGCTATTTAATATCACATCACAATTTTTTTCTTCTTCGCCACAAGTTTTTTTTTCATTTTTTTCTGACATGAAAACTAATATTTGTCTGAGTGAAGAGGAGGTAATAAAGTTGATGTAAAAAAACAATTGCGATTATCTGTTGCTGATATTTTATTTTTGTTCTTGGAAGTAGTCTCCGTTTACGCTATGCAAATAACCTTTTGCTGTGTTCAATTGTGAATGACAAGTGTGCGCAAAAATAGTATGTAACTGCAACGATATTATTATTACCACTTTATGCAAAATATGACTTGTTCTTATTACCTACATACCTATTCAAGTCGTCAGTGTGTCGTCCTAATAAAAATCACACAGCTTGTAAAAATAAAACAAAACATTAAAAATGAAAAGGAAACGTTCGTATGAATCCTTACTGTTTTAGCAGTTAGTTTTTTTGGTACATTATAACTCATTCCATGAGCTCATGAACATTAACAACTGGAAAAACGATGATGACGCTGTTGTCGGTGATGAGGATGATTATGATGATGATGAGTATAAAAAGAAGCATCAAGCGGAAACCATAATAATATTTTCAGGTGGTAGTGGCATACTTACTGCAATTCAATTCTTGCCTGTGTATTCAACATATAGAGTAGATTACATAATGTGCATTGCACACAAGCTTTCACAGCTTCATTAGAAGGGTCATAAAAAGCCCTAGAGGAATGGGTTTTAAACGGCGCCTGGGCGGGTTACATGCTTCCCTTACAATCATCATAACATCCTTTGATAAAAATATTGTACCTACTTCTCTCTCTGCACTGCAGCAAATAACCTTTTCTGTGATGCTAATATAAACCGATGAGATTATCTTGATTTCTGTATGGTTATCTGACTTGTTACTTGACTAGGTGAGTATGATGTTGGTTGCAAATAAACTCAACAACTTGCCCATTCTATAGCGTGTAATGTCGTTAGGATAAGATTTGCTAAAACTGCCAAACAAAACAACTTATTGAAAATCCAAAGAAATCAATTAGACATGCTTAATTGTTACAGGGCACATACAAATGACAAACTAATTGCTTTAAAAAAACTTTGCTTTCTTTTTACACTCCTTTCTCGCCTTCCCTTTTTTTCTTCTTTTGGCACCACCACCAACACCACAACCACTGCACCGCCATCATAACAATAAAAGTAATGATTGTTGTGACTCAATAAATTCTGGAGTCTGTCTTTCATCGCTTTCATTTCTTTTCAGAGTAGATGAGACGCTTCACACAATAAAACGCAATGTCCATAGAATTACATGCATGATTATTATTACCAATTCATTCACTTTTTTTCTTTACAAAGACAAATAGGAGTCTCACCGTTAATGTTTACACAGGTATACACTCGTATGAATGTCTGACTGTATGTCTATATACCCCGTTTTATTACTTTGTCGTCAATGCAATTGCAAACTCACTCGGTCTATGTGCTGCTGCTGCTGCTGATGAGCCCGACAGACACAAGACGGATGGATACTTTCTTAAAGCTTAGTCATTCTTAATGGCTTCTTACGTGTCTCATCATGCATGGGTGAAATAATACATTTAAAAAGCACATAATATAATATATTCTTGTGAATGGATAGGAAAAATCTGTCTGTTCTATGTTATGATTTCAGGATATAAATGCATTAAAGTAGACAACTTTTTTTCCACCTGTAAAATCCAGACTCATTCTTTCAAGACCAGCCATCCGTCCATCTCTCCGTCCAGTTAAAACATTAAAAAAGAGTTTACATCTGAAAGGTCTGATGGTAGTAGTGTTAAATGCTGATGATGATGAATCAAAGTTACATCATCGCAACAAAAGGAAGTCGATATTATGAGGGAGAGCGTTCGTGTGTGTTTTTTCACTTTTTTCTGCACTTTTTCATTTTTAACAAGAAAAGATTTCAGACAGTGGAAAAGTAAGGTGAGCGTCGGCATTCCCAGTATTCACGTCAGCAGTCAGGCAGAATTTTTCACCATGATGATGCGTATAACCATTCCGCTAATCGTAACAAGTATACTCAAACGAACCAGAGGACGATGATGATGATGACGGAGAAGGAAGGATAAGAGAAAAAAAGTGTCTCGGTGGTGACAGAGTACAAGGGAGGTGTGACTGAACATTTGTTTTGAGACAAGGCCGGCCGAAAAGGGCCCAACCCAGGCGCCTTGAACATCCTAGCTAGAGGGAATCCTTCTAGCTGCTTGCTCTGACTTTGCTGGCTTACTCACTCAATTCAATACGAGGGGTAGGCTGATGAGAATTGTGTGGTGAGGTGAGCATATCTGTTTTTTCTGATTTGAGTCTAGAGGAAGGACAGGACATGGTCCGCTGGCTTGAACTTGAGAAAAAGAAGGAGAGGAAGAACTCCCTTGCTCCCTGTTCATCCTTTCAGATGAAAAGAAAATGTTTCATATAAACAGAACATTATACCTACATTAATATCATCCCACAGTGTATTTAGTATTTATCTGCATAAACAACATTAAAATATAATTTGGGTACTGCACTAGTTTCAAATGTGGGTAGTTGTATTGTTTTAAGGAACACGAGATCATCCGACATTTTTACTCAAATACAAAAACAATATCTATCACCTAAACAATATCTATAAGTTTAAGATAATATCGACGTGTTGCGGAAGAAGAGCAGATATGTTTGAACGCATATATTATATGCCCTTCCTAGTTGAACTCGGTTCTATCCACTTCACCCCGCAAAACCAGGTATACAAGTCACCTTTTTATTCTGAGAAAAAAGTGAAACAAAAAGTTTTCAAGAGAGCAGCCCATTTTTACGCCGACAAAACCACACACACACACACGAGGTACCTATAAAAATTGTGGCCATAGGCCACTGGTCAAAGACAGGTACAAGTAAAAATACTACAGACTTTTGAATATTATGAACTAGTAAAAGTACGTACTTCTCGTACAAGCGTCTTCAAGGCAAACACAGACGGTCAGGAGGAGAGTGAGTAGTGAGTGCGAGAGAGTGATGCCGACCTTCGGTCGACCATAACCCATACACACACTCCTACTCAACCCCATAAACGATACATGGTCGGAAGAAGAAGAAACAGTTTTGTCCGCTTTATAGGTATACATTATAATTTTTTTACTGTTTCTATATTCTTCGTCGTATTATTATTATGGTTCCGTAATGACGACGATGGTGATGATCATGATATTATAATATAATATTATGATACTTTTTTTTAGTTTACTGCGCGCACAAACAAACTCAAGAAGAGCAAAGACCTTTTCCCCTTCTATCTTCGGTACTACGTAGGTACACACTTTGCTGCTGTCTTATGGCTGGACCCATGATTTTTCTACATAATAGCGATGATGAGTGGATCAGGTCAGATAAATACGTATTACGCACAGAGTCAGCAAGTTTGTCAGTAAACGAATCTTGTAGGATTCTGAGAGGAGAGAGGTGCCCTGATTCTTGTGCCGTTCATGACGACTTCTTTCTCTGGCTGATGATAATCATCCACGATGATAATGGTCATAATAATAACGATTATTACAGTGATCCGTCGGTCCCTGATGATTATGACCAAGACGAAGAAAAAGAAAAAAATATATAATGATGTTGGGACTCGACCGGCCGGGGTTTGCCAGATAGACGTAACGTAACTGCTTTCTAAACAGCATTAGATTTTTTTCTATTTTGGAGATTGGTGTCTGATGCAATGAAAATTTTAAGGGTTAAACTTTGGTCCCAAGAGCTAACCGCTTTTATAACACGCCTATCTTTATATTTTGAAAAATAAAAAAAGATCCAAATCCCACATTTTTATTTATAGGCTGTTGTAGAGCCAAATTATTACATAAGGAAAATGTGTAAGAAATGGTTCCAATAAAACGGTTTGACCGCCATATAAGATGTGATGAGATACGATTTCGTGTGATAATCTTCAAAGTTTTGTGTGTCGAACCTAGTGACCGACCCACGGAAATTGCTATTTTCTAAACAATACGTGCCACGATCATTATTATATGATCCACATCATCACTTTTGCTGTTTCTATCAGGAATTCGGATAATTGCCGTCTGTCTACACTTTCCTGAGGTTTGCTCCAGTTTTTTTTTCAACGTCCAATATAATGACGGTATAAGAAAATTATCAACATTTATCGCTGGCTTCGATCATTTGAAAATTTCCAACATTTTTATGGAACAAGTTGTTGAGCTGGACTAATATTAGGGACTTTTATTAGGGATTCAAAACTTATTTTTACCTTTTCCAAGTCAGCTCATTTCTGCTTTGTGTCAGAGGAGTGTATCCGTCATTGTTTCTTTTATTCTCTTGTTTGTACGCTCCTCTTTGAGTATTCATATCATGATGAAAGAAGACCGCAGTAATGATTTTGTTACGTTACAAACCACCACCGCCATGTACATCATCATCATCATCTGAGTCATTACCATTTACCTCATTTTTATGCCTTTTCGCTTTTGTCTATTTAAAGTATTTCTTCGATAGGAAGGACACCACAAAAACATTTTCACAGAAAATATGCGTGTACCTTGACCACACGCACTACTACTCTAATGCCTTTCGTTTCGTTCTTCTCTGGAGACCACAAAAATGAACAGAAACCAGAAGAACCAAAATTGGGTGTAGTACTGCGTAATTCCCAGCGTACACATGTACATGTGCTTACATTAGTGCCAACCAGAGACACAAACCGATCTACCTACAGTAATCAAAATCAACATCATACATCGGCTACTCTTTACTACTATCTAACCTAGAACGACTACTTTTTTGTCTGTTTTCAGTACTTCTTCTAATGAACATGAACTGATCAGCAGCAAACATACAACAAATGAATTTTTATGGCAGGAATTCATGCAAAAGTTAACGTTCCAAATTATTATCGACCATATTTCATGTAAAATTTCAAACATCTGTCTTCCTCCATTGAACGAAATATTGTGCATGTGCTATTTTATCACTATACATTTCCATTTTCTTCCGTTAAAAACCTAATTTGTAATTGTCAACAGTCCGTGCGACGATACGATGGTATGGATTGCATGACAATCTTTTAGACTGCGAGTAGGCACCTTTGACAAAAATGCAAAAGGGAACTCGACAATTTTCATTATCCTAAAAAAATCATAGTTAATGTATAGCAAGCTGAAGTACATAGTTTCTTTCCCCTTTTTTTCTTATTCATACAACATGATCATGTTCAATGTGTGCCCAACCTCAACTTTTCAAGTTTTGTAACATATTTTCAATTACAACAATGAATGACAATGATGATGCTCCTTGTTCTGTCTTTCCATCTTCCTTTCTTTTTCCTCCTAAATGTATAATGCATAAAGTGTACTTTGTAAAGAGGATAAAAAAATTAAACAAAGTAACTTTGCATGCTAGTAACTAGGATTGTGTCTTTCTGCAGCAGAGTACCATGTTACTAATCATTATGAAACCCCTTTTTTATTTTGCACATGCATATACGGCAACAATAATCACAATCAGCTCATGTTTGTACCTTATTACTAATACCTATTATGCAGTGCCATTGTCGGTATTATTTCAAAATTTCAACAGGGCAAAATGTTGAATGTAGGCACAAGCACAAAACTTTATCATAATCATCGTCGTCGTCGTTGCTGCTGCGTTATTATTATTATTATTATTACATACATAGGTATAAATTCACAAAAAAATACTCTCACAAATTTACTGTCACTTTCCCGTCATCGTCCTTTTCAACAATTCAACGTTTTCATGATAATGATGAGAGGAACTTTATCCACCTTGCCAACTACGCATATATGCTGCTCTTCGAATTCATATTATACATCCGCCTGCCTTTCTGTCATATCCTCATCATCGTCATGTAATTTTTTTCACGAGGAGGAGGAAGAAAAGATACATGTAATATCCTATATACTCTTGACAACATTGCGAGGAGAGTGCAAGCAAGTGTAATTGTGTATGCAACACAATTTCATTTTCCTGCCATGCACACTCGACCCCTTCCACTAAACTCTCAAGTGGACATGGAGTGTCATTCATACATTTTACAACAGTTTCTCAAAAGAACAGGAGGGATTCGGGACGGAAATTCGTACAAAAAAGGGAAAAAATTATTATTACATATCCACTGTGTTGTGTAGCTAGAATTTTACCAACTTTCCAAGCATGCTCACACCAATATTACATTTTTACGTAAGTACAAACGATATGATCATGTTAAATGTTATCATACGACGATTGCGCAATCACATAAAACATGCACCGCTTTGGTTATGAATATCATCCAGTTTTTAGGAAAAAATATGAACATCATCATGCAATGTGTTGCAACAAACGTGATGGCTCTGTTGATAAAAGATGAGTAAGTAGTATTCTAATAAAGTGCATGTGAGCATTTAGTTGTTCATAGAACAAAATATGTGCTTTCTTATTTACGTACGTACGCATAATATTCTTTGCTTGTCCACTTCATTTTAAACAATGCGATGGTACGCGATGTCGATGACGACTCTTGAGCTGAGTGTATTGTAGTATTTAATGTTCCATGAATGTGAAAATCTCTTTTTCATTTCCCTTTTACATATTAGTTCACTCTGGAACATTAACAACACAGCAACAGGCCAGCCATCCACGCAAACCAGCAAAAACGGGTAGAGAGAGAGAGAGGGGGAAAGGTCAAAATGTATCCATTTGCTATGGTACAATGGGTTTAAAAGGATTGTGGATAAGGACATTATGGAGTATGATGATGAATATATTGCAAGCACAAAGTGGAACAACAAAAGGGAAAATTTACTCAACTTGATGGTGCCTGTGATGACTGACTGGAGTGCTGGTGCTGGTGGCGATCAGTCATCACGATGGTGGCAGTGGTAAGAACATTACACGGCTTAGATATACGTATATTATGGATATCATTTAAAGATGTACAAATATATACCAACAAAACTGTAATAAGTTTATACGATTTTCTACCCTCTGCGTCAAAGCTGGAATATTAACGTAATGTGACACTGCCGCCGTCGATACCGATGATGACGAGTTGATCGGATCATTCTTCCATCAACCAGCTAGCCAACAATGACGGTAGCCACAAAAGGGACACGCTTTTTTTCATTTTATTATTCCATTATGCATATCAATAATACAATTTAGCAACTAGCTTGCCTTGAGTAGGTATGTACACGGAAAAAATATGTTTACGTACCTACTTACATAATAAATTAGGCACAAATGTACATACGAACCTTGATTGATATAATCTACTTGAACTATTTACAATAATACAACAATTACACGACACAATAGACAGATAAGGAGAGGATAATATGTGTACCGATTTAATGATAATCGAGTATCACAGCATGTTGAAGGGTGGCTAAACCGCTTTGAATAAAAGATCGAAAGGAACGATCTGTTCAAAAATATCTTAACTATTTGTACCTACAAACGAGCAAGTTTAAAGGTAAACTATTTCTGTAGAGATTCCTATTCTGCTTTTACATACAGACCGATTATTACCACCAGCCGCCAACCATACCACTACTACCGCACGTATTATGATGAGCGAACGAGAAGCTCGAATGAACGTACGACATTTATTCCTCTTGACACACGCCACACAGTTTGAACGTTATAAGGTTAAGACTGGTGGACCGACGACGGCATAATATATGATGATGATCATTATGAGTAGGAAAATAGAAAGAAAGAAACTGTAGCCAGCCGAAGCGAGGTGAGCCGTGGCAAAATGACTGATTTTTTGCTTGATTTTCTACAAAATAATATTTGTACCTATTTTCATGCATAAACCACCACAAACACATCACCGACTCTTGATGTTTTAAATGATACAACCACGAAAAGCGATAAGATTAGGTAGCCACCCTTCTTGCTTATAGCCGCTTTGTTTATAAATATTTTTTTCCTTCAAATGAGCGTTATTGGGCAAGACCATGCCACAAAAACCAGCAGCTTGAGTAGGTAATGTAACAAGTAACAACAGCGATATCAGACAGAAAACATCATAATAAAAATGATAATATATATACTCGGCAAGAAATATGGAGACAAGGTACCATCTACCACACAGCACAGTACGAGATGCTGAGTTTGATGATGAAATGAGCGGATCCTCGAATTTCGTTTTAAAAACTTTCCACCCGAGTGGAGACTTAATGAAGCAAAAATTAAGAGAGGTAAAAGGATACCTTCGTGGAGTGCAATTAGTAAATTTGTACGCTACGCTACAGCTGATGAGATTTTTAAACGGATGGAGAGAGTTTGTGAGCGGGTTTTTACAACAATATTCATAGGTATACCCATGACGGTTGTGGCAAAAAGAGCTCATCACCCTGGTTCATTACTCTACCTCAACATTATCATATCACAGTTTACAGTACACCACCACCAAAAAGCTCGTGTGGTGTGATATGGGTCATGTTGGCAAACATTTTTTTGCGTTCATTCATAATATGGAGTAGAAGTTTTATTGCATCCGTGGACGCAGGCCCCACCAAGAAAAGGACATTATAAGAGCACAAAGGTTGAGACTTGCACATGTTGTCACGTACGTTGAGCGTACTTCTAGTGCTAATTGGCAATTATGTATATAAAGCAGATCGTTTAAAATTTGACGGTGGTCCTTAGCTAAATTTATTGATAAAATTAAAGTCACATATAAAAACCATTATGCAATATAAGATATTAAAAACTTTACATCTGCATAATATGCGACTATGTATGTAGGTACGTATGTATTCATGCTGACCTTTGCTTTTCATCGTTTTTGTTTCTCGTGTAACATTAGAGTTGTACATGTGTGCTGGTTGTGTACTAGCAAAATGTTGCCATTCCATTACAACAAATCGTGTAGTACGTGGACGTGGATTTTTTTATCAAGCAATAGCCTACAGCTACCACCAAAAGGTTCGCAGCTTTACCATACGTCATCCATCCAATCCAAGAAGAATGAGAAAACACATTATGCAGATATACAACATGATCCGTTCTCATCGTCATGTGAGGGTTCAGCTTCAACAGAAGAAAAGCCTGAAAAGGACGTGGACGTGGTCGTCTTCGTCATTCATGAAGTTTGTTGTTGTGATGCGATCACGTTGACTTTTTGATGGACGAGATGACAAGACTCTGACATTTCTAGGCGAGCAGACAACACCAACCAACCACACAAGAATGTACCATATGTATTACTGCTTATCAGTTTCTAGTTGGGATGATAGTATTAGCACGTTAAAAATTCCTGACGATATCAGGAACAGTACTATAATATTCTCCATCGTTGAATGATATCAGCATTGCCAAGTCACATAGGTATATGTGGTATTTTTTATTGGCAATGTGACGAGACAACGATGAAGGCAAAAAGCACAAAGCATCGAAAATGATCATTAAGAAAAAAATTCTTCACTGCGGCACCAACTTTTGTACCTACCTATCCCATATATACTTGTTCTCCTCCTTCAACTTTGCAATAACAAACAGTGAGAATTTGATATGACTATGACGAAGGCCACCAATTTTTATTATTGAATAAAGGAAAAATTTGCGCACTTTCTTTGCAGAGAGTGATTTGATCATGATTGTCAAAAGTACAGCCACATTACCACCCATAAGCAAGAAATATTTTTTTGAAAGAAACGCGTTGGTCGGGTGAGACTCGTCCAAAGACGTAAAAATCCAATGGGTGAATCACGTTGTCTCATCATCATCACCATCAAAACATCTCTCTCTCCCTCTCACGTTACTCTCTCTTCTCTACATTTTATTGTCTTGACTTAACCTTACACCACACTGACGATACTGATTTTGCATAAAACAACTACGCAGAAGCCATATCCAAGGAAGAGAATGAGCAATAAAATTCAATGCAGCTCCTGATGAGGATGGCAACATAACAATAATGCAATGTGTTTTCAGGCATGTAGGTTGGTAGGTAGGTATGGCCAGATAGGTATTAAAAACCACGCCATGATGATGGCGTAGTGATTTTGAAGATGTTGTTACTGCCGCTGTTGCAATGAAGATGAAGAAGCCACACCAAAAAGCCACAAAGGTATGACTGCTTGCTGACTAACAATAAAAATGCAAAAAATACAAATCAAATGAAAAGGGTATGGCTTTCTTGTGAGTGTGTCTGCCTGTGTGTGTGCATCATCATCATCATCGTCATCATCATTCTTTACATTTGCTTTCAATTTGACAAGAAGTGCTTTACTCTCATGTTGATTTTATGTAGTTGTTAGCTGCATGGCTATGGAGGATGGGCCCGATCTATCTATTTTATTGAGCGTCCAAAGAACAAATGTAAAAGTTGCTCTTTTGCTGCTCATGTTCTTGTGGTGCGGCAGTAGTGGTTGTTGCTGCTGTAGTAGAATAAAAGCAGTCGAGTCAGCAGTAGTAGTAGTTTTCAGCCAAAATCAAAACAATAGGAGCCCTGACTCATTCTACCCTTTTGTAATATAGACCATATAACAACAATAATACAAAATGCTTTTTCTCCTCTTTTACAATTAACTATAGTAGGTAGGTAGAGAATACAATGAATGATACAATATGTATTAAATGGTAAAGCACTATGATAGAAGTCGGTAAGCAGCATGATGAATGTAATGTGGAAGAAGAAATGGAAGACGGACGACCGACTACGGCGGATGGATATTGCAACACCAACAAAAACACAATACAAGACAATATAATGCAATATAAAAAATAGTTATGCTGCAAGAATAAATATATATTATTGTGCTGTATTTATATAGGGAAACAGCACAATGAGTGTGTGTGTGTGTGTGAGGAGAAGAGAGGAACGATGATGATCGTTTTGTGAGTTAAATTCCATGGGATGGGTTGGGACGGCTACTACGACGGACGACGACGGATGGATAATGGCATATCAGACATTGAGCATGCATGAAATAAAAAAAACCTTCTCTCGCAGTCATTTAGCAGTACTTTAGAGAGAAAAAAGGAAAATATCACGCAATCACAACAGAACGTTATATCAACATTCACAATAATATTGAATGCACATTTTTTATGAATAAAAAATCTTACGTGCAGACACAGATTAGTTCACAATATGCCAATTCAAGTTAGGTGAGTACTGGTAAAGCAGTTCTCATATTATATAGGAGACGTTTTATGTATAAAAATATACACACAAAGCTTTTATCAATACCGTTTGGTTTCGTAGTAGTAGTACTTCATGTTGTTGCCTCTTGTCATATTACAACAAATATCAAAAAAATATTCAGATGAAGTCGCTAGCCTTGATACGGCAAAGCATGGCCAAGTAAAATAAAAAGTTCCCTTTACTAAAGTACTTTGATAAATTCAAACATTTTGAGTCAAACCAGAACTAGTTATTGCAACCTATACAATCAATATAGAAGCCTATAATACAACAACTACCTACCAACTTTTTATTTATGCTCATGCATCACATCACAGACAAAAGCAGGGTTACCTTTTTTAGTAATTTTCACCTGTCTTAAAAACTTGAAAACATTCTCGATACGAATCTTTTCGCTCTTATACAGCTGCACTTACGCAATTTTTTGCTGGTAACTAACAAGAGAAACGTGTAAAGTCTGTGAAGTACGGTGCGAAATGATGCACCATGTGATTTTGTTTGTTGTGTTGCATGCTCATTATTATTGTAGATTATATTTAACTTTAGGTTTGAAACATGATTTTTTAATAGATTTTTGATAGTTACACACACACCTACGTAATCAAAACTAGAATACTGTTTTCTGTCGACTGATTGTAAGTTATGTTTTTGAGAACGTATTGTAATACATTTTGATGTTTCTATGTTCATACAGCATATGCACATTTGTTTCGTTTGAAAAATTGGAGAAATTTGTAATATAGCTACGTATTTTGTGTTATTTGTATAAAGTTGAACTTTACGCGGCGAGTTTTATCAAAATAATAAGTGTTTAGCGGCAACAGTAATAAAAACACCTCCAATTAGATAAACAAGAATAAAATATTTTATGATATCATAATATCCGTTAATATCTCTAATGTGCAAAACTATAATCATCAATCTATTCTTATGAAATTGAAATAGAGTTTTAGGAACTGTGATATTCATTTGCAGAGAGAATGCAAAAATCTCTAATTCTTTTAGGATCGTACAGCAGTTGACGTTCAAGCTGTTGTATGTAGGGTTACCCAATAGTCACCACCACTGGACCGACCGACTTCCTTTCTTCACAATATGCAATAGACGTACATGACATTCCCAGCCATTCATTGACGACTGTAGTAATCCAGTTTCTCTTTTAATAAATGAATAGTCGGTGCATCAGACTTTTTTAAATTCTCCCCGTGGTGAGAGACAAAAAAAAGCATTTATTTCCACCAAGAAAACGGATGAAAGTAAAACACGAACAGAGTAAATACGATGGATGATCATCGCAATAAAAATGAAACAATGTGTGGACACATTGCCACACATAAAAATGCACAAAAACACAAAGAAACATATAATCATAGGGATCCATCATCAACATTATCATCATCCAACATAACATGTAACACGTAAAACACAAAGAATAGAATATATTTCTATGTAGCTGTATATAGGTAGCATTGTGTTCATCCAGCGATGAGGGAGAGGACAAACCAGTACAAAGGTGGACAAAGTAGCTGAAGCGCATCCAATTCATAGAATTTATGAAGAGACAGACTATCAGTCAGAGTAAGAGAGAAAAATCCCATTACGACGACAATTGTCACAAAAGGGACAATAAAGCACACCACATCATCATAATCAACTGCATCATCATCAACAACATACAAACTAGGTACAAACACACATTCTCATTCCTCTTGCTACTAACCGACATTATGTAAAATGTAAAAAAAACGAAAGGAAATTTTCTGTCAGTGAACATGGAATAAAAAAATTGACTAAACACATAACACAATATGATTACCAAGGTGTATAGGTAGGTAAACCTCTCTCCTGTGAAAAAAAATCCCTTCAACCGAATGACTGACTGACTGGCTGGTTTCCTTTTATTTCTCCTTTCTAGTCTTTTTACGTTTGAAGGTCACCATCAACCAGTACAGTGTACATATTATTTTGGATTTTTAGATAATATACATCATTCATACAAACACAATGGTTCACATGCTCACGTCCTCTCTATATTTACATAACTAGAGCTCTAAATAAATATTATTATTTAGCTATTCACCTGACCGTACCGCATAGTTCAGTACGTGATGCTGTGCCGATGATGTGTATTGAACTCACGTCATGCTCGTCCAAAATTATAAGGGCGATTTCGTCACATGGAAAAAAATCTTATGATGATGGTGGTGTTGTACATTTGCAGAGAGCAACAAGTTCGCACCTTTTTACCTTTTCAAAAGGAAAAAAAATCCGCCACAATAAAAAGAGCAATAATAATGTCTGTCAGTCAGCTAGTCTCACAAAGAGAGAGAGAAAAAATTAGGGACAATAATAACAAAAATACATGAGCATGATGATAATGATGATTGTACGGTTTTGTTGGCTGTCTCATGGATTACTATAATATGTACACACAATGCAATGTATTGACATAAAGCGTACAAGTAAGTAGTAGTTTTTACAGTTCACTCAGAATGACTAATAGTGACGATGTGCTCAATGTGAGTGTCCTAATAATCACATTATGTCTCTTTTTGTCTCACTCGTCAACACTTGCGTGGTGATAAGTGGTCTTCTGTTGACGTTTTACTAAAAGGACACTTGAAATGAAATAATAATAATAAATCGAACTAAATAATAGTAAGTAATGCAATGGTTGAGAGTGTCCATCCATAAAAATCAATTGATTATAATCCATGAACTTTTCCTGTGAGTGTGCCTTAAAAGATATTTTTTTGCCTTTGGGAGGTCAGCATACATCTCTATCGCCATCGCGCACAATAAACTTCTTCGTTTTCTCTTTCAAATCTCTCTTGTTCTTACGCATTCACACAAAAAATCCAAACTTTTTTCCCACAGCAAGTGATACAAATAGCATTTTGCTGACCACAGGATGAGGATGTACACACCTTACAATGCACATTAGCGAAAAACGTTCACTTGTTTAAACGCACACATGGGAAATCGTATGACCAGTGCCCTTTTTGTTTTGCTTTTTTTTCTCTCATTACGCACTATTTGCAGCTTGCAACTATATCGTTTTTCAGATAATTGGGTACGAGTGAATACGCAGTTATATTGCTCATGTCCATTTAGTACCACTATCATATAGTTTTCCCTTTCATTCTCAACGCATCTTAAATGCCTATTATGCCAATTATATTGTTTCAGGCATATTACAAATGCCTCCCTACACAAACAAAAAAGAAAAGAAAAAAGCAACCGTGATCGTCCATCCATTCATTCCCATCATTATATATACCTACATATATATATTGTGCACATGCGTTATAATGTCTACAACCTCAGGATATATGTATATATACAGCAACAAGTCACTCATTCATAAAAAGAAGAGAAAAAATCATTCAATAATAAAAACGCAATAATAATAATCATCATCTTCATTATTATCGTCATCAAATAACACATGATGATGATACGATACGATATATGCGTGCATGCTTGGCTAACTCTATACTTTACTTGCTGCCTACTACTCACCGCCACCACTTTTAGCTGTGTACTGCAATGCACTAGTGAATTGCTATTATTATTGGCAGTTTACTTTTGTAACTTTTATTACATCAACAACAACACTAGTTTTAGTAGTTGCGGCACAGGGCACACAGAGAAGAATATTAAATGCTATCATGCAAATAAGTACAAAACTCTCCGCCGACACTGCTGCTTGCTGGTGCGCTGCTGCTGTTACTAATAATTACAATCATTAAGACTTGCTACTACAACTACTAGTACAGCTATTAAGCTTACTTCTATTACTACTACTACCTCAGTTGTAGTAGTCAAAAGAAAACAAAAAGTGCAACAGCCAAAGTCAACTCTCAGCAAATTACCATTGCGTATGTAGGTATATAATATATTTAGTTACACATATGCATATAATATATGTGCAAGTGTACAAGAAGAATGAGTTGAAATACTAGAAAAGCAGAAGAGAGTAAAGGATACTCTTCGTTTTTGTGATAGCAAAGTAGTAATAAAGTTAAAGAGTATCACTTTTGAAAGTGAGGAACTACCACTACTAGAAGGTAGAAGGATGCAGAGATGATGATGATGAGGATGCTTTTGAGAACGCATGCATATAATTGCCATTTTTATTATTATTTCCACTCGTTTCTTCTTCTTCTTCTTTGGTCATTTTAAAATACATTTAAAAAATATTTATGCTATGAGAATTTAGAGTGTAGGTAAATAACTAGTTGTGATAATATGTACTTGAGAAGCAAATTCACTGAAAAAAAATTTCTGCTACACTTTTTGCTTTAAAAAAATGTGAACAGTGTACACGCGTAATGCTAGCAGCAATAATAATGGTACGAGCGAGCTATTATTATTAGCTAACTAACAGTGATAGCAGCAAGCACACGCAATATACAAAATGCTCAGGTAAAAATATGTGTTACTTACGATTTATTTCGTGTGTGAACACGGTGATGCTCAAGAAGGTATATCGTTACGTTTTTATTGTTTTTTCTTCTTCTCCTTTTGTTTTACTTTTGTTTTGATGATGCTGCTATATACGAACACATTTTCTTTGCAAAATTTTATGGCGCAATGGGTAGTAGTAGTAATAGATACATATATATGAGGATGAGTTGATGTGCCATAAAAATGTAAAGAGGAGCAAATTGGCGTTTTTAATAAAAAAAACTTAACGTGTGTACATTTTTATTGTCTGACGATGAAGATGCGTAATAAAAAGAAGTAACTCGAGTTCTTCTAAGAGATAAGTTGGTTTTTATAATTTGAAAATGCAAATAGATAAGGCTAAACTATTACCTGCAAAATGATACGAGTTGTATTTAAATCTGATGTGTTGTGAAACAACAAATGATGAATACGTATGATAAATTAAACTTCCATAAAAGTTCATTACAATCAACGATAACGCTACATGTAGGGGCCTATATGGAGGATAACTGACTGCCATATAGATTGATATCGACATTAATAGCTACAGGGATATCCTACCAACCAGAGCAGTGTGAAAGACACTACAAGCATTGCGAGCTGAGGATAGGGTGGAATGAATGATAAGGAAATTGTAATATAGTGAGTGCCACTGTCGTTTACGCACTACACCACACAATTCGATTCAATTAAACTGATATCATTTAATTCATTACTCATTTCATTGCTCTGGATTAGAGTAGAAATGTAAACATGATTTTTATCATGACAATGTTATTATTGTTACTACAAGAATATTACTCTGTAGTACATCATTTTATACTGCACTTTAATTACACAGCTTTAATTAGTATTATACGTTGGATATCCTGTACTCCCATATTCACACACATGCACAATAGTAAGTAGGTGGTTCGTAATGTGATTCTCTGGGTGAGAAAAGTTTCAGGAAAGAAATGTGCGGATATTTGGCAGGCAGGAGGGAAACAACTGATGATAACGAAGACCGAACGTGCTGGTATCCTATCTGAAAGTGCGTAATATAATTATTATTGTGCGGCCTTCTGTATAAGAACGTCCCATGGATTATTGTACCCCAACACAATATCATTTTTTATTCATATTAAAATATTATGTACTTTGATACATGAAAAGTTTTGTATCCAGAGACATTACTCTGCTGAATCTTGAATCGTTAGATAAAAAAAGGTTTAACTTGGAGACTGAAGTCAGTCAGTTCTTCTTTTCAGTGGAAGAAGACAGACTGAATAAGAAAATAAAAAGCAGAGGGAAACCAAGCTTCCGGGGACAAGACAGCCAACCTCTCCGTAAACACCTGTTGTTGACGTGTATTGTGAATATTACTGCAATGCAACGTATAAGAAGTTGCCCATACCCATGACGCAGTCCATGCTCGTCGTCGTCGTTTTATTGTTAATGTAAGACGGAGACGGATGGAAAGAAAAGAAACGAAGAAAAAAATACATAATATTGTAAAGGCCATGCTTTTTTTCATTTTACTCTATACTACTCCCTCTCATAATATTTTTCAATGCATTGTATTATTGCTGCAGCAAAGGCCGTTTCGGATCCATGCCTGTAAGGGACATGGGGATGTAAAACGAATAAAAATGGATATAAGAAGAATAATACAACGATCAGGAAGGAGTTGTCGTACAAAGATCAAGAAAAAAGGATTCACGAGAGAGAAAAAAATAACATTTTTATGTATTTCTTACCCCTATTTAAGTTTTATATAAAATGTAATATAGAATCAATAAAAATTATACTAACGCATGTACGTTTTTATACCATTTTCATTACGTTTATGGCTCAATTCATTGTGTAGGACTTTATAGATAAATACAATATAAAAGTAATAACAGCAGCAGCAGTGAATTTACAATTCAAAACCACGCCGTGTGGCATATGGACCAAGAAAGGCAGCAGGAAAAAAAAGTAGTAAAGGGAGGCAAAAATGCTTTCGTGGAGGAAATGAATCTTGCGGCTTAATCATACGCATGTGTGTGTAAGGTACGTGTACCTTTATCAAGTAATCCAACAAAAATAATCAATTTACTTCTAAAAAGTCGAGTGCAGTTTCTTTCACTTTACTATAAAAAACCAGTCCGGTGTTTGTGTGATCAAACAATATTAGTATTGTGATACGATGGTGGTAAATTTAACTGACATAAGTAAGCCATATGACCATAAGGCCCCTGTGGGTATCATCATCAGCATGATGTAGCGGGAGCAATAAGCAGTCAGGACGACACTGCTTGTTATAACAGCGGATACAGCTCCCAAGCACGAAATATGATTATTTTGTTAGATTTTTAAAAGAAAAATTGATATTGTTAGAGTTTAGAAGGTAATATTATAACAATGAAAAGAAGGTAGTGTTCAACTGTCTCCGTTCTATATATGTTCGTGTATGGTAACTGTTTCACCGCTGTGCATAATTCAAATTATTTGGTCGAGCTTTCGCCTGGAGATATACTCTACATGCCTACTTGCCTCTCTGTGCACTTTATTTTCCACGCTACTCCGATTTTTCACAACTCCTTGTATATATAATGATTTATAAAAATAGCTGTATAGGTGTAAGCGGAGATAGTTAGCAGGAAAGAAACAAAAGATACTCGCATACAACGAAATCACAGGTAAAAAAGAGGTGTTTCCCACTACTTACTGGATTCCAATAAATCCTCAACTGTAACAACAACCACACACAACAACAGCAGCAAAATGCCTTTTTTTGTTTAAAAAAAACTGTACTCCTGTTCATTTTTTCACAGCCGGAAAATATTAATATGAATTACTGTCTTCCTTGCCATTTATCATCCCCCTCTTTAAGAAAACGGTCTGCCAGTCATAAAGCATAAGCATATATTAACGTGAGCACATGTACTGCTTTTTTGTCAGTTGAAATGACCAATGTTGTTGTTAACTCTTTCCTCTCTTATTTAGCATGATGGATGGCTATATTAAGTACAAAATGTTTTCTCATGGACTTGTGCTATCTAAAACAATCTTGACTCGGCTAAGTTGTTTAACCACTACATTGACTGTATAAGTACATTAAAATATACTGACTTTGACTTTTTCTTCAAATTTGTCGCGTAACAATAATGAGGTGATTTGTCTCTGGTGATGTTGATCAACACGATAAGGACTTACGGTATATATGTTAGTATCAATTTCTGTTGACGTTCTTCTGATAACTTTAGTTATTATTACAGCTAAGCATGTTTGTGTGTACACTGTACCGTACACACACAGTAGGAAAAATTTTATGGACTGTCATGTGGCAGTGGCGTTGTCCCCTTTTTATACTTTAAAAATGAACATATCAAAAATTTGCCTCTCTTTTCTTGTGATGAGGTTGCTGTTTTTCCTTTTAACATCTTTATTAACGCTTGCAACATCAAAAAGTGATTCTAATTTTGACAATGGAATATATGTAGGTATTATTGACGTAAGAGCAAGACTCACTACGAGTGAGTGAATACATGTCAGTTAGTACGAACCACAATACAATACTAGTACAGTCCTTGTTAGCGGGGGATGAGTAAGCAAAAATTGACAATGGAGAGTAACTAGTCTGCTGACTGACGGGAGGAAAGTTTTCATTTTTACAGTGAAACAGTTCAGTTGAAGGGATGCATGGTTTAGGCTAGGCACAAAAAGCTGTAAGGATGGAGTACACCTTTTGAAACATGTACGTATCACTTTGATTATTAGTACACAAAATTCGAAAAAGTTTGGAGAGCACTTCAGAAAAAAAATAAATAAAAAATTGAATTCTGTTTTGTTAGGTGACACAGAATTTAAGATATCGTGGATGTATGTACATGTCGAATGAAATTTGATATACAAAACACTGCCAATATAATTACAGCATTAATCCTGAAATCCCTAATGAATCCATGTGATTTTCTCTCCAAATTCGCAATTTCTTAAAATACTTGGTTAAGAAATTCTATTTGTATTTCAAACGTGCTTCTTCTAAAGACAACTTTTTAATTTGAATCAAACTGGCTTGACTAGTTGTAATTGTAATTGAACGTAATGATAATGATGATAGAGTGATGTTGGTATTATGCTAAAAAGTTTGTATTGATTCTGATGGACAATTTTATGATGCACGATGCAAAAAATGCAACAAAATTGATCAAAACTTGATATATAGCAATGCACAATTGATTAGCCTGTATGTACACCGTATTCAAATCAAATGATAAACGTTTCTCTGTTTGTTTGTACAATCGTCATCATAAAAAATTTTCACCGTGCGTGTACTATTTTGCAATTTAAAATAACAAATCATATACTCAAAAACATAAAATATCATTGAATCCAGGTCTCTCTTTTATGCTTTCATGCTACTACAAAGTCGATTCGATCATTTGACTGCTGCAAATCATAGTTCCTTCATCTTCTCAGTCAATCAACGGCAACATTGGCAAAAAAATACCTGGCCTATAGGTGTCTTTGTGTGTATTTGTTTTGGTTCCTTTTAAGATTATAAAAAGCTTGGGACGAGACGAAGATGAATGATGAAGCAGGTTGATAGCTGAAGTAGAGCTACTGTGGGAGAAATAACCTGAACGGTGAAATATTGAGAGATGAGATGATGTACCTATACATTGTATTTTTATTAGAAACTATTTTCCTTTCTTTGCCACATTCAATTGAAGAAGATGAAGAAAAGAGATCCTTTTATTAGGCATTTGAATTTGATATTTTTCTCTTTATGTACTCTACTGCTGATGAACTATGCAGCTACCACTAGTCAGACGGTGCACGTATATTCATAACATTTTTCATGATGGAACAAGTAGATTGGAGTTTTCTTTCGTCTTGTTGGGACTTGAGAAGCGCAAGTGTGAAAAGTATTTAAAATATATAATATGATCTATGAAGATATGAACCGTAACTGATTGAACAATGAGAAACAAGTTCATAATTTCTTTACGAGGTTTTTTTGTGGCTTATTTATTTACCTATGTATTCTTTGTATTCCAACTCGACAAAGTGTGTAGTGTGCTCATAATGTACATATTTATGACGGACGGTTCGCTTGGAGGAGGAGATGTTTGATAAGATGAACCTATTCTCAAGTGAGTCTTTTCTAAATCTTGATACAATATATGTTCTTGTTGGTGAGAACAAGAGATGATCTTTGGAACAGACTGAACAAAAATCGACAACAGTAGTTGAGAATACAACAAAGTTGATGGTGATGTAGATTTGAGTTTGTTCAACAAGGGAAAAAATGTATCTGAAAGACGAGCATTTAAAAATAACAAGTGTTGTATGTCCTACCTTTTGCCTCATATATTCCGTGAGAAGTTGTTCATTTTTGTGAAGAAACAGAAATTGAAAGTGGAACAATGCATGCAAAAACTGTACAACACATCGTAAAAAGAACCACTTGAGAGTAAGGTGTCCTTTTATTGTTCCCATTCTTCAAATGGACAAGTTGAAGTGGTCATCCTGAAAAGGTGGACGGTTTAAGAAACTTTATCTTTTTAGAGGAATGCCGCTGTATTTACTACTATAAAAGTTCACCTTATGCTCACGATATACAAACTGCGTGTGACAAGATACAAGCTATCTATGATTTGTGGTGATGTTAGAGGTATTGCTTCGTTGATTGTTATTGCTTGCTTACATACAGGTACTACCATTTCTGTGCTCTTGTTTTTCTGGGACTGAAAAAAATGACAACAATATTAAAGCCATAAAAAGGTAGGTTTCTTCCAGAAGCTTGGTCGCCTAATAACATTATGTACAATTTGTATTAATAGTAAACTAAGGTCTTCATGGCTATGGCTTCAGCGTACATACATTCTTCCAGACAATGTAAAATTTGTTACGCACGCACTTGTATACCAGATCAAAGCGTGGAAACTCCAAGCCCATTGTTTCCTAACAGCGTGTTTTTTTTCTATTTCCCCCGCTGACTAACATTTGAAATTGAAAGATTCGGATCAATTAGTTTTGCTTCCGTACCTATTTTGTTACGTTTGATTAAATTGAGCTATGCAGCGTTTTTATTGTTTGCGCTATGTGTGATTTTCTTTGCATCACCGCCGGCTACCTGCCGCTTGACAAATTATATAACAAAGTGTATACCTACCTGTACACACCGAGGGTGTTTATAGATAAAAAATTGTAACACTTATTATTCTGTGGATTGCTGACAATTAGCTTCCGTTCTACTGTTCTACAGAAAAAAATAAAAGTAAGCGTTGAACGCAGTACCAAATTGATGAGTTTGGCATTGGAACGTTTCGAGTATATAAATATGAAGGAGATGGGAAATGGATATATTGTTTAGTTTGCAAATTTTCTGGTATTTTATGAAACTGGAACATTGCAGGCAAAAGTTGAGAGAAAAAGCTTTTACCTATGTTTGCGTTTTTTATTTTCATGAAAGTTCAAGCGAGCTACTTAATCTTAATTGAAAGTAAACAGTTTCCTTGATTAAATTACCTGTGTCTGAGTGAGACCAAGGGAGGCAGCCAATTCGGCTCTTTCAGGTAGAGCTAGATATTGAGTACGTTGAAACCTTCTGTTCAGCTGTTGAAGTTGTAGGGATGAATATATCGTTCTTGGTTTCCGCATCTTTTTTCCTTTCCCATTCAGACGCAAACCACCGGGTTCCTCTTTTGGCTCCGCTGTAGAGAAATTGAAAAAATTGAAAAAATGCATTTAAATACAGGTATAATGTACAAAGTTCATACCACAACAGATTACAATAAACCATCTGCATGTAACGTATACATTATTTCATCATTATTCATCTTCCTTATTTTATCCCGTACTTCCGCACAACCATAAATATCCATACGCACATTCAACTCTATTATGACATTCTGTACAAGAAGAAAACTCATTCATTTTTTTCAAGTCTTCTCCACTCTATTCATTCATCAACAACCATCATTCAGCCCCGACAATTTGTATTATTTTGAACGCTCAATAAAATTCAATAAGGCGGAGGAGAGGGAGAGAGAACTTGACACTTTTTACTCAACAACAGCCATTCAATATTGCATATATCCTCTTCTGCCTATACAGAAATAATGAAAGGAGATATCTTCTTATGACATGCGTTTGCAAAGCGTTCCGTTGCAAACAAGAAAGAAACCAATTGTGCACCACCGAAAGAAGTCTAACGTAACATATTATTCGCTGGCTTGAGTCTGGTGGTTGTAAGTCGTAACGGATGGTTGGTAAGAACATAAAGCAATCTCTGTGATGATGTTGAACAGTGTATATGGATAGTTTGTTGGAAAGAGAGATCAGATTACACGCAACACATTTCTCATTCCATTCCAATTGCGTCCACCTACCTTCCAACCAGAAGCAAACCTACATTCTCATTTCAACATGTGTGTCTTGCCATCTTCATTGCTTCGAAATTTCTATTGTGTCCATTAAGATTATTAATGTATTTCTCTCTCATCTCTTACAAATAGATATTCCCAGAGGGATTTATCTTTGGTGGTTTCTCTTGTTTCGAATGAAGCGGCTCATTGTCCTGATCATTGGCATATCATTTATTACACATTATTTATCGTAGTTTGTGATTATTAGCCATTGAAAAGTTTTAGACAGAGTCCAAAATATTCTGTTTATTCGGCCACCCCACAATAACCGTATACATCATCATCGTCGTCAAAGGGTGAAACACTGATCGATCAAACTAACTGGAAGTTTTCTCTGTATTTTTTAGAATTTCGGGACAAAGTCTAACAATGATTTAAATTATGGGAAACGTTGTAAATGAATATGCTGAGCTATAAGTGAAATTCATGTGTAAACTGCCTGTACGAACGCATTAAATTTTCAAAACCTGGACATTGGACATTGTTTGCTCATGGTTGGTGGTAAGCTTGTTATGCAAAAACGAAACTTTTCCACAACAAAAGAGATCACCCAAACCGTACATGCTTCCAGTTTCTGGATTTACTTTAGCTAAGAGAATGAGAAAATCGTAGATTGTATTCAATTTTTAATACTGTTACAGGAAACACCGACGACCAACAACATGCAATGGAATAGTATATTATGCAGAGTACAACTTATTTCGCTTTTTGTTGGGCGTATATTTTCCCGTTTTTCCAACATTTTGGGGTAAAACTTGTAGCGACGGTTTTCGATTCATGAGAAAAGACAACCAAGTGCTCATAAAATTTTCACAGGATTTTATATCCGTGTGTAAATAGACACACTCAGTCTGTCGATCATGAGGCGATTAACCGTTTAACCTTTGGCTTGTTAGCATGAAATGTAGTCCGGGAATAAATTCGACATAAGTTATAATAAATAAATGGGAGGATGTGCCAACATGATAGGTGGCTCACTCCACTATCGAAAACCCGCCGCCACCCTGTGATGCCAATGTACATACAATGTTTGATGATCGTATCAATCGTCAAAATGTAAAATATAAACGAAAAGCAGTTTTGTTTGCTCGCCCAATACAACTACTATGCATTATTTTATCATTGTTTCGTGTATGTGTGTACTTTATTGGTGGTCGATTAGGTTGGAATCTTCAGTAGGTGGGTTGCATCACAGTCACCACTATTCTTTTACTACTTGTCTGCCATGATCAGGATAGTGAATAATGGATGTGGCGATCAAAAGGGTGCATAATAAATTTGATATATAGCTCATCCTTTTCACCACTAGCACCTTCACCAATAATTTAATTTTCTGGTTATTGAGTAACAATGCAGTAATATACATACTACATTCGTATGTGTATTTACTTTTTCTACTGTCATCGGGCTAAACTAAATAGAAAAATTGTAAAACAATGATAAAATTTATTCAACTAAATTGGCGTTATTAGTCTGATGGAATCTATCTTCTAATGCACGAGAAGCCGAAAAACTAATAATTCTTATTGCTAAATGCTTTACTTATTACTATTCACTTTTGGTTTATTTACATTTATGTTTAACGGTTTAACGTAAAACAATACGCAATATTTCTGCAGTGCATAATTGCAACTGCACCGACATATTTTGTATATTTTGCAGGGACAAAATAATTTTCTTGAGTAGTTATACTTACGTTTTCCGTCCTTTGGTGGTGATGAACATTGTGGAGGATACGGCGTACCCAAGTGATATCCATAAGGATTTTGTGGGGGAAAGGGATATCCGGAACGGTAATTTTGTTCCTGATATGCAGCAACGGCTGCCGCAGCAGCCGCCGCTCTGTAGGATGATGCTCCGCTCTGGTGCTGCATTTCGTCTAACCCATCCGCGGGTACCGGTGACGAGAGTCCCAGTCCCGGGAACGGGTTGATATCCCCAAAGTTCAACGTTGTAGCGGTTTAAGGAAACGCTGAGGTAAAATGAATCCTCTGCCGAGGATTGTCGCGGATTACTCCCCTACTGCCGAAAAACGAACCGTCTTTTTTTATTTCACCACTGCACTCTTTCGTTTGTAGTCACAAGTTTAAAGTTCATGTATGTAAAAATGTTTAATTGTATTATCGCGTTCTTTTTGCACAAGTTTTATATATTTTATTCACTGTCTGATTTTTAAAAATCAATAGTCATAATGATGAGTGATACAATCCTGTTTGATGTATCTGTCAAAATAATATTCACCATAAAAATCAAATCGTGAGTTTTGTTTATACTTCTGTCGAATTTAATTACACCGCTCCACAAATCAAAACCAGAATTTATTTTTTATCATCATTCAAACAACCAGCTTTTGAAACCTGATATTTTCTTGTTGCAAATCAGAACACGGTAGTTTTGATTTCATAGATAGCATAAAAATCGAGTTAGCATGTTCATCCAATTTTTTTTTGAACTGTCAC
Source organism: Sinella curviseta (assembly GCA_004115045.4). NCBI lineage: Eukaryota > Metazoa > Arthropoda > Collembola > Entomobryomorpha > Entomobryidae > Sinella > Sinella curviseta. The sequence goes on along the minus strand of CM023203.3, from coordinate 30,397,510 downwards.
GGTGAAAGTTGCTCACGATTGTATGTTGAAATTGTAGCAGGAAATTATTACTTCATAAATAGAAACAAATCAAACTTTTGTACGTTTTTGCTAAATAAAAGTATATCACCAATCACTATTTTGCTGTTTTTTTGCAAATCACTTGAGTTGATTTTGTGAACTTAAAATTCTGTCATGCAACAACCCTCCAATCCAATGTGTCATTACTGCATACACATTTGCATTTTCCCCAAGACAAACGAATTGGACAAAACTGTTTTTTATCTGAATGTCAAAATGCTGGTGATGGGGAAGATGAGATAAAAAAACTGTGTAAATAAAAAAGTACTTGCATGCAAGCAAGTTGACGATAAGAGGATCCTTCACTCTTTTCCCTTTCTTTTCCTTTCTTGTGTATATTTTAATTCACACGTGACAAGCAATTTACACTAATTGCACTTAATGAGTCGGTTGTTGGTCGAGAGAGGAAAGGGACCACAAACCCATAATAAACGTACGCCAGCTATTATATATGCACTCTGTATGCCGTTCCTTTTCTCCTTACTTTTCTTTCATGTGGATCAAGTGCACCTCTCCTAATTTCAGTTTCGGTAGCGGTAATTCTTTCTTTCTTATTGTCACTGTTATCAATGTGCCATGTTTTTTTTCTCTTTAATCAAGTCACACCTTTGAGTGATGATGATAGGAATAGTTCAACAAATAAACGATAATCAAATGATCATGATCCCACGTTTTTTTATCAATTTTCAACTAAACACATGAATTTCACCACAAAAATCCAATGATGGTATAATAATGATGATATGATATTACAAAGATAAATGATGATCATCAACAACACCACCACCACTGCTTCACAACTGTTACTTTATTACTAAAACTCCACTCATGTCATAATACCATGAATGACTACAATTGACTTTTACTCCCGGTATGTGTTCGGAACGTCATCACCACACCACACAACTGCTGCTACTACCATCATCACCACCACCACCGTTGCTTCTGCAATGTGTTCATTTGTTGTTGCTGTCGATATACCCGAACAGAAAAGGCTGATAGTAATGATGATGGATTGTTATAATGATGAGCATTGAATGATATGTGATGATGTTGTTGGCTTGATACTACTACCCTTTCCACAGACAGTGTACGCAGGGATCGTGTATATCCCGAAAATAGTAGAGAAAGATTTCAGCAAAGGTTTTTATGCTTTATTGTTTGAGCGCAAGTATATTTACTTGATACATGATACACGGCCAAGAGCCTTGGTTATGCTGTATGTTCACTGCTTGGTCGTCTTCATGAAACTGTAATTGGAGTTGTGGGGAATACAAGAAGTGTATAGGAAAATGTAGGAATAAATACAAGTGGCAGCAGCAGCAAAGCAAAGAGAGTCGGCAGACTTGGCTCTAAAAAGTTCGTTTTGTTCAGGTACAGTGGTAAAGTAAGTAAGGTAAGAAGGAACATGAGAATAATGTGCACTTAATATATATGTCTGCATGTATATTGATATAATAAATGTGAGAAGGATGATGATGAAGGCATAAGGATACCTAAAAAGGTAGTGATGATGGTGTGGTGAAGCAAAGGCATACAACAACGTGCAAAATGTATAATACTACATACATATAAGAGATCTCTCTCCTTCACTTGCAACAGTAGTAGTGAGTGGGGTTGTTGGTGTTTGTTGGATGGATGGAGAGAGGGAAGATGATTATCGTGCTGTGGAGAAGAGTTGTTGTGTGTGTGGTTGTAGTTGGCGTTTCGTATTAATGCACATTGTAAAAAAGGTAAGTAAAGGTGAGATGGGAAATTTTAAGCGAGCAGCAAAGAAGGAAAAGAGGCATTTTTTTAGATTTTCAACGTGTGGATTTGTAAGCATGTACATGGTATGGTGAGCATGCATAATATGTGTGTATCGTGTGTATGCTTTGCTCAATGAGAGATTTATAAATGGGTAAGTATAGGAGAATGTGTGGTTTTTTTCAAGACTCCGCCTTCGCCATCGCTGGGGTTGTGCTTGGAGAGATGAGAAGACCCACCTTTAACTCTTGGAGCTAATGTGCACCTTCCAACCAAAAATACCAGAAAAAAAGAGAGACTTGATCCACTTTTCTGAACTTCTTCATGAAAACTCTTTTCTTTGTGGTTATCTTGTTTATTGTTAGCCTTTTTCCGTTATTGCTCTTGTGACTTTTTTCCTGTTGTTTGGTGAGACTTTGGTAAATGTGGTTGGTCATGAAATGGATCGTGAAGGAACTGATACGCAAGATGGGGAAATAACGAACTTTCCATTATTGCATATAAACAAGCAGCAATGCATCATCGTTTGAAAATATACAAGATTAAGAAATATACATACGTATGATGCAATAATCCACTACATTCACTGACATTTTCAGATTTTTGGATGGCATTTTTGCTTAGTATATATTTTCTCATAAAATCTAAAAATAATGGCACATAGATATTCTTTAACTTGCAATTAATCGATCGACTTGCACACTTCTGGTCATTGACAAACAATGAGAAAAATGGAGATGACCTTAATACCATAAATTATGCCTTATTGTTTGTATGTACACTTTTTGGTATCTAATTAACGATTTATGCTCTTTCAGAATACCACATTTAATTTACATAGGAAAAGTGTTTCGCATTTCTTTGTTTTCATAGATCATAATTGATGTTATTCCTAATAATTATTATTTTCACTCGTTAAACTTCAAATTATTAATGCCTTCATTCATAAAGAAGCAAATTAAAAGGCATTAATCATGTTCTATTAGGAGAAATGTATTATCGTAATAATCTGGCTCGTAAAAACATATTTCCATTACAACTTCAAGAAGCAAACATTTAAGTTGGCGTAATATGGTGCATTTCAGGTAAAATATGCATAGGTAAATAAAATGGACAACTTAACTTTCTCCCCTACCCGCAACGATTTTTGCTTTCTACCTAGTTTTCAGTTACAACCTGCTTAGAAAGAACCTCCGGTCCATAAATGCTTGGGTAAAAATGGATTTAGCACAGATCCAACATATTATGTCCGTAATTGAAAGATAAATAATGTGATTTGTAGTGAGTATAAACTGATTTTCTTTTAGTGCAGAATATTCTTTTTATACAGAGACTTGACGCTAAGAATACTTCTCTTATTCATTTACCATGTTTATGTTTAGAATCTTAATTCTAAGTAATTGTTCCAACTGTCTATTCCTTGCAACAAAAAGTCAAATCAAAGACTGTCATGTATTTCATTTATTATAAGACGATTCATTTTACATACATCATAATACAATTTTCGTGTTCATATCACAAACAAACATATTTCACATAATGAAGAAGTATATGCACGTACCCATATTGTTTAAAAGCAAGGTTAAATCGCAAATTCTTTACAAGATCTAAAAACATTCACAGTTTTTGTATTTACCGTGAGTATATCTCTTCAATATATGTACTGTTACAATCTTGCCTATTTTTAGTTGCACTTGAAATCCAAAGGCTGAAGCGAGAAATATTCTATCTTAGTTTCGTCGATTTCATATCTCATAACATGGTATATTCTTGCCTTGACTTATATTGTAAAAAATAATGTTATAATTCAGAAAAAATCTAAAACCTCAACTTGTTACGCACTCATTTGATACGCACGCATTGCATCTAATTTAATCGGTTATACTTGATCACAAAAAGTGTCCGGGTGGAACCCCAACAGAATTGAATTATCTGTCTACAGGATTTATTTTTTACCTTCAAGATTCTATTTTGTTCTCATACGGAGGCAGCAACTGTCAATCATGCTCTCGCACAAATTGTTATACTCGACAAACATGAACGTATATTAATGAAAATTGAATTCTATTCGCTGTCCCACCACCGCAACCATATACTTGAAACAACAATAAGTTTTATCGAGCTTCTCCGCAATATAAGTATATATCCTCTGTTTAACAAAGAAGTTGTGAAGCGGAAGCTTCCTGATGTCCATAAATACAATATATATATGCCTAATATATAATAACAAAAGAAAAATTCTACCACAAAAAGTCAAGCATAAAAAATGGACAGAAAAGTTAATGCCAAGAATGAAGAAGAAATCCGACATTCTTCATTGTTGTTACAATATTACTTTGTTTCATAAGACGACAATAATGTACGATACGATAACAAAACGTGTTGTCGTTGTTGTCGTCGTCGCCACTTCTGCTGTGACGTATTATTACGACATGAATAGACCAAAAAGCCTGCATTAAAAGTGTGAAGTGAAGAAATTTTTGATTTCACGCTTCTCCCCACAAGCCAAAAAATCCAAAGGGTTGTGGTGTGGTTATTTCTGTTCCTTCCATGTATATATCTTTGTTGAAATTAAAGATTAAAAAACGTATAGAAATGAAAACTATAGTTTTCCGATAATATACAACAATGCGATGAAAAAATCCAAGATGAAGTACGAAGTCAAGGAAGAAGGACGATCTTTGAAAAGCCTGTGGGGTACGCATGTAGACTGAGGAGAATCAGTAATTGGTCCAGCAGGTCAGGGGTCAGCGATGAAATTCGTGACTCTCACTCTGTGCTCACTCATCCACACTACACGGTTAGAGACGCTGGGCCTATGAGAAATAAAAGAATGCTTCGATGCAATGAACATACCATTTTCTTAAAATATAATATAAACGTATCTAAAATGTGAATACTATAAACGCCCGAGTCTCAAGAAAAAATGGAGAGGAGCCCTTAGGGTAAGTAGATGTGGTAAATATTAGACATTTTAAAAAGAAAATACATATACGCGTAAATGGGGAGAGACGAAGCTTTATAGAAAATGTTTAGACTTTTTATTCTTTTGTAGGCGTGAATACTAGATCAGTAATGTTATACCAGCATATTAGTCTTTAGTCTGCCTGAAAGATGAAAACAATATTTTAAGTTTGTTTCCTTCATCGAATAGTTTTTCACTTTAAGATGCATCACACAAAGTACAATTTGTTGCACGAAATGTCTTTCAGGAAATACGACTGTTTATGCATTTTGTGGGAGAGCTAAAGCTGAAAAGCGACACTAGATTGAAGTGAAAAAAGAAGGAATGAAAATAAGAATGAAAAATGAAACTCGGGAGAAGATAGAGTGTGTAGTGTGTGCCAACGACCATATGTAATAATCGTCAACCGCGAGCACGATTTGGTTAGATTTATTATTGCATATGGCACCTTTTACATGTCATGTCGTGTTTTCATTCCTATTGGCATCATCATCGCTGCAATAATCTTTGTGATGCAGCAAAAATATTTTTGCGAGAAAGAAATAATTATTTTTAGTGTTCTGACTGTAAGGTGTCATGCTTTTCACGTTTTACTCTTAGTTTTGATTTTACATTTTTCTGAAAAATTCTAAATTGTTGCGTCGTACATCGTACCTGCTATGCACATATGCTACGTAAGTTGATGTGTTGTACAACACATGCAGAATATTAAATGTGCAAGTGTAAAAATGATTCATCAGATCTAAATAACTTTTGCCGTATGTTTGTAGACTTACGTGAAAGTCAGATTCCACAAATTTATTAAAGCATTAAATAAGAGGTAGATTTGATGAAAACTTTAACTTATTTTGTGTTACTACTTCGATATATATTCTAGATATATGTATTTAGTTATGTCTAATTCCTATTGGCTTTGTATTTACGAGTGTACTTAAAAAGTATAGCAAAATTGTTGTCCAATATTTCGATTTTATATTAAATCAAGAGATTCATATTCCCCCTAAGATTTCCGTCAGTAAACTTATAGGGGAAGAACTTTTCTAACACACGCTTTCATATTTGGTTGTGTGTATGTTACTTTATTTCTGTGAATCTGTGTTCATCCATATTCAAAGTTCCATAAAAAGAAGGCATAAACATTACATTCACATCTAAGCAAACAATTCCTTTTGTATCTGATATTGTAGTTGCATGGTATTGTACTGTATTAACAAAAAACAAAGCGTAGAAACTAGGTAGGTAAACTTTGCATGAGTACAAATCTCCAACTCTATCCTTTCGAGAAGCGCACAATGAAGGCATCTGTTGAACACAAATCACACGAACTGCAAGCAGCCACTTGAACAAAGTGCTTAGCCGTTCACGAACGTTTCTGGTATCACCGTAAGGAGTCAGAGCCAGCAATCACTGAAAAATGTGGCTTCTTTGGTCGCTCTTCGTCTACATGTGACATGACATGCATTTAACCATGTTCAAGGTGTACATGAAGACCTATGATTATGTAACATACATAAACACCCTGGATTCAAAATTAGCAATATCATAGACTAAATAATCGATGTATAGAAAAGCAGCGTAAAGATGAAATTTAAATTATCAGAAGTAGCCGTTTTGGGTGAAATAATAGTAGTATTAGTTAGTCACATTTCTGTTTATGGTTACGATTTTGAATCACATAATAGATCTACCTAAAGCATAAGAATACACAATATGCATTGTGTGTATATGTACATATGTACTTTATTAGGTAGCACTTTAGTGCTAACTCATAATTTCGTTCTGTGTGTCTGTTCCGTCCATCCGTCCGTACGTCCGTCGCGATATCTTTCGAACGGAGACGAATTTTTGAATTGTTTTTTTTTGCAATGGGTTCCAAAGCCCATAGGGACGGGCTCCATTGATTTAAAACCATGTAGGCCAACGGCAACCGTTAGAAACCGTTATGAGGTCAAACATATTGCAAATGGCATATAATTCGACTTGTCTATGAACATAACGCATAGAACTTAGGTCATTTTGAGGTCAAAGGTCAGCGTTTAACGGTAAAGACGTTTTGAAACTTTTTCGTTTTTGTGCTCTAGCTTTTAAACAAAAGTGTTTGCTAAAGTGCTACCTTTTCATGTTTTTACAAAACCTAGTTGTTTGTTTGTTTAGGTCACTTTAAGATCTGTTCACCAGATATATCTTATTGTTGACTAAGGATTGAAGAATTAATCTTGATCAGCTTTAAATATATTCTGCTGTAAAATAGTTTAATTGTCGACCTTCGACCTGGGGTATCGTGCAATAAGGAATGGAATTAACACAAGAATTTATAGTTTAAGAGTTGGTCGACTGTCTATTATAGCCTAAACTATTTTTTGCCGATTTCGGATACTTTTGCATTTGCCGCACGCATCATATGCTATCGCTAGTCTTTGTCCATGCATTTAGGTTGGCGGAAACAACTACTAAAAATTTGCAAAAATCGTTGTAATAAATGTTGCATCAAGAGACGGTTATACAGGTAAAGACATGAATTCGCATAAAGCCAACTGATGCTATCTTAACTACGGCACTTTAGGTAGGTATGGCATAACTATATAAGCAGAAAATAGGTACCTACAACAGTATTGCGCATTAAAGCACATTCTAGATTTGGGATTTTGTTATGCTAAAGATAATGTCATAACCAACTACAGCCACTTTCCATCATTCTTACTGTCGTTGTTATATCATTTTATGGATTGACAAGAATGCTAAACTAGCATGATAACAAGTACATGTCAACCCACTCTGGATAATTAACCCATGTTTGGCAGTTATAATCAATGGGGCAATGAGCAAATGGTTTGTGCAAATGACACTCAAAAGAAAGCCAGAAAACCTTGAATAAACTTGCTAGAACACTGTTCATGAAGACATTTGAAAATGAAAACGAAGCTGAAATTGATATCGTCCACAAAGTATTTTCTCTTAAACTTCTACATGTTATTTTGTGGGAAGTTGATTATCTCCCACCAGAGAAAAAAATGTCGCATGATGTCATATATAGTTAAGAGACAAACAGACAAACCTATACAGTACTAACTCTGACAGTACGGAAGGCAGTAAACACAGTCGAACTAGAAGTCAAGGCTAAAAGATCTAATTAGTGTATCGATTTTAATTACACGCTTATATCATATATGGACACAAGGACTAAGATGTCAGAATCGCATATAGTAGATAATCATTTTCTAGTTCATCAGGAACAATAACTGAATGATTCATTATTATAAGCGTGCATTCAATTTGCCATTCCATTTTTATTGCACCGTGATATACTAATGGCAATCGTTTGGAATACTATTTAAATGACTAACGACTAATGAATGAATGAATGACTAAGCAAGCGCAGTGGAATATTTTTCTCCTGAGACAAGATTTCATATCATATAAAATTAATATATCTTAAAATCTTTAACATTGAACATTATATTATCTATCTCTACAAAAGTACATATGCCCAAATTCTCAAAGGTAAGTGGAACCCATTCAATAAATGTTTAAACACTATACAATGCACTGTGTCTGCAAAGTAAAACTGAATACCAAAGAAAGCCAAAAAAAAAAGTGAACCGACAAGAAACACTACTCACTCTACCCTATCGCAAAGCAATCGCAAATGCACATGTGGACGGATTTAAGGAAGGAAGAAGGAGAAACACGAAACAACAGTTATGATATTATATGCGCCTGAAGTAAGGACAAGGTGTACAGAGAATTTTTACAAAGAACAGAAAGGCTTGTTCATGTCATGTCCCTACTCTCACTGGTCTCTATCCTAAAGACTCTCTAAAAGCCCAACTAGGTAAAAATATATGATTCCTTGCTTAGCTGTTGTGAAGTTTTGTGACGGAGTCATTCATTCAATAATGTTCACTATTCACTACTACACGGGCTACACACAATAAAGTGATGAAGATGATAATCTCTGTGTGCTGCGCTCATGGCAGTACATATTATGGTGCTAGGGTAGTAGTGCACTGCTGTGAATTTGTGCATTCAAGTCAAAGTACAAAATAATATTGCTATTGAGCAAGATAGCATGCATGCAATGCATACCCCAAAACCCAAATATGAACAAAAATAGTAGAGAAATAGAAATGAAACATTGCCTAACTGGCAATGAGCCAGTTTTTATCTCTCAAGATTTTGTATAAACAAAACAAAACTTTGCTTTTAAGCGGCTCACATTACTACACACAGAGATATTATATGCACTTGCTTCACCCACAAGACAACTTATTATAGCCCTTTACATCAATTGAACAGTGAACTGCTTTATACAAAACTATACAGAAGAGCTTGTTCCTTATTTGCCAAAATTATCATTCTTTTTTTGACTGCTGCTTCGCCAGCCAAAGTTGTCATTATTTATCGGTCTCACAAAAAGTCTCATTAATCCATGTACATAACAGCCAGCAACCATCAAAATATAGATAACGGACATAAAAAAAGTAATATTTAATGCACAATAAGTGCTCTTTAGATGATGATGCGATGAGACTAAAAAGGGGTGATACGAGAGCAAAGTGTGTTGTAGTGCTCTTCTATTGACTTTGATGAGAGTATCATCATAATAAATAATATTATTTACCTGACAAGCACAAAAAAAATTCCAATAGTGTTCATTGTTAACCGTTAAGCCCCAAATTGTATTGGCAATTTGGGTCTATATATAATATTTGTTCCTGTGAACTCCACGTTATCATCATCACGTTATATTCAAATGAGGATAACAGGACATATAGCCGATCATCATCATTATCATACGCAATATTTTTTCCTACTTATTTCGTAACGGTGCTTGGCTCACATAACAAGAAGAGTGACAAGTTAGTGTGCGACGATACCCTGTTCACAAATCTCAAGCGCCTATTCAGAAAAGTTGTTTTTTCCGTTGAGCAGGTTTAGCCAGAAATCGGACTGGCTAACTAACTACCACTCTAATACTACTATAATATAGGCTATCTTTAGGCAGGTGAGTTATTGATTTTTTTGGCCAATATATTTCTTCAATTTTGTTGGCATGTCCGACCGATATATTACTTTTTAGCGTCAGAATCCTTGATGATGGAGGAATGTCGAACAACACAACACACGCAAAAAGTAGTGTGTTTTTGTGATTTGGTTGGTTTAGTAGTTTTGGCTTCACTCTCTCTCGTCTTTGTCGAACAACATGCATTTTCTGTGGATGTCATGCGAAATTCATTTTGTGAGCTCAATTAACTCCATGGATGGGTAGCTTGTGGTTGTCATTTCTACTGTTTTTGGCGACTTTGAAGGTCACCTCGTTGTCATTTTGCTGTGGACGTTACGTGAGAGAGGGTAGCGAGCCAGTAATAGCCAGTAGCAAGCCATAATAATAAAAAAATAGTTGCGTTGTGTCTCTGAAACGCTATTCTTTGAAAAATAACAACCTTCTTGTGGTACAAAGCTAAACAGACTTTTTTTTGGCTAATTACAGGAGAGATCTCGTTTCATGGACTAGCAAACATTGTCCTTGTTTGCTGACTGCTGGAATGGTCTATGGTTATGAAAACTGTTTGTGGCGGAGCTGAATAATAAAGTGTACCAGAAGAACAAGAATTATATACTGCGTAGTAATAGTTTGGAATTCAAACGGCGACGAGGTAGCTGACAACGCAACAAAAATGAGAAAAACGACGGTGCACAACAAACATAAAATTACTGAAAAATCAACGTCCGCCAGTAATAAGAGCAGCTCAAACAACAATGGGAATGAGGATAATAATGAAGATGTTGGGGGTAAGACGTTTGGGAAAATTTCGTCCAGTGCGAGGTCCAGTAAACACGGGAGCGTTAGGGCGTTTGTGCAAGCCAACCGGAATCAAAATCGAATGATAAATTCCACGGCAATGTTCGCGGCAGAGACAAAGACTAATGAGATCTCGCCGGCGTCAATAAAGAACGCCAGGAAGAGTGGCGTGCTCAATATTTCGGGAAGGAATATGATAAATGGTAAGGATGCGGAAGTGTGGATAAGTGGTCATATTATGAGGAATTTCCTGGTTCTTGACTCTCCGAGTAGTTATACAAGTTTTCTTTATTTTCCAGTTCCTCCAAAGGTGTGGACTATTAACGAATTGGATGAAAATGAAAAGTCAACAGTTAGCGTTTCATTGGATGCTCCATCACCCGACAAATGGTGGGAATTTGTTGACTTGAACAAGCTTATCATCGCAAATAATTACATCACGGAGATACCCGATGATATTGGAAACCTCATTTCGCTCCAAACCTTCGACGTGAGAAAAGCTTTTGATAACAATAATATTTTTTCATGTTGCAAATGTGACAATATAAAAACTATGCGTATTTTTTCAAGGTGGTTCATGACCCATGGAACATTTTCAGTTTTTAAAGATATATTATTTGCTTGCTTTTTATTTTAAAAATTGAATAGGCTCATGATAACCAAATCGCAAAGTTATCTGGAAGAATTGGAGAGTTAACCAGCCTTCAGAAAGTAGACTTGAGCTATAACCGTCTACTAGAGGTTCCGGATAGCTTCTATGCGCTGAAACGACTGACGGAATTAAAATTGTCTCACAACAGCTTGAACAGCATCAGCACGGAAATGGGCACCCTAAACTGTTTAAGGACACTGGTACGTTTTACTATAAACGTAATTTGTTTGAATCATGGAAGCTTATAGGTAGTAGGTGATGGCAGTTTAGTTCACATTGTTTTAATGATAATTTTCCATTATTCCATCTTTTTTGTAGGATTTATCACATAACCACATAACCGTAATACCTGGTGACTTGGGTTTCTTAAGTTTCCTTAACACACTCAACCTATCTCATAATCAGATATCTGAACTCCCTGAAGACATTGGAAGCCTTACAGGTCACTTGCCGTAGATCTATATAGTATTATTAACGACTATAAATTGGTTTTTTTAGAAAGCTGTCAGTTTAAAGTGCAATATTCTCTGTGTATAGGTTTAAGATCATTAGATGTGTCCGAAAATCGTTTGCAAGTGTGTCCCAAAAGTTTCAAGGACTTGTGCCACTTGGAAATGCTATACCTCCAACGGAACAAAATTACTGAACTTCCCGATCTGAGTGGATGCAAAGCGTTGAAGGAGCTGTACATGCAAAACAATCTACTCACTGAATTCAATTCGGAAACGTTTGCATTGTTGAGAATTCAACTATTAGACTTCCGCTCAAACAAAATTGAAACGCTCACAGTGAACAAGGACGATTTGGAATTTGTTGACAGGTTTTATTTGGACAACAATGAAGTCGCGGTGTAAGCAGTTTTTCTTTGTTTGTTCACAATAATTGACAATTTAACTGCAAAGTGCAAGAATTTGCCTCATTTGACAAATTACTTACTTTTATAGGGTTCCAAATGAGCTATGCCTTCTTCCATCGTTAAAAGCTTTAACCCTCGATGGAAATCCTTTGCGGGGCATCCGCCTAGACATTTTGCAAAGGGGAACGTTGGAACTTTTGAAATATTTACGAGGAAAGCTGAATCCGAATGACTCAATGAATGATTCCAATAGTGGAAATGAGGGTCAGGATGGGAAACCCAATGGCTGTCGAAAGAGCTTACGCGGTGGTTCGACTGCCGATGATTTGGAAATTGACCGTGACAGAGTGAAAGCGTCTCGGGACTTGAATCTGGTTGGGAGACAAATGTCTGAAATTGATACCTCAGTAGTGGAGCTTGCCGCTGACGCGCGTACATCCATAATCGACATGTCAAAAAATATTATAACCTGCTTACCGGACACGTAAGTGCAAATCAAGGGTCGTAAATTTTCCTTGTATCAGAAAACAATGTAATGGAAATAAGAAAAGAACGTTATTAATTTTGTGTACAGGATGGAGCTTCTTTGTGACTTTTTGACCGAGTTGAAAGTAGACTTCAATCGCTTAACCTCTCTTCCTTCATGCCTTGGCCGTTGCTCTCGCTTACAATATCTGAGTTTCCAAAATAATCAAATCGACTCCCTTCCGGAAGAATTTGTGGGATTGAAGAACTTGCGCGAAATCAATATGGGTTATAACAAGTATGCACACTCCAATTTTTATTTTATTATCGTTTTTATTAGGTATTTCATATTCTGATGATAATGATATTAAATGGTATAATATTATATTCTCAGGTTCACCGCGGTGCCCGAGTGCTTATATTCCTTACGGTGCTTGGAGATCATTATCGCAATCACCAACAAAATCGACAAAATTGATTTGGAAGGCTTGGGCAGTCTACCAAATCTTTCCGTATTGGATCTTCGCAACAACAATATTGCTCATGTTCCACCAGAGCTTGGACTTCTCACTCAATTAAAGTAACAAATTAAATTAAAACTATCCATAATATCATAATCAAATTAAGCAAGTCCATTTATTGTAAATCTTGTCTGAATTTTCCTTTTAGATCTCTCAATTTGGAAGGAAATGCTTTCCGAGTTCCAAGTTATCACATTCTTAGCCAAGGGACCGACACAGTTTTACGGTTTTTGCAGAACCGCATCCCAAAGTAAAATTTCCGAGTTTCCACGAGCCAACTTCACACACAAATTTGAAACACGTACAAAATGAAAATGCAATAAGAATCAATCGTCGATAGATGATATCTCATCTCACCTTGAGTGCCTACTTATTATATTGAACAGTATACCTGATAATAGCTGTCCAGCCACCCACTCTCACAAAAAAAGTAACTGCTAGACCAACTCATTAAGTGTTTGTGCTGTATTATTTTTACTCAGTTAGCAAGACAAATGTTTCTGCGCTTCATAAGTACTCAATCAATATTCATTTTATAGTCTATTACTATTACAATTAACTTTATCGTATGTATTATTCGGCAGTTTAGTAGTTATACCTATGTATTTATATTAACTCAAAATCAGTCTGCAAAAAAGCTATGTTTTACTCAGTTCTAGTCTTTTAGGGGGACTGACTATAAGTTGTTGATTTAAAACAGCAAATGTTCTGAATCGTATCGTACCGAGTTTGCATTTTTTAATTTTTAAATAAGTATATATACTAATTTTTATGACTGTATACTATATGTATCTACACTTTTGCCAATTATTATTCTTAAATGTGTTGATTTCATTTTGTATTTAAGTAAAGTTTATTATTACATGATAATGTAGTTTATGTTTAATAGATGTGTTTTATTCTGCTCCTGGTTTGCATAATAAATACTTGGCAGTTGACCACTTACATAAATATAAGTACAACATGGAACAATCAATAACAATGAAACAGAAACATAATATATTTTGTTACATCTGTGTATTTTTAAGTTAAGTGTTTGTCAATGTGTCTGCAGTTGCACCCTTCCAAGTAACAGAATCATTTCGCAAATGATTCATCCTCAGACACCCTGTAATGATACAAATGATATTATATGATACATTCATTATCTGGTCATATCTGAAACATTCAGATATTCATTAAAATGAAGGACAAGATTGTGTCAAAGGTCAAAATTGTACCTCACCACCCCTTTGCCTCTTCACTCCACGCTCCCATTGTCTCTACCGCAAAGGCTTTGAAAATATTTCCATCATCCTTGATCTTTGAATATTTAGTGCTTGCGTTTACAAGCTATTTCAGCAGCAGCGCCGGCTTCGGAACAAGTCTTGGGCAAGTATGTTGGAGCAAAAGTATCCACACAAGTAACATCCCATACTTGGCATTCATCTCGGGATCAGGGTGTAAGAGTACCTCCATCAGGACGTTTGCCATCGTCTCGGGATATTTTTTTATTTATTTTATTTATTTATTTACTTAAGTCGTCACATGGTGGATATCCCAGTGGGTTATAGTACGGAAGGTATATCTACTGTTGCGAGTGCGCGTTTGATTATGTGATTGATTTCGCGACAATTATATATTAATTACGGAACATTAAAGTTAGTTCAAGTATGTACATCTCCAAATTCTTTTAAAACTTCATTGAAGAAAGAAACATATTTTCCCCAAATTAATTTTCATCGTTAACGAACAAGCTTTTCAACAATTACTGCTATAGTTTGAATCAAACAGATATGAAAATGTAGTATACGTTTAATAGATGTGGTTCATTCTGCTCCTGGTTTGCATAATAAATACTTGGCAGTTGACCTCTTACATAAATATAAGTACAACATGGAACAATCAATAACAATGAAAAATAATATACTTTGTTACATCTGTGTATTTTTAAGTGTTCGTCAAGTAACTGAACCATTTCGCAAATGATTCATTCTAATCCATGTTTTTAACAATCCAGTAAACAAACGTGGCTATATTAGTGTAGACACCCTGTAATGATACAAATGATATGATAGATACAGACATTATTCCGGATTCAGATATGATATTTTTCCAAATTTCAAATATCAGATCTGATATAATATTTTTAGATATTTTTCAGATATGATCAGGTATTCATAGCATATCTGTATCATATCTGAAATTTCATATATTTTTCGGATATTTTCAGGTATTCATAGCATATCTGTATCATATCTGAAATTTCAGATATTTTCAGGTATTCATAGCATATCTGTATCATATCTGAAATTTCAGATATTTTTCAGATAGTTTCAGGTATTCATAGCATATCTGTATCATATCTGAAATTTCATATATTTTTCAGATAAGATCAGATACTCATATCATATCTGAAATTTCAGATATTTTTCAAATATGATCAGGTATTCATATCATATCTGAAATTTCATGTGTTGATTTCATTTTGTATTTAAGTAAAGTTTATTATTATATGATAACGGAGTTTATGTTTAATAGATGTGTTTTATTCTGCTCCTGGTTTGCATAATAAATACTTGGCAGTTGACCGCTTACATATATATAAAGTACAACATGGAACAATCAATAACAATGAAAAATAATATATTTTGTTACATCTGCGTATTTTTAAGTTAAGTGTTCGTCAGTATGTCTGCAGTCCATCTTTCCAAGTAACAGAACCATTTCGCAAATGATTATCCTAGTCCGTGTTTTTAATAATCCAGTCAACAAACGTGGCAATGTTCGTGTAGACACCCTGTAATGATACAAATGATATTATATGATGTAGACATTATCTGAGCATATCTGAAACATTCAGATATTCATTAAAATGAAGGAAAAGACTAGAATTTGTCACAAACCGGCAAATTGTTCCTTCCGCAACCAATTCCCCAAGAAACCTGTAAAAAACACCGGTAAATAAAAATTAGTCGTGTTTGATAAAACAAATCTGGAAAGCATCTCAATTAAGACAATGATTAATACAAAGCGACTACGTCATCCAGACCAAGCAACACAAATACAATATTGAAGGCAGAGATAAGAACTGAGACGAGTTAGTGTAATGGTTGCACGACAGACCGGATATCTGTAAGAGTGAGCTATATGCGTGGGTCGATTCTCACATTCGCCTCTTATATTTACTCTCTGATCTTAAAGATCATCACTCCTGCTACTTACTCTGACTACTTGCTCCGACGAATCACCTTTCGATTCTCTATCAGAATCAAAAGCATTTAACCTTCCCGTGACACCCACCCCGCCCCATGTAGACCGATTGACCTCAAAGTCAATACTTCCCTATCCCCTGAGGTACCTCCATACCAAGTTTCATGAAAATCGGTCAACGGGTGTCAAAGTTAGAGCACGAACATACAGACAGACAGACTGGATAGTCCAGTGGTTACGGGCTGCGACTTAGTAATGGGGTACTGAATTCGATCCCACCTCGAGGTAGAAAGTCTTTGCTCTAATCCAAGGCATCCCTGTCTAATCCTGCTCGACTCGGATTGTACCAATAGGTCAGTACGGGGCAGTTTTGCTGTGTTATCGCTTATACAGCACGTCACGAAGGGTAGTGATATCGTTTCACAGCATCTCCGCAGTATATCCCTTCTCTGTGGGAAGACTATCGAAAGATGGTGCCAGGCTCTCGACTCAGTAGAATAGTAGCAGATTATCTATGAGAGCCCGGCAAAGTCATACCTCTAGAGTTGGGTTCTGACTATGAACTGAGTTTTACTTTTTTTACAGACGGACAGACAAACTAACTAAAAGCATAACTACGCAAAAGCGTCGCTTCAGCTACGTAATAAACCGTTAAATAAAAATACATCCATGATTACTCATGAGCATGATATATTAACTCTTGTTTCTTCTTTTCTTACCAATCCAACAAGTATATATTGTCCGTCAACTTCTGTCGTGAGAGGTCCTCCGCTATCCCCCTTTAAGTTGGTGAAAGAATGGGATTATAAATAATTGTTTATTACCACCTCATTTAACTACGATTTTTTCGCTGACTTACCTGACAGGAATCCTTTCCTCCATTAGCATATCCTAAAAAGCAATAAAACATTAAATGTTTGAAAAATGTTACTCTGCTCTCGGGTGTATATTTAACGAGCATTGAAATTAAAAGTATGCAAGAGAATTTTGATAATGTTTTTCATGAGAACCGGCGCAAAGGAAAACATCATGAATGGTTTCGCGTCTTCCTGCTTTCCGAAACATGTCTTGACATTTTGCTTGTGTGAGGATTTCAACATCTACCTCCTGAAGAACGGATGGGGTTGACGAAAGCGCTATAAATTTACAATTCAAATACCAATGTTATTTTTTCATATTTGAGCTGGAGAAATTCAACCAACCAATTGTCTTTTGGATACCTTCCAGTCCTGAAACAGACACAAGACATAATGGAAAAATAAATTATTCACATGTCCGTAAAAGTCCGTAAAAATGTCCAGGCAAACGTGTAATTTCAAAAGCAATATGTGCATACCGTATTTATATTTTGTTCTTCCCCAGCCTATAACAGTGCCTACTCTTCCGTTAAAATTTTCTCTGTATTTTGGTAAACAAACTGGAACAATATGCTCCTTGTACTGGACAGGACGTGCTAGCTTGAGAAGTGCTGAAATCACAAGATGAATGAGTATATGAAATTAATTTGTCGCTGGAAACTAAGTACATATTATTATGAAAGAAAGCAAATATGTATGCATCTTGCCTATATCATTCCTAAAATCGGCTGGGTTATACCCATGATGAACCTAAATTGAACGACATTTTTCCATCAAAAACAGTTACTTTTTCACAAAACAGGTAGTTTTATTAAACACAAATTAGTCGATACCTCTTTCTTCTCCACAGCATAATCCTCGTGCGTAAATCTTTCATTTTGCTGGCGAACATTCCATTCTCCAAGACGAACTTTCAAACTGCTAGTAGGAGTACTAAAATGTGTAAACCATTTTAAAAAATTAAACTATTTTGCCTATATTACACTTATTTTCAAAAGTAAGTCTTCAACAGTTTAATATCTTACCTGTATACACAATGAGCTGCAAAGATATTTGATATTTTTATGTTATTTTAATTCAAGATTGATTTATGTAATAAAGGTGGGGAAACATGATTTACAATATAGCTTGAATTGATTGACTTACCTGCAGTTACGACCCAATAATCGTTCAACAAAGCCCCACCGCAAGCTATTCTTTTTGACAAGAAACTTTGCTTGATTATAGCTGCTTGCCATGGATGAGACCCAAATGGACTGTCGTGACCTCCGACTATCCGATTTGATCTGGTATAAATCTGTCCACATTCTAAAATCATCGTTTAAAATTAATTACATCACATATTATAGGCTCAAGTGGAAGAGAGAGGCTTTTTGTGTACGTGCATAGGCGAAAGTTGGTGTATTATAATGCATCCATACAAAACTTGGCAAAATTTTGACATTTAGTGCAATAATAATAAGTGCTTTAAATAAAAGTGCATTGCGACAATTCATATTAAATAAATTAAATTACACTTGTGCCGGTGACCTTTAATCGAGTCTTTTCAGACAATTGCATCTTATTGTAAATTAAAGCAGACTTTAAGTAAACGAAAGGTAAAGGAATAATTTTTTTTGCACCGGGTCATACATATAACTTTTTCTATTTGAAAATTCTTTACGAATTGAAAAAAGCTATCATTGGTGCATTGTAACACAAAAGTGAAAGCTTTATTGTGCAAAAAGTGCAACAATGCTACAGTCTAATCATAGAATACTTTACTTTACACTTTAATATAAAAGGTTGTAGCTTTTATAACCAACTTATAATAGGTTTGTGCATTCAACATATCACAATGATACAATTCTTTTTCACTTTAATAAACCGAAAAGGCCCAGAATCTGCAAAATTTATTATTCTTAATAAGTGCAATTAATGACCGTGGCATAAACTAAGTACACAGCAGAGTATACGCGAAATAATTGAAATACAGTTTAGCCCAGCCCAAAGTGAAAGAAAACAATTAGGTGCATGAGTGATCTCCAAAAAAGTGTGTACAATTTTCAGCTCTGATAAGCATACTAATGTCACCTTCTAAACAAACAAATATTGCATTGTTTTACCTAATTTGTAATTGTCAGCAAGATACTGAAATAGATCATGTTTATGTGGTTGACTCTGGTGACGATGTCGCTCTCAAAAAGAAAAAAAAAACTGCCTAATCCTTTCCAAATGCCACAATTGACAAAGCGTTTATTGTGCAAAATGAGATTTCACACATGACTTAATTTAATTTTAATAGCTTTTCTCTAAAAGCATTTTATTTAAATCATTAATCAATTAAAAACTAATTAAACATGGTCACTCCTGTACAATATTGACATATTAAAAGAAACTCGGCCGATTTCTTTCAAGTAGTATTTCTCTATTGAAAATGTAGTATAACAACGCTAATCAAATTGCAGATGCAGGTTATTTAAACGATTTAAAATAATAATAATAATAACGAATATGTCGCCATTAAAAGGTGATTGATAGAAAACAGTACATGACGTATTTTTGGACTACGGACTTTTAAAAAGTGCTGCATATCGTAGTAGATGTGTCGAAATAGCCTGAGGTATGTGGTATGTAGATTATTGCAAAATTCATTGTCACTTCAGTTGACATTCAGGTTACGGCTGTTATATTTCCATTTATAATATAATACATAACTGACACCGAGCAAGGCGCAAAGTTGTTAAGGGGTATGTTTAAAAAGTAATGATATTTTATTTGATTATCTAATAGGCTTTTAACCTTAAGATACTATTCATTATCACCGTCATTGTTACTTTTAATACTTTTAACTTGCACCACAGTTTACAGGTCTTGCCTTCATAACAATTATTAAATCTGTCTGAAGGCTTTATAAAAATTATGCTTATCTCGTCTCTTATCGCATTATCATCATTTTCTGCTACTTACTATCATCACAGGCGTGTTTTCATTGAAAATGCATTTTAATTCTTGTTTCCTCTTTGTTGAATTGCATGCGACAAGTTTAAAATATCGACCATTCATTCCATACGACACGCGATTTAAAAATTACGCATTGTACATGAAAACTGAGTGTGTGTGGATTTATCGCAGTGCTTAATTAATGAAATTACATACTTACGTGCATCTTTTGTGCTATTTAAAAATGCATCAAGGCATAGAATCTGCTGAAAAGCCCTTACATGATAAGCACTTTGATTACATTCCAACAGTCTGGTTGGACACGTGTACCAGTGTACCTCCATCGTCGTGTATATACAATTGTGTAACAAATTATCATTAGTAGCATCAGAATGAAAAAAGTGTGAACCAACAATGACAAATAACCACATTTTCCCACCTACAATCTACTGTTGAAATGACCTTGGACCCATCTACTTTTTAGGGGGCACTTGCTGTGCAGGGTGCACTAAAAATGTGCTTGTGCCGTTATTCAGATTAGGAGACTTATGGCTTACAACCAGCCATAGTGATAGGTGGTAATGATAATTAGACTTTATTAAATAATTACCCTTGGGACTGACTGAGCTAATCTTGTTGCCACTACTGCTGCCCCCATTATTGTTGCTGTTGGAATTTGAGCCATACTTATTGTGATGGTCAAACTTGTCAAAGTACTTGTCATGGTCCCCTATTGGCCCGTAAATATCATTTGTATGGAGGGGGTCATATGGGTGTTGCGTTGTTAGTGGCGGTGATGCAGGAGGTAACGGAGGTAAAGGAGGAGGTGGTGGGGTAGGAGGGGACGAAGAGTGATAGTGAATGCCATTATAAGGCTTCAAGGGTCTTATGGAATTTCCTCCATTTCCAAATTTAATTACGTCACCCGGATAAAGTGGGTAGGACTCTGAGTCTAATGAAAGGGATAACGTGGTCTGGGATAGTGTAGGTTTGTAGGTGGTGGGGCGATAAAAATTATAGGATGGCCTGTTGAAATAGGAAGGTTTGTTGGTGACAAGTCTGTCAACAGAAGAGAAAGATGGGTGGTAAGGGTGCAGGATGGGATCATGATCATGATAAGGAGATGTGAGCGCGGCTGTGGATGAGGATGAAGAGAGCTGATTGTTTGTATTTTTATTGTTGCTCCCACTACTTGGACCAAATATGCTGTTACTGTTGTAGCTACTGTAGGGCCTTCGATTGGAATTACTGTCGAAGCCACTCAATGGTGGGTACAGATCATAAGAGTATGATTTGTTGCTGAAAACTGCATTAAAAATCAGAGAAAATGAACGCACACGACGAGACAACAAAAATATTATGTTTTAAAATCCAAAATCATAGAGTATGGGGTTGTTTACTTGACTGACTAGCTTTTTAGCAAATTGAACGCACGCATGCACACCATGACTTGAGATGAAACCTAAAGGTTCTTGTGAGTTCGTGGAATGTGTTATTTTTATCATTATCATCATCATCATTCTTCAGCAGGTTCTCCTGAACTTATTAATCCGTGAAAAAGGCACGTCTTGTCCTATTATTGTTATTTTCTTTTTGTAAGAGTACAAGATACAGAAGCAACAGCGGTGTCAAATGTGTCACACTCAAAGTCTTCAAATTCACCAACTTCCTTTCCTTTGTAAATAAGGCATGAAGAAAAACCTACTTCACTACTTTACACCTGCACTTCTATATAGGTAGTAGTAAGTATCTGTTGTATGTTTGCTTTGCTAGACAAGTCGGTTAAGCCTTTAACTGTATTTGTGCTACTTACATTTATGTGTCAGCAGTGCAAGACTGACTGCCACACACGAACAACCTTTGACTGACTGGGCAAACTTGTAACTTTAAATAAAACATTTCATTTTTTATATTAAGCAGCATGATTCTTAACTAAGCTAAGTAAACAGGCAATTTTCTGTATAAATATGCACTTTGGTGCTTTACCTGTAAAATCATCTGTCACAGTCACACATATTTTGGCAACCGTTTGAAATGATACAGTAAAATGGCATTTCCTGTACTTGGTTCATGGTTCATTTAAAAAAGTATCCTTTCAAAATTCTCGTACCTACCTACTTGTCACATTTTATATATAGTCATTTTGACAATGAAAGTATGTATCTACCTAAACATACTTTTGCAACTCCTTTGCAGTTGCAGTACTCTCGTATCTCGTACGTCATTGTACAAATAAATATTTAATATCTAATTTAATTTCTTTACACGCAAAGATGAAATGATTTTTTTCTTGACAAGTCAATGATACCTTCAACATTGCCACGATTATCTCCCCTTAGACAAACACATGCATTATTTTCTTCATTCTACACCTTTTTTTCAGTAAAAACCTCTGGTTTACGTTGACTCATTTCTTTTTAGTAAACGTCATTTTTGTATTTTCAGAAAGGAAATTACTTCTATAAATGACTTACGCGGATTGTCCAATAGGCCCACAGAAGAGGATGATTCGGAAGCCTTTTCTCGTGGTACACAGCAAGCCTACACAGAAAAGAAAAACAGGGAAAACATCATTATCATCTCATCTACCGAATATGCCTAGAGAAAAACAACGTTTTGTCACATTTCGTCTTCCTGTTTCGGTCAAAGTAAGTATGCAATATGTACAGCTGCCATTCGATGCTATTTACCATAAAATGTAATATTTAGTAATGGTTACTTTTCCTGCTCGCAGTATTTTCCTTCTTTTTAGTGCAGTACAATTACCGTTATAAAATGCGACCATTACAAATTTCTTTGCGTGCTACCCGATAGATACCGATATAAACACAAAAGAAAACATACCCAGATCATTCCTCCATTACATAGGTCAAGAGGTTTGGATCCTTGGAGTACACAGGATACGCTAAGCGAACAACCGTACATTCTGCCAGCATGCCAGCAGTTTTGAGGTATCACTGTGTTCAAGAAAAAAGACCAAGGTTAGCTTTATTATGCTGAAAAAAAAGTTTTCTTACATCATTAATTCAAATACGTTGACATTTTTCTGGGGACGATTTGAAAATCTTGGTTTTACGACATGCAATTTTACGTCTTTTACTCTCTCGGTCTCTTTTTATCATACAAACCTGACAGCTTCCTAGCACCGTCATTCAGTCTGCTAGAGTTTGAATACAGGAGTTCTTGAATCTGCATTTTATGCTGCAAATCCAAATTGTCACCGTTGGTCGCACTCATGTCAAGCATTTGACTTAATGTCAAATCCTTTCTGTTATTGTTATTGCCACCAGCAGCGCTTGAGAATAGACCCTCATAAGCATGAGGTCTCGGTCGGTAGTCATTGTCGTTGTTGTGATTATTGTTGCTGGTTGAACTCGAGGAAGATGATCCTCCGCTTGTGGTCCCATACCGACTTCCGCTATACTTGTCCCTATTGTCGCTATACAGGCCACCGCTTGAAGAGGAACCTTTCAGGGTTATTGGTCTATATAAACTTTCGTGATCCACACCACGATCATAACCCTTCCGGTTCTTATCGTATTTACTGTTGAAACTGTTACTACTACCGCTAAACAGGGAATCACCCCGTCTCGTTGAAAATGAAGAAGACGATGCTGGTGATGATGAGCCAGAGGAATGAAAGTCTGGTGAAGGACCAGTCGCAAATCCAAAGCGATTATAGCCAGGAGTCATGCTTCCACCGTGTCCACCACCTCCACCAGAGGAGAGGTCGTAACGGTGTCGACTATTTGTAGAATGAGAAATGGGCCTATACGAAGCGCTTGGCTGATGGATAAACTCCAGCCTGTAATTTGTATAAAAGAAATATGTTGCTAAAAACATACACATGATACAATTGCTATTTCACTACTACGATATATGCATAGAAGAAAAGCACAACAAATGAAATAGTTATTTATGCGTAGGTAAGTATATAGGTATGCCCATTCAAACACGATCATCATATATTATGGATTATACAATGCAATTAAATACATTTGTAAATGATCATAATATCATAAATAATTTTACCTTTCTTTACGAGTTCCAGACGTCATTGTTAGCTTGGGTGTTGCTGAGTATGATGACGACACTGATACTGGACTGGACGCTGCAACCAATGCAGTACTGCTACTCCCTGCTCCCCTTACCACTATATTTGTTGAACTGTTCGTTACACTTTTATTTAAACTACTAATATTACTACTATTGTAATTACTAGACACTGGAGAAACATTACTAAAATACTTGGGCTTCCTATATCTCACGTCCTTATTTAGTACATAACTGTAGCTAAAGTCCGGATCAGTAGGATCTGGACTATTTCGATTGCTGTCGTACGGCACATTAATCCCAGCAACCGGTATTTGCACTAAAGCAATTGCTCCCAGGAGCAAAAACAGATTTATCCCCGGGTAATTACTCAGTGAAGAAGTTGAAAGCAGTCGCCCTTTCATACGAAAGGGTTTTCTGGATGACCTCATGGTTTCGATGGTTGTATAAAAATAAGTTGATATTAAATTTGGTATCATGCACTTAACCCATAACGATTCACATGAACTTTGTTGCAGAAGCCATTGTACAATTCGTTCATATGCACTCATACGCTTGTTGCTAAAACTGGAATGAGATCACCAGCAACAGATTTATCACCACCAGGGTTAGGAATTGCTCAAGTGAGTGCCTTTTTTTACCAATTCGGCTTATAACGATCAATCTCTTTAATGCGCTGGGATATGTATAAGGGTTCCCATCATGACCTTCAAATTTCAAACTAAACCAATTCTGCTCCTTGTTTGATGATGTTAGCAAATCGTATCTGCTCTGCAGCAATTCACGATTATCTCAGATGCTCATCTTCATACTGTGTAATAATCCGCACCAGAATGATACAAGCGAAACATTTATTAGTTGTACTCACTTTGTACTTTTTCGTACTTACACACATGCTACATTTTGTGTAGGCGCATACGTAAAGTCGTTGCTGCCGGAAGGAGTGAACTAATGCACATGACAGGCCCAAACAACTTCAGGTCGTATTTATAAAAACTGTTTTAGTCCATCATAGGATACAATTTCATATGGGACAAACACACGGGAGATTTTTGATCTCTCACAAAGCCGCAGTGGTAATAATGGTAGCAATCCCGCAACTAAAAATATAAAATGTGTTCATCATAAATTGAATGGCTACAGTAGTAGCAACGAAAAAAGAAGCTCCGGAAGTGACTTTTCTGCTCCCTTGCGGCTACAAAAATGCTACATGCTGCTGGCCTTTCTTTGAATCTGGCTATTATGAACTCACTTGTCCTGTGGTCTTGTATTGTTTACGATTGTTTGATGCTGCAGGGTATTCTCCTATTATCGTTCCGTTTAAACCGTACAAAAAACTTGCTTTGGTTTTTCGATTGAACCATTCTAGTTGCAACAGCAGTCATCATCATTACCAACCCATCATCGTCAAGTGGAGTAGATTAGCCAGAAGAGTCGACGAGAGAAGATGCGTCAACTTGCATCCTGCATGCACATGCATGCGTGCATGGACGAAATGCATGGACCAATGACCAAACCGTCGCAATCTCAGAATAGTCACAACTCACAATCATAAGTAAAACATGGGCTATTCACTAAAATTTTCACAACACAACGTGATAGTTACTTTTTACTTTTATGATTATCATGATAATATATACGGATGATGATGGAAGAGTCAAAAGTGAGTATCTGCTGGCCACGGCAGCGGCGTCGTCGAGTCAATGTTCACACGCAATAATGGTCCCACTGATTTTTTTATTGCAGTACAAAAGGATAACGATATGCAACCACTTTTCGACAATTTGTATTGAATACAGTTGTCATGTTTTGCTATTTTTATTTGTATATTACACAACGAGAATTGGCAATCCTGGAAGTACAACAAAGAGACAAATACCAGCTATAATTGAACCACCGTATTTGAAAGTTGAGTCAACATAATCCGATGTGGCGCTTACTATTGCAAGGCTGCATGAACCAGGTAGTCCGTCCAATTATGAGATTTTGGATGATAGAACTTCACACATGCTACAAGTTCAATTTGCAACTTGGAAAATGTAGGCACACGAACTACACAAACCACAACAGTGTCCCTTGCTGAACAAAAAGTAATCACGCAAGTACCTTCACTTCTATGTAGAACAAAACATGCATCTTGTTGCCAATTTTAAATGTGAATGGCAATTATTCGTTTCTGTTTACTATTTTAGCTAGTACCAAGTCAAACAAGAGTTCACATCACAAAAAAAATATTAGCATGGACGAAAGGTTTGAAATGCTTCATGTTATTGATACAATTCAGTGTTTTATGTTTTTGCTCTCTGGCTCGATTCTCTCACTTCCTATTTTCCCTTCCCAAGAATGTTGGTTCATTTGGCACAGAAATGGTAATCGGAAGAGGGGAAACGATTAGTAAAAAACGACAGCAAGAACCCACACCAGACAGCGTGTTGAAATTTAAATCAACATTACAATCAAATTAACGAATCAACTAACCAAATGAGATACATAATTCTTGGATGTGTGCATAATCAATGAAAGGGGTAAGAAAGGGAGAGGAAGACGAAAAATTTCACTTCGTTTGGTATTGCCACCGTACTACGCTTTGGAATGGAAACTATTTAAAAAGTTTTGCGTAAATACACATGTATTATGTAGCAGTTCAAGTTAAACTTTGAACATTGTGAAATGAGGGAAGCTCAGAAGTTTAGCTGTCTGGTTTGGGTAGTTCCAAATCCAATACACTGACTACTGCAATACAGGCTGTCGATGATGATCTTTCACACATACTCTTACGAACAATGTTTCATTAAAACAGCTCTCATCGGCGTTTTGTAAAGTTTTGACAGAAGCAGAGAAAATGGAAAATTGTTTTGTATTTCTGCTGCTTGTGATATACATATATCACAATAACAATGCAGATATTATGATGATGACCTGTTGATGACGATCACACAAGAGAATAATTGACTTTACAAAGTAGAAATATAGATAACCGTGAAGAAACTAATCTGAAACAAAGTATTATATACGTGATTTTACGATGAGCAGTATGAGCACCGAGCACTTTCAAGATGAAACAGAGAGAGAGAGAGAGATGGGATTACTGTACTGTGCCGCGGCGCGGTAGGTAAAGATAAATAGGTAATAATACAACAACTACGCAATGTTATGCTGGTGTAGCTTTAGTCACCAACAATAAGATAATCGTCACCGTAGGTTTAAAGTCAAGTGCCCTAAATAGCTATAGATTTTGTTTTGTATAACATTTCAACAAAATCTTTATCCTTTCAAATGTCATCATCGCCATTATGTCTCTCTTTCCTATAATACGGGCATATCTTACGTGTCAAGTCAAAATAACAATAGCATATATGTTAGTAAAGTCAAAAGTAAGGGATATATTACAAATAGTAGCGGAATATTCTTATTCGCAAGCAAGAATGTCGTCTTAAAATAGCTTATACACGTGAATATTTTTGTCATATTATGAACATATCGCAAAGTCAAGCCATATGCAAGCCATGTAGCTCATTTAGCTCCCTGTTTCTGAAACAGTCGGCTGAGCATAATTTCGTGTGTTTTGTTGCACAGCAGACTTACGTGAGTACAACAAGATGTTTCCCAGTCAGTCAAAATGATACTATAAAAGTATATTTTTTGTGTGTAAAAGTCAGTCTGTACCTTACATTGTTCATCAAGGGATACCTAGTTTAGGTTTAACGATAACGTAACCTTTTGATACAGAACTTGTGCAGGAGGAGACAAAGGTATGGAAGGGATCACGGAATGACGGAATACCTTAAATGAATTGCGACAAGTACTGCAGCTATAAATAAAGGTAAAGATGAAAGAATGGATTTTGATGCAAGGATGAGCAGTATCTTTTGGAAATCCAATTGTAATATAGACAGCCGGGTTATAATAAAAACATTTTTGGGAGTATCGTGTGCAACATATTTGTATATGTCATTGTGTTCTAATATTGTCATCGTCATTTAATTCATTTGTGAATTACATTGCCTACCTATATACATGGTACATGCCTAAATATGTAGGTTATAAGTTATCATATAATAACGCAATTGACAACGTAATGTTGTTTCAGTAGCCAGCGTCAGCACCAGCTACACCAAAGGACCCAGAATTTCGTTAAGATTTCATTTAATATGTAACGTGATGATAATGTCGAATGTAACGACGAAACTGATGATTTTTGGTAAGTACTACACATCCAAGGGAAATGAGCTCATGGGAGGAAGCCAGCCATGCAAATGCAAACGGTGTGGCGTGGCGGTAGTCACTTCAAGAAAGTTTTTTTTTACTTTTTGAAAGAAGAGATAGTTTTGCATAATAATAACTAATATAAAAAATTGCCAAGTACTGATGTACTCGTACAGTTTGTGAATTCCACGAAGATGAATGCTTTACTTAGGCATTTATGTTCAAGAACAATGTTAAGAACCAAAAGAACAAAGTGCCTTGTAATGATGATGATAAGATGTTTGTTGTTGTTGTCATTGCATTCAGAGTTCATTGTGTGCACATTTTCATCTCAAAATGAGTCGACAAACATTTACTATGCTTAGCCAGGTATTTGTCGACTTGTGCTTCTTGTCACTTGAAATGGTTGAGATACTTTTTCTTCTTATTTTTTTCTCTAAAATTTACTACTAGAAGACATCTACTACTACTGCTCTGGTTAAGTCAAACTCAAAATGGTTGTTGTGATCAGTAGAGCTGAAATGAGAAATGGATTGTTCTTCGTTATAATGTTATAAGATTCTAGAATTTGGGTAAAGTTTATGCCTGCTTTGAAGTGGCATATACTCTCACGAGAGAAAAGTAAAAGAAGAGCAATAATAATCCGTTCCATTTTGCTGAAGAAAAGGAGACGCAAGAGGAATTACAGCGATTGTGCTCTCCCAGCCGTTGTGTTAAACGGCGACAAATCATAATCCCGTTTTAAACAATAGAAAAAAATAAGCATAATGAGATTACAAAAAGGGTTCGAAGTACCATAAATTTCAGGTTTCAAAAATCCGCTTGTCAAATACGACGACAATTTTTGGACAACATTTTACACAAATGTATATGTATGTCTCCAAATGTATGCTCAGGTGCTTTTCATTGAAAGCAGGTGTACCAACAGTAATGCCTAACTTGCTTCCTTACTTGAAATATGTGCTCCAATTAAATCTGGACTATGATTCTCTGATTATTTCATTACCTTATATATACATTCGTGCCGACTTAGGCTGACCTACAACTGATATATGTCAGTATTTGCAAATTAAAAGCTGTGTGAACGAAATTACATGTCATAAACTCAGTTAGCGATGCGCTGAAATTAATGGTGTAATTTGTTAAATAATTATTTATTTATTTCTGTATATGTTACTTTAATTTTTACTTTGACATTGTCGCTTCATGTGCACTTGGCAAAAATATTCCTGCATAATATATGCATTAGAAATTAGCTGTTCCACTGCTATGAAATAAATATTGCAAAATTTTACAATTGCATTATATCTCACCGCGTTAATAAGATAATATACGAATAATACACTACGGCCTACTAATACGTGCGTTATATACTGCACAAAAAATTGTCGGAGTTGATGACAGTC
The DNA here is from genome assembly GCA_004115045.4 of Sinella curviseta. Taxonomy (NCBI): domain Eukaryota; kingdom Metazoa; phylum Arthropoda; class Collembola; order Entomobryomorpha; family Entomobryidae; genus Sinella; species Sinella curviseta. Next base: position 30,367,806 of record CM023203.3, on the reverse strand, counting down.
GTCTTATGTACAGTAAGATTCTGGTGCATTTTTTATATTTTTATAGTCTTTGAATGTCAGACCCTTTTCTATTGTTTAAAAGGGGATTATAATTTGTCGAGATTTTTTACGTCGTAGTTGAGGAAGCCACCATTACAGCAAGTGCTTCTTTTGTTCTGGTACTGGTGCCCCACCAAAAAAGGATGATGAAGAAAATAGGGATGATCACGGTCATTATCAGACCCAGTGTAGGGATATATGTATATACCAAGTTTTCTAAATAATATGATCCCAGTAAGTATAAGCATATTGCATTTTAGTCGGCAGTGAGGCAGATTTATCTTTCAAACTACGCAACCGTGGATTATGATCGTGTAACACAAAACAATAAAAATACTGCACTGGTTCAATCTAGAATTACCACCACAGTTTCTCGTTCTCCTAATTTTCTAAACTTTTCAGATGCATTCAATGTATTTACTTAAACAAACTAAATAACATCCAATGTGAGCACGTTGGGTGTATTCCCAAAAGTATTTAATAAAGTCACAAAGGGATATTTTCCAAACATAGCGGTATCTTGAAAAGAAGGCAAGGCAAATTTTATGTGCAATTCACGATATGGATTAATGGAGTCAAGCAGGAAAAGCTCTGAGGTTATGGGTGGTGAGGAGAGAAAATTGCGGAAAACGAAAGAGAAGATGAATGAGATGAAGAGGAAAGGTGTGAACCAAAATGGATAATGACGCATCTCTCGGAATGAAATTCCCAAACTCTCGTACATAAGTTATTTGTACATTTCGTGTCACCTCATTTCGTAAAAAAATCTTCAAATCGCCCCCATTAAAATATCATCAATCATCACAATTAAAATGAAATTTCTAGCATACCGTATTGCCGTTTCCTATGATCGAACAAATCAAATCCGGGAACCTTTGGTTTCCCGTTCACCTTTTTTGATATTAGCAGAGTAGGTGCTGGGGGTGGTGGGGGCGGAGGCCCTGGTGGAGGTCCCGTTGCGTCCACGTTTGGAACTATCACTGCAGAAATTGGGGTACCATGTACGATTTCCTTCAAAAGAAGAGGTGAAATCCCATTAATTGAATCCGCTGATGGCGGAGGTGGTATTGGGGGAGGCGGTGGTGGACCAATTAAATCATGATATTTATTATTAAACACATGTCGAATTACTGTCCCTTGGTCTAATCTCCTTGTTGAAATTGGGGCGATGGTTGTTGTCGTAATTACGCTGAAAACGGTTTCACTTTTATTGACATTGCCAGCACTGAAAAGTCTTTGCATTTCTTCCTCTCCTTTGTAAACGTTATGGTCGACCTCTGCCACCGGAAATTCTTTGTCTGCACTGGGTTCGTTGTCACGATTCGCATGATGATAAAGAGGAGGATTGAGAAACGGCCCACTACTTTGTTCAAACGAGGTTGAAAAATCGTCTTCAAAATAAAAATCCGGTGAGTTCAACGTTTCTTCGTCACTAATTATATCAGATTCACTGTGCTCATCTCCATAAACGTAATATTGATGACTAGGTGTGTTAATCTCTCGAGATAGGTTATTACTACTGCTGCCGACAATACAATTTAGAAACACTATTAAATTAATATACCAAATTACTGCACTATGGAATGTTAAATAAACCGATTTCGGCTTTTTGGGTCGCATTGCACTTTTTTAAAAACATGCAAATATACAAAAAATTTAATGCAAATTGTTTTCAGAACTGGAGTAAATTTTCCACTTCCGATTCGCTTGAATAACTGTGAACCATCGACTACTTCATTTGCAGACTTGTAATTTTCATTAAACGTTATTTCGAGATGTGGACAGACTATTACCGTTAAAGACACTGATCTTCAGATTTCAAATTCAAAGTTATCCTTGTTCAATGCTATTGCATGTATGTAATGTATCATAAAAGGAAAAGGGAAATTTTTCACTAAAAAAGCATCCATTTATTGAAAAGAATTCGCCTGCATAATACGAATACGTAAGAGCTTTTTAGTGATTTTAATTGAAGTTAAATCACAGAGGTTTCGCGTAAAGCAGTAAAACGTGATACATGAGAATGCAGTTTTTGTTATCGGTTTGTCAATATCATCATCACTCATGCTGATGAAATGAAGAAGAGAGGAGGTAATGAGGTAAAAAGGAGAAAATCCTTTTTCATTGTAATCTAGTTTCTTTTCAATGTTTAATCCTATATAAGCACATTTTGTCATTCCATGTGTTAGCCTCTATTTTCAATAAAAAAACGAAGCATTACCAAAGATTTAATTACGAGAGTTTACATTTTCCCCCAATTTAAATTCGCTGTAATCTTTTGAGCAGGGAGTGCGCGTGATGTGTAACAATAGTTCAAATAAATCATCAGGATTATTTGGTTATGCTGCATTCAAAATACATTAGTTTATATCGACAGGTGTAACAATATGTGTTACATTACCTCTGCAACAAAGTAAATTCCTTTTTACGTAAATCCTCAGTTCAATTTTCTTGGTTTCATCACTAGCAGGTAGTACAGAGTAGTATAATACCGCTGCCGGATGAATGCGAATTTTTGAATTCAATTGAGCTAGGTAGGTTCATACTATGTGCCACTGACTGAGGCTGATGGTGCTGACAACTGACGCATGATATCATCACACATCACAATAAAAATGAGTAAATAAATTAAATAGGATTCAAGTGTGTACCCATATGGATAGGAAGTACAAGTATATCTACAAGTTTATATATATGCCCATTTCATCATACATTCAAAGAAAATAACCAGATTCAATTTATTTATTTATAGAAAGAAGATTGTCGAATTTCAAATAGATTACCTCATGTGAAGATGTAGTTTCAACTCTCGATTTCTATTTTTAAATTGTTAAATAAAAAACAGTGAGATGTAATTATTTGCAAGTTAATTTCGGCCCCAGGATGAACTCTAATGTAAACGTAAAGTATTATATCTAATATTTTTTGCAAAGGTAGAAATTAAATAATTTTTTCACCTCTTTTCTACAACGATGAAGAAATAGTTCTCAATTTAATCATGTCAAATGTCTCCTGATTAAAAAGTATGTTTTATCACGTGTCAGTTTTCCATATAAGTGATCAATGCTGTTTTACTTAAAGTATATCGCAAGTTTTTTCTGTTCGGATATGAGAGTGGATGGTACATAATTTCTGTGTTCAATTATTAAATAATTTCTGAATTCTGGAATTGATGTTTTTTATTTCTTTACGCACGTGATTTAAAGCTGCCAACAAAATAGCAAAGAAGACAAAAATACAAAAATATACTCTCAAATATGAGAATCCGCATAAACAAAACTAAATATATAATAGTATTTTACAGCTTATTGTTAACAAATACAAACAAAGCACAAAAACAATAAAAGCCAAGGTCCAAAACAATACTTAAGTCAAAACTGTTCCGTAAATAGATCAACAACAACAATAAAAACAGACTATTTTCCTCTAACCATAAAGCTATGTACATAAAAGTCTCTAGAAGTATACGAAGATAAAAACAAATTATTAATTATGATCATATAATATCCTGCGTATGATTGGACAGATCAGTACAATGTAGACAGCAAAATAAAAGGGAATATTCATATTCAAAAAGTGGACAGGTTAAAATATTTGTATTGTATGTCCTATACATATATCCATATAATATAAAAATATATATATTTATAAAAAAATATAATAAATTATTACAACTCTTTGTATTGAAAAAAACTGACTTGTTTTCTTTGCAATATTAAAGGACTATGCGAATTCTACAAAACTCTACAAAAGTCCTGAATACTTTTCTTTGAACAGCTATAAATATGAATATTTAAACTGCAAACTGTTTGACTGCGACAAATAATTAATTTAGCGTAAACCTAATAATGACCTAATGTTATGCTGATATCTGAGCCCTGATCCATCTAGCCGTTGTCGCCACTTTGTGATAGATGCCCCTAAAGAAATAACAAAAATTGTTAATATTACATCTTCCAGAAGTTGGACCTTTTGATTGGAAAAATATACTTGGTATTATTTATTTTTTAAAAATTTGGGTTTAAAATCTTTAATTACGGTTGTCGGTCAACAGCACAACCGAACCCGGCCGATGTGATTCCAGCAAGTGTCCACCGTCCCTCGTCGAGCACCACCAAAGGACCTCCACTGTCCCCTAGACAAGCGTCCATTCTTCCATTTCTGTGCCCGGCACAAAACATTTCATCGTGGAGTTCGACACGAATATGCTTTTGATGATGCCATCTGCGACATTCGTGATTGTTGATGATGGGCACCAACACTTTCTGCAAGACATTTGTTCCCGTTTTACCTAAACAATAAAAAAAACGTTATCATACACAATCTGAAATAATTTTGCGATGCAATCAAGCTTGTGGTAAGTTATTATTAAGTTATTATTGAAATACCAAATGACGTATCCGTTTTTCCCCAACCAGCAACTACGCCGACTCTTCCTTCGTAGCTCTTTTCGTCTTGAGGGAGGCAAATTGGAAGTATATTTGCCTTAAACCTTACCGGTCTGTGAAGCCTCAGTAGAGCAACATCAAATCTGCAAGTAGATAAATATTCCGACTTTCTTGTAATAAAAAATACGCTTACTTGTTTACTGCGTATACAACTAATGGACTTTTTATGTTTTACAGTACCTATCAGGTTGCGTCAACATGTATTTGAAACGAGGATGAATGATTCGTTCCACGACAGCGAATCTTTCTTCAGGAAGAGGTTCCAGCCAGCGACCCGTATCTTTAGTGTCATGCTCTCCAAGATAAATGGTAATGTCGGAGAGCTTCGCGCGATGAACGCAGTGAGCTATTGTACATTTTGTATAAAGTATTCAGCATTTTCACAAAACATAATATACGTACATTGTACAAACAAAAGATCGGAATAAAATCTATCATTTATACTATACTATATTACAAGCATATTTAAATCAAATTTAAATGCAAAGACCACACTTTATGCAGCAGGCAATCGCAATCAATATATCAAACCTGCTGTGGCGACATAGTAATGATTTAGGAGGACTCCTCCACATTGGAATCCCGAGATACGAATGTGAGCTTGCCAAGGAAGCTCTCCGAATGAGGCTGTATTCCCTCCAATGATACGTTTTTGAGCTCCCATTTTCTGGATTCCGCATTCTAAAAGAAATATTAATTTTACATGTTGAATCATATTCCAAATAATAATTCATTGTCACGATTCGTAATGTTTTATTAAATTGTACCAATATCATAGTCTGAAACTGAGATATCGTTTATATCAAACGTTTCTTCCTTTCTTAAAGCTTGCTGCGAGGAACTCAAGTAAGATGTAGAGGAAGCTTGCCTAGAAAAACACAAGAAATGCAACTAGAATTGTGAAATGAAAGTGACATTTCTCTTTCTTCTTTTTGCCACTTTTCATTAAATCAAAAGTGTATGATATTTTGTATATTTGTATTTTATTTGTTTTGGTAGATACATTTCATCGTACGTGTTACCGCATCCCGTCCTCGTCAGCCAACAAAGAATGGCAAGCGTGCATCCTCCGCCAGGACAGCTTCTCGCACCACCAGTGAACACTTGAGGGAACAGGCGAGGGAAAAAGTACGAGCTGGTTAGGTCATGTGAAGCTGCCAATCAATCAAAATCATGGAAGACAGTCAAAATTGATGTCGCTAAAATTGCATTGCCATATTGACATGGGACCTTTTTGTACACATACCCATGCCATTTCTTCTCGGTCCTCCAACAATCCATGAATGTGAGAGACTGAAAATTCCCACCAATGTCAAAATGGAGGAAACCCGCATGTTATGCCGGTGTCAGCAATAGTGTCACAAGAACACCACTGATGAGGAAGAAAACAAATTAATATAAAATCGGTCCTCCAGAACAGCAGTATATTCGAATTTGGTGATTGACTGCTGCTACCGGTTGTACTGCCAATGTAAATCGACTAGAAGTAAAAATGCTTTTCCAATGTCCTCTGGAAGCAATTCACGTGCATCCCTGTTGTTGTAGACAAGGTCATTAGTTCTCAATGATGTTTTACTTTCACTACTGGAGTTGATGATGGAAAAGTGCTGATACCAAGCACACAGCACTGTAGCTTCCACTTTTGTCAGAAAATCGCGATTTCTAGTAAAGGCTCACTTTGTTCTTCCAGCATAGCATAAAACTGTAGAATTGAAATCACACACATTTAATATCTTTTCCATTTTAAAATCTCAATACTTAAAGTATAATTCTCCTTTATTTGAAATTTTTTAATAAAGAAGATTACGGCACAGTTGACACAATCATTTCATCTTAATCACCACCAACCACTGACGACGCGACAAGAAACCAGCAACGTTCGTGCAGTCATATAGGTGATTATAGTATAGTAGGGCTAACAACTATAGTATAAAAACGTTAAACACAAGGTACATAATAACGAGTAATTATTAATATTTGCTATTTCGTTCATAGAGAACTTTCTTCCTCTCATTAAATCATAATATAATTTCCACGATGACATTTTTACTTTGTAGTAGCCTATCATTAAAAATTGTATCTCTCTCTGTCTTCACTCGCCCTCAACCAACAACAACCACAAACTGCACATTTTGATGGCTAAAAAATAATAATAAATCAATGTAATCCTGACTGCACTTGTTCAATAGACTGCATATACACGTATATACTGCCTATTTAATTTCTCACTTTTCTATAGAGGGATATTCATCGTCGTGGACAGGAGGAGAAGTGAAGGGATGCATTTTGCATTTTTCTAGTGATGATTAGATTTACTTTTGTGCAAAACACTTTTCTTTGTTTACTTTTCAATTTCATGCCTATAGCTGTTGCGCAAAGAAGTCTATAAAACACCATAGCCCTTTGGCTTGGTGTTTTCCATTTTGTTAGTACAACGCATACTTTTATTAGATATGACCAGGCGATCAATTCGATATAGTTTTTTATGGATAACTGACAACTAGTGCGTGTATGCATTTTTCAAAAGGTGACTGAAAGGTACGAAAAGAAAAATTCTAGTCAAGAATATGTATAGACAAGTTAAGCGTGAGTGTTACAGTCACAACGACGGAAGAAAAAAAAAGAACCTCTATAGCCTTTCAAGCTTGCAACTTGCAAGCGTCATCAAGTCATCATCGTTATTATTACAAGAGCAAAAGTTTAATGGCAGCTCTACTACAATTTTTTACAGTGTATTACGTGTGTATTCTTTTATGTACTTTATAGTTTTTATGCACTTGATTGAATCTTCAAAATGGTCATTTTCACAATGAAAATCTGAAAAGAGTAGAGATCTCCATTTTGTGCATATGTGATGCACGAAGAAGCAGGCAAAAGTGATGATGGGAAAATTGATGATGGGATGCACGAGCGTTGACAAAAAAAAAAGATTTTTCTTTTTTTATTCCATTCTTTATTACTTCAAGCATGGCGCATAGTAAGTGCATACGCACATCACCTTATAATTTCTGTTTCTGTAATATCTTTTTTTAAGAGTTTGACTGCTTTACTAGCCAAGAATTACGGCATTTATTACATAGCACACCAACTTGGCAACTTTTACTTTCAATTGAGAGGATTCAAAAAAAATCTTGAAATGTCAATGAAACGTTTTATTTATCACTTGCATTTATGATGAGTTGGTTTTTATAAATAAAATGAATGAACATTTACTGCACAACAATAATAATAATAACAACAACAAATAAAATTTGATGAGTGGGTATCACTTTTTTTTATCAACTAATCAAAGTACGTAATCGTAACAGTAACAGCATTACATGATGTACTGTAATATGCCATGCATACCTACGCTGCACGCGACTCTTAAACTTTAACTACTGGTTTTCTTTAAAAGGAAATTATGAAATATGCTAAATGATGATCAAGCAAAGTGTATTTCAAGATTTGTATGGTGAATCGATCGATGCCTACATACACATAAACAATATAGGCATTTTATTACGAATCATTACGATGACACGAAGTGGTATGCTAATGAAATAAAATTTCAATTCTTAATTGAACAACTGAACTTGTACTACTGGTATATAATTTAAATGAATTTGTTGGGATAATAGTTTTCTAATCATTACAAAATGGAAGGGTTACTTGTTTGATGCTGTTTGAGTGTTTGATCAATGTCAATAATCATTATAATTTGATGGAAAACGGTAGCCGGAACAGTGATATTATTTCTTTAGTACTCACACGCTGCCTCTCTGATAATTTTGTTTATTAATATTTTTGCTAATTACCATAATACTATTTTACTTTTTCCACTTTCTTTATTAAATTCGCTTTTGCCAACAACGCTCATTTTTTCCGTTATAATAATACACATTTTGTTTACTGACCGTAATCAACGTGGAAGAATCGTCACCCGTCAAATATAACAGATTTCAAGAAAAAGGTGGCAACGCATGCTTGTAGTATGTGAGAACGTGAAGGTCAAAATGAAATGTAACTTGCTTTACAATAAAAAAACTGCATAACATCTCTAATATGACAACATGCAATCATGCACCTAAAGGAGAGTTTTCATGTCTGATGGATGGGCCACTTTTTACCATCATTATGACACGATGTTTGGTTATCAGATAGGTGGTAAAAGAAGGAAGCTAGAGATACCACTTTTTTTGTTAAATGCAAAATGATATTGCATTGATGTTTATCAGCATCCATTTTTTTGCAAAGTAACAATAAAATTACATGACCATGAGGCTGCTAGATGAGGGATTACACGGAGTGTGGTACTGGTAAATGAAGCGATGCTAATGCTATTCAGCTTAAAATTGAATGGAAAATTGCATTATACACTTAATAAAATGTTGTTGCACCCATTACGTTTTAGAAAATCAGATTTCATAGTAATAACGTTCCCATAAAATACTAACGTCTTTTTTTGTGGAAGGTAATGAAAAAATTGAAATTTCACTGTCACATGAGCAAGTACGTTCAAAAAGGGGGTGTATGATGGTGGAAACGATCAGTGAACAGTTTTTGTTGAAAAAATCGCTAATTTTATATATCGTGAAAATAAAAATTATATACATACGTACCGACTACCTATATCAAGAACCAAAAAATATGATTTTTATGGTTGACCGCAAATTAGAGGTACCATTGTAGAGAATTATTAACAAAATGCGTGAACTATATGCAACAATGTTTCTTGATTGAATATCAAGTGCAATTTTTTTGCAAATTGTATGTGTGGTTCACTATTTTTGTGAATTACATGCATTCTCATGTACCATTGATACGAAAAATATTGCTATATATTTAAAATGTGTGCAATATAACTTTTACTTGGTTAATCGGTTATCAATTTGTATATCACCCACGCGCAATCAACATTCATAGGTATTGGTATACGAATTTAATGAATTCGATGATATAATCCCAACGCTTGTAAACTTCAGACTAAATAATTTCACGCTTCAACGACATATGTGGTCACGGACTTTAGAGTTCAAATTCATTATTATAAGAGATATTATCAAAAATTAAATATGAAAGAGATAACGATACATGATAAGAGCTCTTTTTCCTGTACAAATAGCCATTAAAATAAACATTAAATTTTTGTAGGTAAAGTCATCTCTTCCGCTAATTGCAACCATTACGCACAATTCGCAAGTTACTTTTATCTATTTTTCTTCAGACAGATAAACTCATTTACACCTTTTCGAAATGCTGGGTACACGATTGATTGTGGCAATTTATGATTTAACGGTGGCTGTGATTTATGCATTTTGTATTCACCATGTAGTAGTCATTATCTATACATTTCTATGATAAATAAAAAAGGACATTCATTTGAGCTATAGAATATAGTGCAGATTTAACAATATAGCTCATTATATTGTGACTTGCATAACTACTGATAGGGACACAAGTATAGTAAAACATTTTATGATAACAAACATACATTAAAGAGTAATTTAAATTTTGAATAGACATTTCCTAATTTTGAAAAGTAAACTACTATAAATAAGGTACTTCGTTTATTTTTTGTGGTATCGGTTAAAAGTTGAGAGAATTGGTCAACCAAGAAATTGCTCACAGACAACAGACAGTCAATCCTTTAATTTTCGTTTTGAATTTAAATAGATGGGCACAATCACAATGATATAGGAACAAGATAAACGTGCGCAGCTAATAGTCATCATAATAAGGAACAACAGCAAAAACTACATGCAACATGCACAAACATCTTAAAAGAGACCCTGATAGAGCTAATCTTTTAAACTGGTCAATTGACAGAGTAGCACAAAAAGGAACAGAAAAACTTTCTCATGATGATTATTAAATAATTCAAAGTAGATACAATTTTGAAAAGGAACTCGTATTTATCTACTTATTCACTGACTCTACTACTTTGGTGAATGAGCAACTAAAAGATTAATGTTGTTGTCTACACCGGAAATGGGATTATTTAATAAGTAATACTTGAGAGAGCCACACCACACCACATGATATTGAACCTATTATGATTATGATATGAATTTTTAATGAGTTAGATATGTGCCTATCTTATAGTGGCTATACACGTTACGAATTTATCATTATGTCATTATTTAAGCTAGCCCCAATCGAAATCCTTTATGTAATGTAATGTGAATGCATAATCCTTAAGTCTGCCTTACAACCACACACATTTCAAATGGGCACATTTGAGAATGGAAATGTCAGGAACTGTAACATAATAATAATTACTTTCCTTCAATTATCACGGAAGCAAACGAGCCAACATTGTACGCGGAAAATGACACCCTCGTGATGTGGTTGTATTAGAAAATCTCTTGAAGCAAAGAGAATCATAAAAATAGAGAGACAGAGATGATAATAACGATACAAATTGTAAAAATATCACGAACAACAAAACGAGGCAACTTTCGTTCTTGAGGCTACAAAGACACTGTTACATAGCACTGCTGCTGCTACGTGCAGACTGCTAAAAATGGTAAAAGGACAATAATCTATTGCTTCTTTGTTTTCCCTTCGTTGCTGTCGTCGTTCTAAAATATGTCGTATTCCTTTTAAATTGGCGCAAAAGTATTTGAGGAAGATAAGGAACAAACGACCTGTGCACGACAATAAGGGAAGGCGATGTATCTTTTTTAAATTAGCTCATCTGAATACCAACCTGCTCAATTAAGAATATGACATGATGACATGATAAACTTTTCTTTTTCCTAAAACCCAACATGGATTTATTCTCTGCAGGAATAATGAGCTATTTAGCGTAGCAGCAGCTCTGCAGGAATAATGTGTCAAGTTGAACACTATACACTGGTATTTTTTAAACAACTACTTACTTGGGCGTTCGAATTTTAAAGATAGCTCAGCGTCTGGCAACGGGGATTTTTTTTCTCGCAAAGATGACAGGGTACTGATGAATCTACATTCGCTGTTTTACATTTTTTAATTAATCCAAACCGTAAAGTAAAGTAGGTGGTACTTATTTAAAGTACACACAAAAGTTACAACGATATAGCGATTATGTGGTTCAAAAGATAAGATGACGTAATTGCATAATTTTATAATCGTAAATATTGTAAAACTAGTCAAGTGAATGTACAAGTACATATATTTATCACACCATTGCATTGTTTAAACTTTATCATTTGGTCTTCAAAATTACAACGAAATCAATTTATGCATATGTAAGATGTAATAGAGCATTGATAATAGTATGTGCATACATTTTGTTGTTATTACGTTAAAAGAATGCATGGCAGGTTGCCATCAGCGCGCACTACTCCCCAAACAAAAAAGTGCAAGGAAGACAGGAAGGAAAGAAAATTGGAGGCGAAACTTTCGCTGTCACATTCATGCTTCCTAAAAAATGAACCAGTGTAATGCACTGTCTATGCGGCTTATCTGTTTGCCAATTTGTTGGTACGCAAAACATTTGCTAGTTAAGCTAACTGACTGATCTTCTATTAGAAGTCGTATTGCAATTTGATAGTGAAGAAGGGAGCAAAATTATTGACGACTAGAAGGGACAAGAAGTAGCAAAACAGCTCCTACTGGCGTGTGGCACACTACTGCGTCATCGCCGCTAGTTTTCTAAAAAGTACAAAACGGGATAGAAATGGTCTATTTCATGACGAAAATTTTCGACTTTTTGAAAAGTTGATTTTTGAGATAATGTGAGAGTCTCCATTCACATAGATTGTTCTGCTGCACTGCTTCTATCATTGCATATTATCCCCGTATATAACCGCCCATCCTGAGGCACTTTTTACTATTATTATTATTACATACTTATGTCAGTTAGTGTTATTTGAAAGGTCTGATGAATATTTACATTTAACTCGTTCTGAGATAAAAAGTTACCTTAAATTGCAATTTTATGCACCTGATAAAAATATACCTTGTTAGCTATCATTTCAATTTCGGAAGTTGCGTTATTTTTGTATTTTATTTTTGTACCACACTTTTAGAGCTAAAGCATCGATGCGCTTAAACAAAAAATATACTTTAGTTATCTTTATAAAACATCCTTCTTTCCTTTAGGAAAAAATTGAATATCTCCCCTGTAGGTTCATTAGTTTTTCCTGCATAATAGTGCGATACAATTAATTACTAACATTTCAGGGTTATGCATATCGCTCAACCATAAAGGTGGTGCAATATTTTATAAAAATCATTCAATTCTTCATGATTGTAATATAAAAGTTCAAGCTATGCACAGTATGAGTTCAAGTTCATAACACTTTTAAGTGTTTAATTGAGTCGTGAAAACGATGGTACCACGTCCACGTTGCCTAACTTGCTTCCGGAGTATCCTAAAATTGACAATGGTTCAGATAGGCTTTTTATAGTGCAAATCATTTATAACTACATATGATACGCGACATAGGTTCTTCAGTTTATTAACTTCCGGTGTATCGCAAATGCTGAAATCGGGTGGTTTATGCGAATACAATGTTTGTACGTTTGTCTGTGGACAAAGACTTTGTAATGTACAGAATGGTAACTAAACACGGCGGGTACTGTTCAAGGTTTTAGACACAGGCACCGGGATAAATAAAGTATAATGTAATATGCATAAATGATGACACATTCGAATTGAAGTGGCACCGCACTGGTGATGTTCTATACTACAGGTTCATCCAATTAGTGTAACCTCCGATACTTTTTCATTTCTTTAAACTGTTTACACCTTTACTGGTTCTGCCTGTGAAATCTTGCGCTGCTTACTTTTCAGAACTTCAAATCAACTATTGTCGTTAATTCGGTATATTGTGACTTTTATCATTGGAACCTTTCGAAAACCTAAATCGAAATACAAACAATAGCATTTACGCTGCGTTTGCATTTAGTAAAGATGCAAGTGTCAATGACGTTATTTTTTAATATGCATGTAAACTCATTCTCTGCAAACTTGTGCACAGTTTTTTCTTGAACGCTTATAGATGAAAGGGAAATGATTTTGTGTTATCATTCAGATCTAGAGTACCTCCAACAATCATTTTGGTTCAATCCTCATATAAGAATAAATTAGAGACGACAACCCCAAAAATAAGTGTCTAAAACACTTTCTCACACTTTTAGTTTTGCATTGTGCTCATTGAAGCATGGAACGGTGCAACAATGTTACCTGCTGTTAGCTTTTGTCAATGCTTTGGTAAACAGAAGATACATTGACATTGATTAGGTGTGTCTGCTTTGCTATACATATAACAAGTTATACTTACTAACGTACGTATTTATTAGCAGGTTGACAATTGACAATGGATTCAAACGCCAATTTTCAACATAGTAGCTACCTATATAAAAAATGAAAGACTATATAGATCATCATAGTTGGAAATGCAAATTCAGTCAAGTCAAAAAGTTTCTTGAAAATACATTTAGTGACAGACTAGTAAAATTATTGGTGCAAAGGAAGCATGAATTCAGTCAGTCAAGCGAATGCGAAAAACATTAAAGATTTAAAAAACAAACTCATAATGTTCTTTAGCCAGGATGCATATAGGTAAGTTATAAACTGGAAAATGTCTTCAACGATAAAAGATAAAACTCAAAAGAATAGATAGTTTTTAAGAAAATATCGACTTGGTCAATTTATAATTTACAGAAAATAACCACAACATGAACCATGACTAGTGCAATACTTATTATTCATATTTATGTGCACATAATAAATCATTTATTATGTATTATCCGTGAATAAATATTATAGGTAATGCTATTTTTATTTTAACTTGTTTTTTACTCTATCTGTGCACTACGCACAAAATGCATTCAATAAATTATTCACTGACTACCTACGGCTTATCACCATCCGCATATTATTATTTGCCATTTTTTATTTAAGAAGGGAAGTTATTTACCTACCTCGTTCAATAAGTACTACGTAACAAGCACCACCACTGCACTAGGGTTATTGAGAAAGTATCAGAGAAGCCGGTTTCACTTTGTTTCTTTCCTACTCACAGTGCAGTGGTACATGAAATACAATAATGTTTGTCATAGGTATACAAGTGTCTTTTCTTAAAAGATGCTCTTCTTCATCAACCTACCACCACAATTGCACGTCATAGTCAATCTCTACCGCAAATAATTTAACTAAAGTGATGAATAATGGATAAGCTGTGTTATATTTATGTATATGACAAAAAGGCATTATATATTAGTTAATGCATGTAATCGTCGTAAGCGCCAACATGAGTGAGAGGATACCTTAAGCTCAGTAACGAAAACAGAGAAGACCCTTCCCTTCCTCGATTCCTGTAATTTTGCCTAATCTAAATTATCCCTTTTTTAGCATTGGAGATTGGACTTTACATTTAATGATGGTGGCAAGTTAATGCGTGTTTATCTAGAAATGTCTTATGTGTAAATACACTGAAACTTACTCATCAGACTTTTTGATTGAGTTGGCTGTATAGACTATAGACAAACTACTAATAGTTGTGTTTTGACGTTATCTTCTTTTGTCTACCCTCTTGCCCTGCTGTCATCATTATTATTATCGTATCGAACTAACTGTAGTTTTGTTCATGAGCAGAACTACAGAGATGCAGTTTTGCGTATCTCCCATGTGGGTAAACGCTGAAGTAACAACAAGATGTTCACGACGTTGTTGTGCAAGATGCATCATCCACACAACATATTAACTTGAGTTATAGAAGCTCCTTTAGCTTGTTTTACATTTTATCGTCATTCTTACATTTCGTTCCTGTTATATATGAACACATTGTTATTGTTATTACGTACCTACACACATGCTTACAAACCTATAAAATATTATGAATGGAGAGATAACTAACTAATATATTATGCACTTTCATCCAAGTCTACAGAGCTGCAATATTCATTCAGTGCGAAAAGTGGACAAGGGAAGAAACTATCAATGTTCTTATTGTTAACAATAAGACAATAATAAAGGTAATACCTAAATGAAAGCAAAAGTGAATGAACACGTTGCTGAGCCTCCGCCGCACATACTGATAGTCGTCAGCTAGACACGTTTACTTTTTGCATGACATTAGAAGACAACCGCCAAGTCAAGAAGCGTCTGCCTCTCAACAGCAGCAACAGAAAGCTGGCAGTTATGTATTTGTAGTTAGAATTATTTTTCGCAAAAATGGCAGCAGCAACAATAATGATTGGAAGTAAAGGGCAAATGAAAATGTACTTGAATAACGATGCCTATGTAAATATGATAATCTACTAAATGACTTCGCTTTTACTTTTCATAGAAACGTTAGTAGCGTAATAATAGTTTAAGCATTTAAGAATCAATGATGATGATGGTACTGTAACTAACAAATAGTGATTGTTTGATAGATTTTTAAATAGAAAATTTGGTGATCCACGACGTGCGCTTTTTGATTGTTGCTTTCTATACAACTATTACGTAGCAGTGCTGGTCAATTGTTAATTTTTATTACTGTTGAATAACTTGAAAGAAATTGAAATGGACATTCATCAGTTCATGGACTGGTCAACTGTGTTGAAATATTCCATACGTCAATTATAAATGAGATGTTTAAAACCCTTACGGTACTTGAATATCCTTAAAAATACGCCATGAGATCCTATTAGATTTCCCCTTTCACTTCTTTCATAAAACAATTTCTGGTTCCTATAATTTTCAATATACTACTATTACTGTCCAAATTAGAAAGGATGATGGTAACTCCAGAATCACAATCCATTGATCCAAATAAAGAATACCGTGCAATAAACAAACAAGATGCACCTTCACCAATATGAACTGAACTCGAAAGTAAGAAATTTTACTATCAGCAATAGGATTTGCAATTCGTGTTCAAAAATTCAGTAAAATTGAAAAAAAAAATATTATCACAATTTTCTTAAAGAAAAAGAAAGAAGAATGTAAACTGGAATAATAAAAAGTGAAAGAAGTAGCTAAATCTATATCACAATCACCATACAATCAAACGGTAACTCCACACAATTTCATAATGGCCCCCACACGTTTATTTTCCGGAATTCACGGTGGGGATTCACACATAGTTCACACACCACTCCTTACTTACAGCACCTTACGTTTGGGTAACAATAAGCGTAATAACTGTTGCAGCAGTTAAAGTTACAGGAAGTACTCTACATAACCAGCCCTACTTCCATCACTCAAGCTGGAGGATGACTAAAAGTCAGACGACGATATTACGTGTGTGATATATAACGTAACAATATCGGGATAACAAAACAATAACATCTTCGTTGACATCAACTGGCTGTTACACTACTGCCTTGTTAGCTAAATCACGCAACAGCATAAGCATTTTTTAAAAAGTGCAAGTGTAGTAATCGCTGTCGTCGTCGTATGTAATATCTGAATCATTTATTTACGGTAAGAGTCACACACATACACACATCATTGTCATCATAATACTTGACTGCAACAATAATGTGTATGCAACACAACAAACAAATCACATGCACACACACACATTCACACAACAGCTCAGATCTGCTACCATCAGAGACTCTAAAGAAGGGAACAAAGAGGAAGAGCTTCCGCTCTCACTTGCCATGTTTGCGAGAGTGTTGGTTGCGCTTACGCTTTGTATACAATATCATGAATGACGTTTGTCTTGAGTCGAGTTGACTTTGACTTGAACGTGCAGAGTGGTTAACTAACGCCAAGCTAATAAAACGATATAGTGGCAGGTTGTGGTAAAACACAAGTCACGGGTAAGTTTGCATAAAGCTACAAGTCCTCAAGTGAGCAATGTAGTTTAAAAATAAACTCATTGTAGTTTGAATGTGTATAAGCATTATAGATATTTGCTATTATGCTATTTTAAATACAACTATTATTGTCGATCATGATGATAAAACGATAGTTATTATGTGTTCTTGCAACAACAAGACAAGATGCGGTGGTGGTGATATATTTGTGACGAACGTATACGAAAAGAATATTTTAAAACTCGATGCTCTGCTGCTACCTACTACATTAAATTAACTGTTCCGCTCAACAATGATAACATTATGGTGTAAGTACCTAAGTAGCTAGTAATAGAAATGGTTAGTGAATGTTATCATTATGATGTCTGTTATCTATCCATGTTGTTATTATGATTATTGCCATTGTTGTTAAAAAATTACTTGTTGTTAGCTTTTGCATATATGCACGTAATGTTATGCATGTGCATTGTGCACCTAAAAGTTATATTTTGCCATGTGATGTGCGATATGGGGACCAACGAACTTGACCTTTTGTTTTGTGCCCCTAGTGCTGTCTTATTATTACAGCAACTACCCACATACCAATATATTAAACAACTTGTTCCTCATGACTCTGTTAAATAGAAAAAAAGTCTTTGTTGGTGTTACTTGTTGTTAGTATGCAAGAATTGCAATTGACGCTGTTACTTATATTGTACTTCTCTACAGGCTGACTGACTGACAAAGCGAGCTATTAAGTGAAAACGAAAACCACTTCTACTCCAACGACGATTTACTACGACCAAACAGCACTACATTATAGGTATATTATTATGATTATTATTACATTTTTGTGTGTACTTTTTTTCAAGTCCTGTGTGTTTCCTTCCTTCCTTCTTGTTCCTCGCAGAGGGATATAATAGATACACTTTGCTATGATGAATAAGTTTTCAAACAAAAAAGTTAAATGGAAGGAGGTCCTATAGTGGCAGGTAAAGCAGTACGCTAACAGCAACAATGAAAACTTGTATGCGCCCACAAAATGCACTAGTGCATGCAATAATATGCAATATGTGAATAATGAGTGAGTAGGAAATAATCATATATCATCATGAATGCATTACAATGACCCTTTGGGAGCCTTTGGTCAGATTGTGTCTTCAACAATAAAATGGTACTTAGAATCTTACTTGAACGCGTTGTGGCAAATTTTGTTGAGACATGAAATAGTTTGTCTCGCACAAATGTCAATTTTGTGTAATCTACAAACATGGAAATTCAGATTTATGTAGTTACCTGTAGGTCTTTTCTTGTCTTAGAAAAGGCTTATAGAAAAGCAAAGGATCACTTTTTTAAAGTAAAGAGCACGATGCTGTCGTACTCTTTACACGAATGATAGCAGCCGACAAAAGCTAACTACAGCATCAACGACTATGCGTTCGTTTTCGTTAGATTGTGTGTGCCAGTTCAGTTTCAGAATTTTTTCTCATCACAGTTCGATTAGCCGAGAGCAGATATTTAACGCATACTACTGCAGCCAAACACATTGTCAATTGCTTTACGGCTTTGCTTTAAGTTAGGATTAAAATTCACAAAGTAGTAAGTGTGCATATTATTTAACAATGCATCCTTTGTTATGTGTTGTGTGGCGGATATATAGTAAATGAGCAGCAATTTTTAGGTTAATTCTTCCACCATTATCGAGGGCTATAAAATGAGTTTACATTTTCGAGTTTTGTCCCCATCGATGACTTGCCTAATGTCACTCGTCACTAGTCGTCACTCATTCCTCAAACTGTACAACTACAATATTCGTACATTTCAACGTCTACCAATACAGAAATGTAAACGAATAAGAGTATTTCGAATTTATAGCATCTTTCCTCATTATTTAGGAGTAAGACATGGCTAATTGTTAGATGTAGGTATCATATAGTCTAGTATGCATATGCGCGCGTTTGCAGTTTTTACAATTTCTCGGCTACTTGGTTCGACCATTAAATGGCACATTTCTTTTAAAATGCAAAGGTTTGGTTTGGTAAAAATATTTTCTTATATCACGACTTATAAAATTAATTCTTTTCTGAAATGTACCTTTAAATCTTGTTATTTTGTGTCTATTGTAATAACCGCCGCACCTAGCAGACGCATCATTTGTTAAACAGCTTAGCCTAACTCAAATAGAGATAGTAAATAGTAGACAAAGATACAAAAATATACGCTTATGACGATATTGAAAGTAAAAGTCATTGTCAATTACTGTACTATCTGTTATCAAAATGTATTTGATGATTATGATGATGAGCATAAGCAGCACGTGCTTCTTCATAAATCTAAATATTTTAGACCTGTCGTCATTCAGAAGGAACGTGTTCTACCTCAATATGTTGTGAATTCATGTTTTTTATTTTCTTTCTGCTTAAATAAATTGTGCAGCTACTTAATGCTTACTAAAGCTTTCATAGATATTCAAATTCACAAAATCATAAAGCATTCTGATATGGGAATAGCGTACGCAACCGTCAATGATAGTATGTATATATTTATTATTACAAGCTTCATGATGAAAATAGTCGAAAATTATGTATACCCAATTACCCACCCACCAAACCCATATGGTTATCTTGTGTTGGCTTACCAGTACATGTTTTAAGAATTCATTCCGCCATAGCTGCAATAATTGATCAAATATTTTAGATTCCAGCTAGGACTGAACCATTAAAAGAACGTATTCTCCACATTAGTCATCACAACGCTACTTTGATTTTAAATTAACCAACCCTAACCTTACTCACTAATTATACGACGAATTACGACTAATTCTCTGATTATACGATGAGCTGGTTTAGATATTTCATTTCTTTTTATGGTAGACCATACAGTGTACGCTTTGTCTGATGATTAAAACATATATTTACCCTTTTGAAAATTATAAGCATACAAAACATTGGATGGGATGATACAATGTTGCTTTCGCTTCATTTTTGATTATATAACATGCAATGCGCACACTCCCTTATGTGAAATTGCATCCAGTACGAGCCTGAAATTTTAATGATATGAAATATAATGGAAAGAATTTGTCACCTAGAATATCTTATCCTGATGAAACAGTAAGGATTCTAGTTGATCGTCTATTTACGATGCAAGATGCATGAACTGTGATTATGGAAAGCTGTATTCGTGACGTGTGGATTAGATCATCTAATTTAGATGGACCACTATTGCGAAATTGTGTAGATTTTGTTAATGATGTCCTTAAGAACCATTTTCCTTCCTAACTTGCGTTTATTTTGTTTTGCTAATACCATGCACATATAAATTATAAACGTATAAAATCACGCAAATTATGATGGGTCCATGTTCAGAGATTAACTATCATTTACAATGCCACGTATTTACTCTCGACATGCAACAATTAAGTGGTATATTTACTTTGCTTAATGCAGGATGCTCCGTGAGAATGACATTATGTCAATATAAGAACAATGAAAATTCTATTTTAAGAATATGATGACAATATATAAGGTCTTTTGGACCATTGCCCAATCATTTCCGGAAAGGAATTTCATTTCACTGTACTAGCAACTGTCTTGTTTTCTCAGAATTTCCACATTGGGGTGCCATGATAAGGGGATTCTTTAGTATACGAGTCACGTAGTTTCGTCACAAAAGTTATACAAATCAAAAGCTCTTAACCTGGGGAGTCGAATGACACCACTCCTGGGTGGCGCAAATGAGGGGTTCGACCCCTGGGGGTAATTTCTCAAAGTGCCCCAAAAGTGTAATTTTACCATCTAAACTATGCATTTACAATGTCTCACTTTACCCCAGACAAGCGCGAGAATCTAACATAACCTAACTGAACCGAACCTAACTTAACCGAACCTAACCGAACCTAACCGAACCTAACTTAACCGAACCTAACTGAACCGAACCTAACTGAACCGAACCTAACTGAACCGAACCTAACTTAACCGAACCTAACTGAACCGAACCTAACTTAACCGAACCTAAACCGAGCCTAACTTAACCGAACCTAATTTAACCGAACCTAACTTAACCGAACCTAACTTAACCGAACCTAACTTAACCGAACCTAAACCGAACCTAAACCGAACCTAACTTAACCGAACCTCAAACGAACCTAACACAACTTATATTTACGACTCACATTTTTCATCTTCTATCCACATCAATCCCGCGCTTGTCTGGGGTAAAGTGAGAAATTGTAAATGCATAGTTTAGATGGTAAAATTACACTTTTGGGGCACTTTGAGAAATTACCCCTGGGGACCGAACCCCTCATTTGCGCCACCTGAGAGTGGTGTCATTCGACTCCCCAGGTCAAGGGCTTTCGATTAGTACGGGTCAGCGCCTTCGGCGCTGACCCGTATACTAAAGAATAGCCCATGATAACCAATGTCTTCTTAATAAATGGAACATTTTGGTGGTCTTTCCCCATGACTAGCTGAAATGTTATACAGTATTGACTCGGCCAGTTTCCGCTGGAAACAATCAAGAGTATAAACAGAAAGTGATTAGAACTGGAACCGAAATTCGAGGTCTTTTCAGCGAGTGAAATTAAAATTTTAAGACCAAGGAATATTCCTTAGAGAATAGAGAGGAAACCTCTGTGACGATTTTTCAAAAATTCTTGGTGTACCATTGTATCCATATGAATATTTGGCACTTTTAAGCTTGAATCCTGATATCAATCTTGATTTTTCCCGTCCAGCCTAGCTGAACATGTGCTTTAGACCCCGTTGTCAAGTTACAATGGTACATTTTGTAATTTTTGCTCAGTCACCGACGATAGCATTATCAGTATATTAGACTTTCCCTTCTAGTTATATATATTTATTCTATGGAATATTCGATTTGTTATTCGGCATTTAAGTTCATGTTTAGAAAGCAAGAAAAAAGGCTGAGTTTAATCTTGACGCTAAAACATATACACTGGTAGGCAAAAGGACTGTGAAGCAAAATTGATAAAGTAGCGCTAAACAGCATTACTGTACAGCATAATATTAGAATCCCAAGCATTTGAGTACATACATAGACAAATGACATCCCTTTTATTTTGGACGAAATGTTCACAATGTGGATGGCAGTGAAATGCGTACGGGACTGAAAGTACAAAATATTTTTTATTGCATTACCACGGTTCTTGCAAAGTCTGTGTGATGCTTAGTCAAGCTTGGGAAAAGTTGCAAGAAAAATGGCATTGTCTTGTTGGTTGCTTCCTTTTCTACTAGCCTCGGAATCGGAAGTCAGAAAGCGCAAGTACAACATATTTACATATTAGAGTAACTAATGTTGTTAGTATTGAATGAATAGACAAGCAATTACTCAAGGGAGAGTTTATTGAGAATTTTGCCTTGTTTAAGATGTTCCCAGTTCCCACATAGAGTAAAGGCAAACGACGGTCGTAAAACCAAGGAATTGGAAAACTAAACTGATGCAAGAAAGATAATAATGTGTTATGTTACAATATGTACAACTTTTCCTTTATAAAACTAACCTTGCCCTTTATATGAATTGCATGTACCCACAGTCAGGAAAAGTTATGTATTGTGCGTGCTAAGTATTATGAAGCTATTAATCTTTATGTTTTATAGCAAGAAAGAAAAACAAATATTATGGTAACTTTGCAAAATGTCACTTTCCTGTGCTAGAATTTTCAACACTGAAAATATTATTAAAGCGTTTTACAAAAGGGGGAGCTCGAGGTAGCTATTCTCACACCTATTCCATAGTCAGGATATTGGACATACAAAATATCCTATTTCTGTCTAAACATTTTACCATCTCGTTCACAATTCCATTGTTATCATTCAAGTCTCATAAGCATCCCGTCTCGTGTGCATTCCATAATGTCCGTGTGTCACACTAAACTTGAAAGAAGGTGCCTAATTATTGGTTTCCAAAATCAAATTTACAATACAATCATACTTTACATTTGAATTGTACTTTATTTCTGCGTTATATTTTACCTATTTTCTTTAGAAATGTACACTGATTGTTCCTACATTATGTACAACAATATGTATGACTTAAAAAGGAATAATCGTTTTATTGCATACAGCAAATTGTTCAAACAAAATAAATATACAAACAAAAAGTTTAATATTTGTTATTTCGGAATGTTAGGTTGGAAGTAAACATTAAAGTAGGAATTATATTTGGTAGATTAAAAACATTTCTATACGGTGTGTAGAGATACAGTAAATATTTGCTCTTATGTAGATTAATATACAACTAATGAAGTTTGTGGAAATTTGTTATTTATGGTGCGGTTCTGTAGGGAAACCAAGAGGAGATAATATTATTATTATGGACCTATGAAGTTTGAACTGGTTCATCGAGAATGGAAGAATATCAAAGGATAACTCCGATTTTAAGCTATTTGCAGTAACCCATAATTAAGGTACCAGTTGGAGTGGTTCGTTAGATTTGACATTGTATCTCTGAATGTGCTTTTTTAGTTAAACGATCTTGAAGGGAAAAAGTTACAAGTTACTGTTTCATTATCTTCCAAAATGACTTAAACAATTTATTCAATCATGCTTGTACAATAATTCCAATCGGATATTTTCCGATAATAGGACATACAATATTTATTCCAAGTTCCAAGATATATCTAATATCTATTCATATACTTGGATTTGTCTTCCATTATTATCCCAGTGTTCCTTATATGAAATGATGCGAATGTATGTATTTGTGATGTGGTTTCATCGGTTTAGCCGTTATTGAGTGTCATCCACTAGATATATATTACGCTACTAACGCTACATTTAATAGCTCAAAAAATATAAAAAATAATTTGATTTTTTTTCTTCATCAAAATGTACAGTACAGTATATTGAGCATGATTTTATGGCAGATGGTCACAAATCTACAATTAATAACAAATTATCAGCACGATTTCTTTGAAAGCATTTTATTCTCTTGTCAATTTGAAATGTTTCATTTTTCATGTAATACGAAATCATGATTTAATAGTTGACATTTCTTAATAAACTCTTGTAATGATTAATTTACGGCTTACAATACAATTATTTATAAAATCCTACTTACACTTGTATATATTATTACTCTATCCAGTACAAAATATACATAGAAAAATACAATCTCTACAGTGGACACAATTACATAACAGTAGGTAATTATATAAAATACTCACAAGTCAACATGAAACATATAAACAAAAGATAAGGATGAAACTAAACAATAAAAAAGTGATCACATAATACATAAAGTTCAAAAGAATATGATAAGCAAATTACTTATATTTAGTTAAAGAAGGCGATTCTTTCATCGTAAAAATTGTTGTACGCCGCTTTCACCGTTTTAATCAATCCCATTGCATGTCCATCTTTACTCTAGCCACCACGGGTAAGTTGACACCGATATGATCTCCAGTTCATCCAAAAATGAACAAAGGCAACAGAGGAGAAAGTTAATTCTTGCAAATGTATGTATGGTAATTTATACTAAACACTGGAACTGAAATCGGTCTTTACAAGTTTTGTATACATTGACAAAGAAATACATTTTTGGTATGCATCTCAAATCAAAACTCCATCTCCCTCAAAACACAATTCAATATCATACTTGTCACAAGACTTGTTTTAAAAAGTTGGGGGTTTCCCAAAGTGTGGACAGCAAAAGTTTTCTATAATTATTGTCATGTAGGAACGAATGGCACTATCACATTCATACTAAGCACTTATATCATGTGTCCAGCTACTTAACTAGCAACGTAATTCATAATTACAGAGTTTTAGACACAGCACGTTTTCACACAGCGACGAGCTTATCGAACTCGTTAACAATATTCTTATCACTCACTACATCATAATATAGTTCATCATACGCCCATTCATTCCATCATTCTTCTTTGATTCATTACATAAATTCAGCGGTACACAAAACGCCATGTAGGCATAAATAGGCACTTGAGTTTTCGGACATTGATACTAAAATGGCAACAATGACCATTTGTTTCATACAATCGTACGGTTATACATTATTTACGATTCATTTTTGGATTTAAAACCCCTTAGAAATGATTTGTTTGACATTGCATCTCGCCTCAGGGCCGAGTCGAATGTCATACTATTTATTTATCTAGAAATGCGATGATTGCGGTCAGTATTCAGTATTATTGCAAAAATATAAAATGACTTATGTTGGCACTATTTGCGTTGCGTCATTACTGTAACATTAAAATTATGTATTGTTATTAGGTAATTGTATTATCGTTGGTAGTTGAAAAGTATACTGTATGGAGTAAAAAGAAATTTCGGAAAAGTACTTATAGTATTTACAATGTTGAGTCGATTTCCCGATCTGACCTGACCTTACCATTTCCCATTAAAAATCTATGTAAATATAAATAATCCCATATTTGACAGTTCTACAGTCAACAGAAAAAAAACATCTCAAAAGTTAAACCAGACAAATGAAAGATTTCAATCAGATACGACAGTTTCCACAAGAATGTGTATCACCAAAAAAGGGTTTGAGATTTCTCTTCACGACCTTCGGCCATTGATCGCCTGATCATACAAATAATAAAAATGCATTGACTCATGACTACTCTTCTATACATTTACAAAAATTATGTATGTCATTCAAAAAAAGCGTCATAATTATGTATCATGTTTCGAAGCAGCCACTGAAATGTCGTCATCTCATTTTATGTAGCGTACATATAAATCACTAATAGCTCATTCCTCGCATTCCAGAAAAGAATTTAAAAATCTCGTTCAGGTTATTTTTATGACTAATTCCTTTTGTTTCTACATCATCGAGGCCAACATTATTGTAAATTGTAAATCTTGTACGAATCTGTAGAATGTTGCATGTAAGTTTGCGTCTTAAATGTCTATTGTCCCTAGTTCTTCCAAGTATTCATAAAGGTCCAAATTATAAAATGTAATTAAAGTACCTTGCACTTTTGTTGATTGTGTAATATAAATTAAGCTTGAATATCATATGCTTTTAAATTAAAATTAGGTAAACAATAACCATAAAACATCTCTGTCTTTCCTCGCAAGATTAGTATATAAATTACACGTAAAAACAATTGAATATTCAATCTCATCAGTATACTGATTTACATATACAGCCATAATACATACGGATGGAATTTCATTTTTTACTACTATTAATAATCTACTAGATTTCATTTCCTATGACGCGACGATCTACATGATCTAAATACTAGGATATGTGGAGTGGACTCAGTTTCCGGTGGCTGCGTATGATACCCAGTCCGACGTGTATGCAACCCGATGGTAAATTCCGGGCTGCTGTCGTTGAGCACATGAATATCCTGCAGAGACAATTCCGATCAAGTACCATCTGCCACCCTTTTGCAGCATGAGAGGTCCTCCACTGTCTCCCTATAAGTTGTCGCAGAAATAGACAAAGCAAATTATGCATATAAAAGGCAAAGAGCATAAAAAAGGAAATGGGCTGAAACGAGAAAAGGGAAATGGACGAGAAAGGAACATCAACCAACATGACATTGGGTCAGGGTAATATAAAATAGGTGCATAACATAAGTAGATATATATATGACTGGAACATACTTGGCAGGAATCCTTTCCTCCAAACTGGTAGCCAGCACAAAGCATCTCATCGTATATGACGACGTTGATTCCCTTCCCGCGATGCCACACTTCACAGTCTCTACTTTCGATCACAGGCACATCAACAGCTTGCAACGTCTTTGGTCTTAATCTTGAGCCTATGGAACAGAGGATGAAAATGCATTAAAATCATATCTAAAATAGAAATTAGGTATGTTAAAAAGTTGATCAAATTCAGATTTGTCTTATTCAAGGGAAATTGACTTATTCCACCGGCGGTTTTCATCATAAAATTAAATCCATATTGGCTTTAATAATATTACCTGCTTCAACCTGTAAAATCACAAATAAAAATTCCCATTACATTTACATTGACTATATATTTATGTATTTGTATAATGAAGTCATAAGTTTTTTTCTTAATGTTTGCTTTATTACCGCTCCCCATCCGCTCGCCCATGCATACTGTCCTGTAAAGTCTGCCCCTTTGTCAGGTAGACAAATTGGTCTAATGTGAGGCAAGTAATTTATTTTCCTATCTAGTTTTAGAACGGCTACATCGTACCGATCAGCCTACATGGAACAAACAGAACACAATAAGATTTTAACGAGATGACCATGAAACAACGTCAAAGCTAAAATAGACTGTGAATTATTAATAAAAATGGAAAGATGAGAGATGACCCATTTATTGGGAAAGGACATTGAAATTGATAAGTAATTGTGGTGACCACTATCACCTTTCCTGTTTTAGATAGTTAAACTTGTTGCTTTGACTTGTTGTTTAAACTTCTTACCTGCGGTGTGAATTTAAAGTGAGGATGAACTTTAATCTGAGAAACACCCACAGTGACCTGTAAATCATTTAATAGTTTGTTCAAGTCACTCATCAGTAACAAAGCCAATCGTTAGTAGATAGTTAATAGTAATCATGTGGTTGTTACTCACTGGTGGATATGGCTCTGTATTCGAGTTGAGAACGTAATCTCCCAATGTCACAGCTATTTGATATGGCGATGCTCTACAAACAATAATACAAGAGAAATCCATGAAATAAAATATTTTAAACCTTATTAATCAGATTAGACGATATACTGAAACTAATAGACGCACTTTATATGTTATTTGAACAATCATTAGTACGTATATCAGTCATTCATGTATGATGTATATCAGGGAAATTATTACAAACGTGACAATACACAACCTTTGTCAAAGAGTTTGATAAGCAAACACAATGTGAAGATGTAAACTAGTCTTAAAAGTTCCCGTTGACAAATCAAAGTAGCTACTCATCACACCAACATGTCAAATGTCCACCATATCACTGTTGAATGGTACAATAAATTCCCATACCATTCCAACAAATAACATTCAACAGTATAATTTTTATCGTTATCATTGCGATCCATTCACCACCTCATTACATGGGTCAAGAATCTTACATAATCTAGCGACAAGTTTCCCACAGCGTTGTATTTGCTAACTCTTTACTCACAATCGCTACTAATTATTTAGTAGCGGAAGCTATACTTATTCATTTCAAGTTGTCTGTCCGTTGGAAGTCTAAACGGACAACGCATTTGGGAATTTAATCAATAGCTCATGTTTGTCAAAGCTGCTTCGACAGCAAGTTTGACAGAATTAATGGGAAATGTATTAGGCATGTTTTTAGTACGTATGTATATTTGCACAAAACGCATACTTTGTTCGGTTAGCTTGTCAAATATTACATTGTTGATTTTGAATGCACTTTTAGTAAACCTAAATGTTTTCCTTCGCTACTTTTTTGCGTGCTAGCATATATTTATGACGATTAATTAGGATCAGTATTTAGGTAATGCATAAACTAGCTAGTCCAATACGTGCAGTAAGAATGTACTATGTATTTATCGCAACACCATCATTAGATATTGATTATACCTTTGGATTGCAGACGTGAACTTAACAGTAAATACATTCACTTTTTAGTAAATTTTAATTGATTAATAGTGAATGGAGGAGAAAGTATTTTGGTATGCACATGGGCATTTAAAAAACCTTACGCAACTACCTATGTCTGGTACAAGTTTTCGTTAAGTTCCAAAGTTTCCAAGTTTGTCAGGCCTTAAACATGGTTTAATTAAGCAATGTTTGTGTTCAATGTCTTATATTTCGTTTCTATCAGGTTCAATCATTCAATTTTAAAATGATATCCGTTCACTCCAAGACATTTTAAACATTCTTGGGGAAAATACTGATTCGCTTCATTTAGGGAATCATACTACTACACCCTTGAGTTTAACCAAAGTCCTCCTCAATTTATCACAGTACGATTACACTATATCTCTTTAACATCAAATATCATACTAGACTTGACATAATTTAAAACGAAAGTCTGCTGAGATTTTCAAATATCTAACTTTATTATTATTACGGTCATGGGTCTGTGATTCAGTTAATGAACGCACACACAACGTATCATTTTAGAAATCAGCAACAATGACATCACGCATTGAATGATGATACGATCGCTATTGTCATTATTAGGGACAGACTACGACATAATACTGACATATTGTCATCTTAAGGAACATTTCGCAAATTATCTTACTTTGCAACGCAATGACCAGCGGTAACAACATGTCTGTCATTGATAAGAGATCCTCCACAACGACTGGATCCAATTCTAATGTAAACCTAAGTAAAAAATACAAATAAAATACAGTATTATTGTCAAACCAAAATTGTCTCCCTTAATTCCTAATTTTGTCCCATAAACGTACTGCTGCGTGCTAACCACAGCATGTGTGAAAAAATCATTTCCTATATGCGTTAAGGGAACTCACCTGCCAAGGAAAGGTACCAAAGCCAGCTTCCCTTCCTCCCACGATTCTTTCTTGAGCCCACAAATTGTCTGCCGCTAGACCACAACCTACAATTAAGAAATTGTGATTATCCTGCTCTTGAAGACGGTATGTCACTCACGATCAATTGAACATATTTTTTATTGGAGTGTTGATTGAGGAACACTCAATTCAACTGCTCATTCCAATGTTTGCAGGAACAGGAATTCACAATTCCAAACCATCCCATCGTGGTAATAATAATTATTATCACAAACCATGAAGAGCATTTTTTTTGTAATAGGTATGTTCATAATGTTTTTTTTTTCTTTTTGTTTTGCTTGTTTGTGCATGGGTTCCATACGTGGATCATTAGTGACAGGTCCATAAAATTCAGGCACGGCTGGTGGTTCTGTGGGTGAGTTTCCAATCCCACTTTTTACAGACGGTGTTGTCTGTCTTTGGCAACAGGCAAAAAGAAAGCCTCCACATCCCTTCTCTATGAGTCCTCCACCCAGCCAACAAAACAGGAAGAACTCACAAGAGCCCGAGTAGCACTGGGCCGAGTCTCCCCAAATAAATCTTTGTCTTGCGGTACCTTGCTGTTCGTGATGTTTTTGAGCTGAGGACAGAGCTGGAAACAACATTGGGTCAGAAAAAATTGGTATGCTTGCATATAACAACAAAAAGCAACAAAGTAAAGTAGGGAAAAAGGAAAAAAAGTGAGAAAAGCGTTTAGATTTTCAGTGAAACTATATTTCCCTCATAAAAGTTGAATGGTAGGAGTAAAAAGAATGTTTAACAATTCGTTGCTTTGCTATAGATCAATGGACATCCCACTCCCAGCAAAGTCAAAACCCCAGTTTGTAAAAAAAAACTTTTTTGCTTAACAAGAATATAAAAAAAATCGCCATCATTCACTCTAACCTTTTCCGTATAATAAAATGTGTAGGTAAGTGTGTTTTCGTCACGCATACATTATTGTACATTTGCATACAGTAAAGCTGTGAGTAAGTAATACAGTAAATGAGAAAGTACATGATTTAAAAATGTGTGTAAGTATGCAGTAAGTGTTAAGTAATTTTTCACAATGCATTCTACTAAAAAGAAGATTGATTTGTTAGTTCGAAGACTCCAAGATTCTGAATGTCTGAAATGTCGTCTTTTTAGGTCATTTTTAAAGAATGCGTGCTACCATTTCCATTTCCCGTTAAAAGCACAAGCAGTTGTTTTCTTTAACATGACAATATTTCGAATGAACCGTCACCACTAGCCATAAAGCACTTTTACACAGCTTAATAATTACAAAGGCTAATTAGCAAAACCTTGCATAATATTTAGTAACAAACATAAAGGCTATTTACACAAGCAATTTGTTTCCTGATTTGATATTCTATTGAAATTGAAAGGATTTACCATAAGCGTAAGGCATACAACGTATACAATTTTTTTACAAGTTCCTTGAACTTCAAAGGTGAGAAATACAAAGATTAGCAATGAATCACGATTTTATGATTGAAATTTAAGGTTCACACTAATTAAATAATGTGCAACAATCTATATAAAATTAAAAATTCCACATCAATAAAAATTGATTGGGATTAAGTAGCGTATACAATATAATTTGTTCAAAATTACTAACAGGAAAACTGTAGCACGTTTCATGTTTTCGATAGCGATAAACAACATTTAATACACGCATCATATTGTAATCAATTAACGGTGCGCTTAATCGTTGTGTAATAATAATTACTAATTAACTGGTGCTCGCCCAAAAAGCTGTTTACAGTGCGTGGTACGTATTTAGTTTAAAGTTAACACTGTAATAATAAAAAAATAATAATCAGCAATTTTAATACTTTGTTTTGTTGTAATCTTAAAAGCTACATGTCTATACATATTTTTGTAGTTTAAAATGGGAGCATTAATGTAAGGCAACTGCTTTCAGATACCTAAATATAGTATTACCTAAATATTTCAAACAACCCATAATCATAATTGCAGTTGAATTGAATTCGTGACAATCGTGATCGGGTTCATTGTAGACGGTTTATACGATACCATTAAATGTTTCCAATACGGTGCAATATCATTTTTGCATGAGTATATTTTTGTTCCTTGTCTAAATGGCACATGTATTTTCATGCAACCTAAAACCTTTTATCTGTCGATTTTTCACGTTTAAGGTTACTTCGACATTAAACTTGACTGAAGAAATTTCTAAATTTGAGTGACTGCAAAACATACACTGTTAACGAGTGTATGAACAAATATATCAAACAATTTGTCATTAATAGTTGATTCTTTACCTCTCCGGAAGAATATATAACTCTTCTAATATGAAAATGTCGGATTTGACTGTCACAAGTATTTGGTAATTTAAAATAGAAACTATATTGGCAACGGAGGCGGAGGTACATGTTATTACTCTGCCCTTTAAGTGTCTATAACATTGCATATTGTTTGGGTATATTTACGTAGAGAGATTTTTCTTCAAAGCTCAATGATATGATCCAGATTGAGCGTAGCGTAACCGCTTGCTTAAAAACTACAAAAAAAATTGCAAGCAAGTCAGCGACTGTTCTTATTCTTACACGAGATGAAAACGAAATGTTTTTTTTGGCTTGAGTCATGCAGACATTGTACTGTACTGAACGAATGTCTGCATGACTTGTTAGGAGCTTTGTAACCACTTGTATATTGCACGAATTGCAAATAAAGTTGCATGACTTTGCTCTGCTCTTCTGAAAAGAATTTTTTTTCTCTTGCTGCCGCTGATGATGACTGTTGGGTTTTCACTTAAAATAGGTACGCGGATAAGTTATATATTATTTGACTTGAGTCGAAGCTAAAGTGTATGCAATGCGCATTATACTTTGCCCTTTTGTGACAAGTACCCATAAAAAGGTATGCAAAAAAGCAATGTTATAAAAAATATAAGTAATATTAATAAAATAAATATTTCATGAAGATGCCGTTTTGCGGCAAACTAACAGAAAATGAAAGGATGGTTATTATTATGGTGTATTGTCTACACACTTACCTAGGTATATTATATGTTTAAACTTTAAAAGCAATGAAATTCTTTAGCAAGGAACATTAATCTTTTTCCTTTGGTAGTTTTATGTACTTAAACTATTCATATGAGCGCATGTTCATTGTTCATTCTTAAGACCAACACCGTGATGATGATCTCAATAAAATGACGTAGTTTTTAAAACTATGACTATTGTTGTTTCTATCCGTGGTTTTGCTTTTAAACACTGCCAACATGCGATAGTTACAGCTCTATAGCCAATGCTAATGAAAATGACATTCGAAATCGTTTCAATTCTTGTCATCGAAAAGAAATCCTCTCCTAAATCAAAATGTTCAGCAAATCTCTGTTCAATTTTAGGAAAATGAATCTTTGTTTCAAGGAAAAATAAATAATAAATAAATAGCGAATTACCACTAATTTACATGGCTATTTTTATAAGCTTGAGTTATTGCTGTAACGGTATTGAAGTAATAGTCAAATAATATAATGTCCAATTGGAAAGGTCAATCTTCCTATCATGTTTTAGTTTTGTTTTCGTGGGATACACGTTTATGAAATAATCGAGTAAGTAGGAAAGATGAAATTCGTTTAAAAATGGTTATGTCTGTCTCAGCGTGTGTTCTTTTCCTAAATTGTTATTTATGTTCAACAAAACAACAATTTTCTTGTGTTGTGTCACGTCCTCTCGTCGCATCATATAGAGATGTAGTCTGTGTATAAAAACTATTCTGCACCAAACAATAATCTTGCACACCTAAGAAATATTTTTGCTTGCTTGGGAAATACATAAATAAATAAATTCGGTCCATTATAAAAATATAACTTGCCAAATAGTTTATAAGGATTTCTTAGGCTTACATGAGTCATGACTAAAAAAGGATCTCTTGAATCGTTGCTGAATACTGCTAAAGAAGGATCCTCCATCTTCCTCCTCTTCTTCCGGATGGAGGGAATGTTGACTTTTCTTCTGCCTCGACACATTGCTACTAGAATTTGTATTAGTACTTCTTCTGCTCCTCGAGCTCCTCGAGTCACCCGACTGGCTCAGGTATGAGGATGATGAAGGCGACGAGTCGTCATATGAGGTATACCTTATAATTGCCAATGCTGACCCCGTCAGCACCATAAGGGACAGTGTAGGCAAGAGTCGCATGACTCCTCTCCTCTCAGCTCTGAAAATAACGGGACAAGGGAATTTCTAATATTATTTCGGAAAATGTACCCGGAGTCACTATCACCATCATCACAACAACAGGGACTACAAAACCAACAACACACCAAGTTTCTATAAGGCACAATGTTATAAAAATAGAATATCGCAGATCGTCTCTCTTTTCTTCTCTTCATTGTTTTATTCACTATATGAAATTGTTATCCTGTTACATGATTCCTTCGGCTGAAACAACCGAAACTCTTCACTAAGATTTTCATTAAAATAATATGCACTGGTCACATTTGCACACTTCCTTTTAATTATTTATATTTCGCCTTGTATTTTTCCATGTCCTTTCGACAACCAAGATACCGGAAATTGTAAATAAAGAACATAATGGTACAGGCAGAAATAAATTTAGATGTGATATTTTAAAATGCTAATAACTGACAATTCTTCAAAATATTGTACACAGTCCATCGCTTTCTTTGTGAAATGTGCATCCGCATAGGATGTGATATGAGAATACAGTCAGTAGTAAAAGTGTGGCAGTAAGTGTTTGTTTGAAACTTCAATTTTCAACAATAAGTCGATAGCTGGACGCGTTTTAGTCATGAAAATGCCAAAATGTTAAAAGACCTTTAATGTTGATAATAACGTGCCTGCGTTGCACTCAACGCGCGCACACAGAACACAAGCGACTTTTTCATTTTTGTTGATACTCTTCTTCTTTCTTGAAAGCTGTTTACGCTTGGCCGATCAGTGTTACTGCCATTGCCATTTACCATAATATATGAAGTACATAAAATACATATATATTTTTTATTTTCGTGGTGATGATGCAGCAGTGAAAATACTGCAACAGAGCTCATTCACTGCCTATATGGGAGAGTCATTCTTCACACTGTTACTCTTTTAATAGTGCACGACTACCAAAAACAACCTAACTTCATCTTGGCGTTTGCGACCGACATACATACCAACCCACAGAAATTTCTGTGATTCATTATGATGATCATCATCGTCGGTAGTTTCAACTGCAAATTTAGCAAGAAGTTCACAATATTTTCACAATTGTATTCTTTAACCTACCAAAAATTGCACATCTACATTTGGTAAAAAAATGTGGAAGGGTAGAATCGAGACGAGAGTGAGTAGTTTTTTTCCTGCAGAATGTTGCTTTTTAGAATGCCTAGCTTTGTTAATTTTTCATAACTACATTAATATTGCTTTGATAATAACGCAAACGTATTATTGTAAAAACGGAGGACCGAGGCTCATTTCACGGCTTCAAAACTTTGTTTTATCATCCAATTCATAATCTCAAACGGTGCAAAAGTGCAAGAGGAGGAATCCACGAATAGAATCCGTGTAATTTGGTCGGCAATCGGTACTCACCAACTCAACTACCATTAACCGCTACATCGATGAAATGTAGACAGAAATTAGGCATCAACATCCTAATAGATATTACATACCATAATAACATAATTTTTATCGTTTTTCGCTACCGTGATTTCGATTATAATTGGACCCCATTACTGAACACAGTTATACGGTAAGAATCATTAGCATTGATTGCTGATCACAGTAGGCGCAGACTAGCAGACAAGATCAATATGTTTCTGAATTTGCGTATTATATACATCTCATCTATGCAGCTAAGGCTCACTTTACGCAGCGTCTATCTATTTAGAGTAATGTAATAACGCGAATGTAAGGTTTAAATAAAACAGAAATTTACGAATTATGACGAGGAGAAACTTATCGGTTCTGACATTCACAACAATGAATAGGCCACATTTAATTTACTCGTGCTGTGGTTGCCTGAATCATCGTCCGTCCGTCGGTGTTAGTGAATTGCACACTATACTTACAATTAATCCAACTCATTTTAAAAGACAGGATATATGATTTTTTGAAGTATTAGAAACGTCTTTTACTAATCATCCTATAACCTCCGAGGAAGGGTTCAACGCTGGCTAACATCTAACAATATGCCAACAGTATGCTATAATCATTTTGATTTCAAAATGTCACCTATGACAAGAAATATTCGTTCAAATTTAATTTACATACAATTTTGAGCACCGCTGCCATTTTAAATTATAACAACCTAGGATTTTAATTTTTAACTTGGTTTGTCTGAAGCTACTTTGTCTAAACGATTGCGTGAGGTGTCCAATCCGGGTCAGTAAATCCTTGCCATAAAGTTAGTTACCCCCAAGGATATCTTTGCTCCGAATGGCCTTAGTTTACCTTGTCTGTTCACGTCAACAGTTTATAACGACGCATTGTTGACTTTTCATCCTGCCATCCTACACACTTTTTGAGCCCCACAGGTTTTCAACGTATCATACCAAAATCAACCAAAGAGTGTGAGATACAAAGTATGATAAATCGTTTAATACTGTATTGTGTACGTGTGTATTGCGTATCGCCGCGTGGCATAAAAATGCAAAAATTATGCAGATGCGTGTATGGTATTCTAAAAGACTCTCAGTTTTCATACATGGGCAAAGTATTTGGGACTTTGCTGAAGATCCACTTACAAAAAGTTGTGACACTAGTCCTAGCACAACTTGAAATTGCTTGTTCTCGCAATGCTTTTTTATTAGACGAAGCCGCATTAGTAGTCAGAAACGCATGTTTAAATTTTAATTGCAGTCTTTAGCTTTGAATTGTATACATTGTTAACCATGTTCACAAAATAATGTACCTATGTAGTATCAATATTATGCAACGACCATTAATCGTACCATCAGTGACTAAGTATTTACACATATAATTGGAGCACAGGCATATGTATAGATGCAATTTTAGTTGCAATACATATTTTTAATAAACTCTTCCTGGTTTGAACAATAGACATACCAAAATAATGAAATTAAAAATGAATTATTGGCAATTGGAGAGTTTCAGTTAGCTTTCAATTCCTTTTCTATCATCGGAAAACTTTTCCAGTTCATTTACAGTGCAAACGTCAAAACTTTGTCACATATAGGTATATTCCTCGTTTTCATGCTCAAATACAACAGCATGAGAAACCGTTCTCGAGTAACGGCCATGAGAGTGAAAACGAAGAAATACATTTTGATAGCCTTTGTAGCAGCCAACGTCACACTCCAGAAATAGCAAGTTCTCCAAGCAGACCTGTAAAATGACCACTTGACTCTTGACGTCGAGTCTCTGGAACGGAGAGAAAAATCTCCAAAAAGCATTTAGAGAGGAATTAAGGAACTTTCATACATGCCATGGAATGAGGTTGTTTCACAGTAAAGTAAGTAATGTATTCATTCTTGCTTCTAAATTACACTATATACTTGTTCCCATTAGACTTAGATGCCCTCCAAAACCCCCAGTCATCATATCATAAAGGCCATTAAAAGCTCTATTCCCAGATAAAAGAGACGATCAAAAAACTCTCCTTCGCTTTTTAGCATTTTCTAAAGTTCACCCAAAGAAACCAGCATCAACCTACCTTCATCATAAACGGCACAAGAACATGCTTTCTTCATAATAATGTTATGCAGAATATTACGGGTTACATTCAAGTCTTTCCCTTTCCCTATTACGGCACTCATGAAAAAGATTTGGAGACATGATATTGTACTTGGTAGGCAAGTATGAACCCACTACTGTAGCATACCTTCCTGACAAAACATACTGTACCAAACTATTATGATATTTCTTTATCGTTTCTTCGAGTGGTCCTCTGCCATAAAGCAACGAGCAAACAGGGCATAGCTAACTTGCAACTTATTTTTACTTCCCTCCTCTGCTCAAATTGCCTTGTTTGCCATCTTTTACCATTACAATTTCTGCCATCGACGACAACACAACAACAGCAAGAAAGAGAAATTGGTCGTGCTGGTGCGTTGGTGCCACAGCTCTTTCTGTTTATTTGGGTATGTACTTTCATAAACGACTTCCGGATGACCGAGTATAACCTTCCCCTATTTTCTGTATGGCTGCAGCTATGATAAATAAATAATGTTGAACTTTACATTAAAAAATATGGATTATTTCACAATAGTCGCCTATCGAGTGTTTCATAATAGCAAGCAGGTACAACATATTGAAGGCATGAAGCAAGGACTTCCCCGCTTCATCAGGTTTCTAGATGCACTTATGAATTACGCTAGAAGACAGTAAAAATGTTCGAAATTAGTACTGCAAGCATTATTTTGGGAACCCCACATTTCAAATGCATAATAGTATGTAGTCAGTTAGGATCCCTAAGAAGGTACGCATTCATTTATAGACATCAACCATGCAGTGGTACCTGCAATGATGTAAACTAGCAATTATTTGGCGTATTATCTCCCCCAACGGAAAATCCTAAAAAACAATTGACTCACCCACACCACCACCAGTCACTGCCAACCAACCACATTGACAAAGCATTGTTGTTTGTATACTTGGCACGGGACACAACAATATTATATTCGCTCACTTTTGCTCGTCACCATATCGCCATTCACCTCACTACTTCCTTCCTAGGCTTTTTTGCGTAGGAACCGTGATCATTATCATTACTACTTATACACATTTCCATTTTGATTCGCATCTTCACAAACAACATCTAAAGTGCAAGGCGAAGGCAAAGGGCAAATTTAATAATAGTTCAGTCAGATATCATATATCATATCTCTCCTTAAAACGTATTGTGTTGTGTCATGTATATAATATGATGTCAAGTACCTTTTCACCTTCAACATATTATGCGTTCCTATCTATTGTTTCTCATTTCATATCTCATAACTTCAAAAGGTAAAAATACACACACTACAGGCTCACAAATCTTTTCTCTTTCTTTTGCTGTCACACAACAAGCTTGAAAATGTATTTACTTGCACACAACACACTTCCTGCATAACTTATCTCACATTTTGCAGATTAGTCAAATATTATAAATGCTTGCAAAAAAGTGCGAGTGGGAAAATTGTTTGGGCCATGCTATATAAACATAGGTACCTATTATTGTTATCATCCTCTACACCACAGCAAATACTATAGGAAATATACTAGTAACCCAGAGAGGAAGCAGAACTGCAGCGGACGATATACGCAACATTATTATTATAACAGTGAACCTGTACATCCATCACAGGATCTCTGAAAAATGCTTAATCGTGAAGTGTGAGGACTTATAAATGCATAAAACATGACAAAAGAACAGGTTTTTCTCTGTCTTGAATTTTTACTGGTATAACTTATACTCATGTACACATTATCATAACAAAAGCACATTATGACTGTGTATGCTGCCCCTTTAATGTCATGAATTGGGAAGGTACAGCCAAAATGATGACGATTATGTGTACAAATTAGAAACCATGCATTTAACGTTTTTGGATATTTTTTTGAATCCACGTTCCTGGTACACATATGAATTTCAGATGGAAGCTCGGTTGTAAAAAAAGTCATGCAAACAATTAAGCAAATGAACGATAAAATATGGTACTACGAAAGAGAATTTTGGGTAAAAATAAGGCGAGTGAATGTGAACCCTGCCGTGAAGCCAACAACATCATCCTATATGAGATCCGTGCGCACGTAATAAAACAATGAATGGGTTCACGTAACAATGTAAATATGCGCGTACAGTGTACCCAAATTAAAGAGAAAAAATATCATCCTTTTTCATAATAACAGTAATAACTTGATGATGATGGCGATCGTATGGCTTTATTACTCTAAAAAGCGGTTATAGCTGACATCATGTTACATATCACGTAAAATTGCCATTCATTCAAAGTCGCTTCCTTCTTATACTTCCTTCCTTCCTCTTTTACTGCCACCCAGACCGACCGTTCGCGTTAGTGGAGAAGGAGTCCCACACAACTACTTTTTGTACAAACTTACTGTCATTATCGTCTGTATTTATCATCATCATTATAGTCAAGTGTTATGAACGAATGACCAACTTGTTTCGTAACTTTTTGAATTGGCTGTGATTAAACGTACGTGCATACACAATATGTAATGTAGTAATCACAGCCGTCGTCATCATCGGAAAACATAAAATCGCCACGCCAGGCATGACCATGATTATTGCTTATGATGTAATCACAATGATAATTCAAGATAAGTTTAATAAATCTATGGGAAAAGTGAACGGAACAAGTTTTTTTGCAATAAAAATGCAAGGAAAAACAAAATATAACGTACAAACAACAAGAATGATCAATGATCATCTTAAGAGGATAATAAGCAGCAACATTGTTCCCGATTGCAGCAGGAGACTTGCAAACGTGCAGTTTGCAATTTGCAAAAAATCAAATTGTTTCCGCAAAAATTGCTGCTAAAGGTGGGTGTGCATGTTCACCAAAATGCACATGTATCTGTAGCATGTACGTCAACGATGTATATGACATAGTATATTGGATAGTGGTAAATCGTATCAACTACCAATTATTACATATAACAAAACTAAAACTGAAATATTTTTAAATAATTAGACGTAAGAAGATATAGTAAATATAGAATATCTTTTGAATATCTGGTACATGATTCAAAGGGTGTTCTGTAACTGTCGCTGATTTGTGATAGTAATTATTATAAGAGTACAATTTCATAAATATTTAATACCGAGATCAATATTGGCGAAGGGAAGCAAGGAACTAAAAGTCGTCTCGTCATAATCTGTAGTTCATCATAGTTGTTGATTTAATTTACTCATCCTCGACCACATACGAATCAATCAATTTTCACCAATTCTGCTTCACCACTCGCATCAATGTTGAGAGTCACTAAATAAGCCAGCTTAACCTTTTGTTGTAATTTGTACATAGTATGTGCAACCCTTTGTTGACTGAATGACATCTTGAAAAACAAAAAGTATGACAAAATGCAGGAAACGCAGAGGAAAGACAAAAAAGCTTTTCTTTTTTAACAGAAAAAATTAATACCCTATTGACATAGGCATGGTTGTTACGTAAGGTTAACTTTATGGTTCAATTCAAGCACAATCCCATTTTCTATAAGAGAAAATAAATGTACAAAAGCTAGAGAGTACAAAAAGCTCTCTTAAGACGATAATTTGATGTGGTGAACTATTGAACTTTCTGTGCATTCATAGGATCCGGCCAAGTTAACCTGACAATACGTGTGCGTTTTGAAAGGGACTGTTTGTTGCTTCTCACGATATAAGTCAAAGTGCATCAGCTACAGCGATGATGGTAGCACAACTTTAGTGAAGAGATCAAATCAATAGTACTATATGGCTATATGTATTATACATAATGTATACCACGTAGGTATTATCTACGGAAGGAGCCAAATGAGCCATGGAGAATGACATCAAATTCAGAATGAGATGCCAAAACAGAATTGAAATCAATGTAGGATTGTGTTGGTTGGGGTTGGATGGCTGCTAGTGGCATAACACTGCGCGTACAGTGACTTTCGTTTTCCTTGCCAATTTGATAAAATGAAGCTAAATGATAACATTTGTGTGTATAATACGGTAGGACTTGTTCATGAAATTAAATTTCCCGGCTTTCCCAAACGTATTTTCACGATGAACATAATTGTACTATTACATACATGTTTTACACCACCCATTACAAAAAGAATCCTCCGAAAAGGTAGTGTGGGAGTAGGAATACGTAGGTTAATTTCCTTCTTAAGTTTGTTGTGTTCCCATTTATCAAGGGAATCTGAATCAATTTTATGTGAGAGCCTTCACTTCACAATGCTCCTCATTATACGGCAACACTAGCAATCCGAATACGAGAGAGTACGTTCACCTCACAACGCCATCGGTATTCAAGGTAGGGAAAATTGAGCGATCGAACAGAAAATGTCAATGAAGCGTTTTAAAAAAGTGATTCAAAAATCAATGAAGAAAGCTAAATTAAGCGAATACCCAATATATTAGCCATTCAGTCGTGTTCTCTTGTACTTTGTTTCCTATTTATTACATTTCCTCCCCTTTTCCCTATGTACACAACACGATGCTTTAAGTTTAAAAAAATTCTGGCCTTGCCCAAACAAGCCTTATACTTATTCATTCAACTCCCCTGCCAGCTAAATATGGCTATTTATATATTTCTCATCATAAATATGAAAGAATGAATAAGAAGGTGCATTGAAAATTAAGCCAATGCAGCAGATTACAACGTATTGCAGTCAGACAGATAAACAGCTAGACTCGATACTCGATTAAAGGGATGAAGGTAGGTAGGCATGTGGATATGAATCTCTCTTGCTAATCGAATTTGAACTGAACTGAAATGAATCATTGCATTGAACAATATTTTTTGTTCGAAATTGTTCACACTGCAGTACTCCTTGTGAAAGTTTTCCTTTTGATTATGTATTAATTCGCTAGGTATTTTTATTTTAAGAAACCGTGCTAACTTTTATATAAGGTATTTTTTCATCGCCATTTTTATACATTTTATCTCAAGACATATATATTTCTCTGCTGCAAGTGTTAATGTCAGTTATGTGGAATGAATATGAAGTGTAAATTACATTTAAGTGTCTGATGAACAACAATCGTAAAATACAAAACTTTTATATTTGGTATTTTATGCTGCAGTGAATTTCCAATTTGATTCAATGACCAGCCATAATGATTCACGAGCCAATGCCATTTACGGAATTGCGTGTGGCGTCCACATATTCTAAAAAGATATATTATTTTGTAACTTTATTTTCTCTCTACTTCTGGTATTGCAACGATATTTGTTACTGAATCATTTGTAGAATATTATACACAATTAGTAAAATCCTATTTTGGTCTAGGCTTCTTCCTAATTGTTGTTGCATTTTGCGATGCTACTAGCAGAAACCATGCAAGCATTGGCTTAATTTCGTATGAAAACACACGCTTCTTCTTCCAAATCCAACATACGTAGCCAGTAGTTTATATTCTATTTCGGTGATCGTTAGCAAAGAAATTTAAAGTGCAATAAATCAGAAAAGGAAGTAACTTTCTCCATAAAAGTTTTCAGCAAAGCAGTTACGGATCTTATGAACATAGAGTCATTTCAGTCATATGGGATTCTGTGAATGGTGCGTTTTTTCATATTGGATATAAATCTCCAAGCTTAAGAATGGACGACAAGTAAAGTTGAATTTTGTGGATATTTATTTCCGATCCGATGCAGCATCTTATTATGCAAACATGTCCTTTACGATAAAAAAACTGTCATCATTCATGACTTGTGAAGTAGATTTCGTGGTCCTAAGAAAGAACGAGAGGGAAAATTGTTAAATGTTCTGTATTTAAAAAGACACAAAATGGAAATGAGCACAAGGATATGAATACATGTATATGTGTACAACATTTTGTACATGAACAGGACATAGATGAACGAGCACTTGCACTGTTCATCTAACACACTGACCTTTTCAAGGTTTTATGAAACATTTATCTTGGTCAGGAGACCGTTGAAGAAAAAGTACATCTTAGTTCATCGTCTCGGGAAATTGTAATTGTAAAAAGGAAAAAAGTTCACCTGTAGATACATATACACATAGAGGTGATATGATAAAAGAGCATAATGTGTGATAAGGGATGCGGACGTATTATCTCAAGGTTGCATCTGGTGACTTTTTTTTTCTTTCTTTCATTTTCTACCCGACTTGACTGACAGAAAAATGGGCTGTATGGTGTAATAAATGCAATGTGGCAAAGTGAGGATTTAGTTTGGCTGCGCTGGAGAGAAAAAAAGTAGGAAGGTCAAACTGTGCTTTAGATAATGATGAACATAATATCGTCATCCTTTGAGCAACCACCGTGCATATGTATCCTGCTTTCTGATGACTATACAGAAACTAGAATATAGGTCATCTTTCAACTGAAACGCATCGACAAGTATGTAGGCAAAATATCCATGTTCTTGTTTCATTGTGCTTCAATAAAACCAATCTGTTGGTATATTCAAAGAATGTAATGGATATGCAATAATAATAAAATGAACACATATGGATGTTTTGTTTCAAACTCAATCTGCAAAAGAGTTGAATTCTTATCCCTCATCTCGTGTTTGATAGTTTGTTATGAATGAAAGGATGAAGACGAATAATAATTGGAATGGGAGCCCTCTCGATGACAGCCACATGCAAGCTGTAATAGCAATAGAAGCATATTCGTAATAACAAGTTCTCTAGCCTTTTTCCATTTCAGGAAATGAAAAGATGATTTTATACCGTGGTCTCAAAGAACTTTTCTTGGAAATACAAGTAGAGAATTTCAGAAAACAATAAAAGTAAGTACCACAACTGTGGCCTATGGCTTTCTTATTTCCGTTCAGCATATGTATGTATCCATACTGCTGGAAGTGCTCTATCCATAACTGGTATTTGTAAAGCTTCTATTCTGTCTCCCGGATCTAATTTCGTCTTTTCATCAAGCGAACAAAGCATGTGCTTGTGCATTCTTGGTATTTTATAAATGTCATCCAGGCTAAGAAGA
Organism: Sinella curviseta; assembly: GCA_004115045.4. Lineage (NCBI taxonomy): Eukaryota > Metazoa > Arthropoda > Collembola > Entomobryomorpha > Entomobryidae > Sinella > Sinella curviseta. The sequence goes on along the minus strand of CM023203.3, from coordinate 30,323,562 downwards.
TATGTACGTATCAACCTAACAAAGTTATCCCTGTCCTGAGTCTGGATATATACAAGTAACCTATTTAGGTATTTATTTTTGCAGCGATTTAAAAATAATTGAATAGGCTTTCGGTACTCGAGTTACACATAATAATACTACATGAGAGAGTTAGTTAACCTTCCAGAGAACGGGTCATGTTTTATTTCAGTACTAGAAATACCGACGAGGATACGCAATGAGGATGAAGGAGCAACCTAAAAAAATAGGTGAAGCTCCGAAGAAGTTGTTGAACTCGAACCGTTTGTTTACCCTTTATTAACTGTGTGGAGCAACAACTGTTATTTTATTATTTACTACTCTCCAATTCCAGAGTAGACTAGGCCAGACCAATACCAGAAAAACAAGGATGACTAAGTCCATTAGTTCATGACATGATAAACACTAGCATGCGAAAAAGGCAAATGTGTTTAATGTACATATATTATATTCAGCCAAGGGTTTAGTCAACAGTATACTTTCATAACAACTCCGGTAATTAATGTGCACGTTTAAGTATGCATGTGTGAATTCATAATGTGCGCTTGTCTTGTTATTATGCTAACATTATTATTTATAACCCGAGCTTCTTCCTTGATTGCGTAACCTCACCTTACTTCACCACTTACTTTTTTAAACTTTAACAACACACTCTCTCTCTGGTTACACATATGTACCGATGCATATATACATACAATACATGTAACGCACCGACAACGATATACTAATATAACCGTCCACATTAAACTCGCAACCCAAGCAAGCTGCTTAGATTATACCAGCAGTAGCAACAGCAGCGGAAAACGAAAAACGAGAGTGAAAAATAAGGTTCAAGTGTTTTGCTTCACTTTCCTATATTCGTTCTCTTTCAGGCACACAGGCTGCTGTTCTACCGACCTACTTGTTGTTTTCATCGCCGTGGGTAGAAGTGCCTGTGTAGCAAGAAAATACTATATAAAATATACGAGCAAGTTCACTCTTTTCCCATCATTTATATATTCTACAGGGCTAAAATCCTGTGACAACGATAGCAAAAATCTACACATAATATTTGGTTTGGGATATTGTATAGAGTTGGAATACTTTTTATGTTGCTCTGCTTAAGGGTTCTCGGCAAAAAAGCATGTTTTAATTTACGGTGCTATTAGAAGTGGAAAAGTTCACTCTCTTAAACGGTACAGCTGTGAGAAGAGTGGAGTCCATATACTTGTTGTATTTTTCTTCTTTGAATAAGTTAGAAAAGGTGCGTTTGTAATAACAGTATAGATAGGTTGTCTCATCATGTCTGAAAAAACGTCCTTGCCCATCCAATAATCGCGTTTTTTCTAGGCAATTCTGCTCCAATTCGAGTGTACTCTTTCCTTTTCCTATTGTATCACTTGCGTAACTAGCACTCTTACGGATCCATCTACTCAACCATCCATGTATACCAGCATATTCCGTAGTAATGTTAAAACAGGTAAACACGTACCTAATCAGATGTACAGTAGTGTGCACTGTGCACATCGTCCAGCTTTGTGCTTGAGCAATGAGCAGAGCTATATGAATTCAAATATTTTACTTAAAAGAAAATGTTTAATGTTGGTTAAAATACTTTATCTTCCTTTTCATCATCCTCATCCCAGTTCTTGCACTTGCACATAAAATTTGCTTAACCATCACGTAAAATGATCTTTCTGTCGAGCGAACATGCAGGCATAGCCTTGTCTTTGTTTTCATTATAAGTTGTAAATGCTCTCGTGTAAGAAACATGCATGTGTGAATACCCTACATTGTGCGACATTAAAACGCTTATAGTTGTGGACTGGAGAAGAGCATGAATACGAATAAACTAAGAAAGATGTACCTATATGGACTGGTTGTTTTTTACCTGAAAATGTTTGTTAGTTTCGTTCTATCAAAAATACCTCTCATTTTTCTGTCATAGCGGTGCGAACCAGTACTGTACAAAGTCAAGTATTTTCTGGATTCATTACCATTTGCCCATGAATTATTTTTCACCACAAATACTAGAGCTCTAAAGCATTTGTGAAACTTCCTTGCATTACCTGTAGCGGTACGTCCACACATGCGTATGACCTCAAGGGAAAAAAATTCTTTCATATTCTTCACAATGTTCAAAGGAATTCCGTTGAAGTTTTTGGCTTCCTTTTTTTCCAGTATGTTGTAAACCTCCACGCGATTCGTAAACCAGTTTATGTAGCTCCAAAGATGTTAGTCTGTGGTTCATTTGTAATAGCGACAAAATTAAGGCCGTTTGTGGTTTGTACAACAATGCACTTGGATGTACTGCCAATTAAAGTGGTATTTATTAAAATTTCATTGCAATTTTCTTTTGCTTATAAGTTACTAAATTGTTCATGTTGCATTTACACCGTAACATGAATACTGGATTCATCAAGTTTTCAGAGATGTTTAAACGGGATTAGTTTGCAAAACCAACTGCTGTATGATACTGATAGTAGCTGGCACTTAGCAGTCGCTAATGCGGTCGTTAATAGAGGAGCAGGAGCGGACATTAATGCTACTATAACGTAGGTAGTGATCATGTTCTATTATTATACGACAGATCACAATCATACACTTATCAGGTTTTCGTTTTCTTTTCTTATCGTCTCTCATACGATTTGAATTGACTCTTTTGTAGCCAAAATTTAAATGCAAATAAAACTACCTACTACGTATTATCTTCATACGTCGCCACATATTTTCCTTGCGTTTTTCTTCCTCCCTTTATCAAACTTCACGCATACTTTTGAAAAAATGCTATATGCTGTGCTGTTGATGTTGTGACGAGAGATTATATGATTAAATTGTGACGCCCCGTGTCCACGCATGCATACACAAAATGCCAACAACCTCAGCAGCTTATTATATTATTACGTCTATGCTCTATACCACACCAGTAGTCAGTCGATAATGATCATGATTTTTAAAACTTTACCAGTGACCAGGTCTGTTCTGTGCGTAATTCTTTGCTGACTCTTTATGGAATCGCAACATGCATGGCTAGTAACAGCGCGTAAGAACATTCAATAAAAATAAGAAATAAAACTGTTTACAATGTCCTTCAATGAGGTTTTCTTTCTACGCACTACTGCCTCACTGCATTTTAATCTCCATCAGGAACAACATTTTTCGCTACTCGCTTCTTGTAACAAATCCTGAAAGAGCATGACAGAGAATCCTGCATGATATCCACATGGCTGTGATGAAAGTACTGTAATGTAATGGCAATAAAGATTACTGAGAAATGATCAAAATCATCATAATAACAACAACAACAGCAATACTACACCAAAGACAACAAGAATACTTTTACAGCAAGAACTATACTATCCATGTCCACCTCTAGCACTACCCATTGAGGAACCTCATCATATTTATATGCTCTATAATACAACTGCAAACAATAATGAAATGACTGCAATAAACAAAGACACGTCTTCACTTTCATTTGAACTGATCTGACAATGAGCGAGAAGTGATAGCATCAGATCCATCCATCCATCCAACAACCTTCTCCTCCTCTTCTTTTTCGTTACTCTCTGTAGCGAAAGATAATAAACAAAATACTGACAACTAATTTCAGTCCATCGTGTGAGCAAGCAAAATATGCACACATATATAATGTAACTTTTTACTTAACTACACAAGAAGAGTAAAGTATTTGTAGAGGAGGAGAAGGTGGTGGTGGCATGCAGTAATAAATGCCACGAATTCCTTCATGATTTTCTTCGTCCTTCACATTATCATCAACATCATCATCCTTCTTCATTCTGTCTGCACCGAGCACCACCACCACCACACCACACGATGTACTGCCTCCATTGCGGTGCGGTGTTAAACATGTCGTTGGCTTTCTTCCTTTTACTGATGGCTTGTACGTTTCATGATGAGAGGAGGAATGTCAAAATAAAACCAAAACGAAGAAAAATGTACATAGTATAGCACTTTGTGCTGTTCTTTGCGCATGCAACATTAGGATTGTTGAACATGATCACCATTTTTTTGTAGAAACGTCTGTCTTTTCCTTTACGAAACGGACAAGAAAGGGAAAACATTTTACTTTCTGTTCAGTGTGACATGTGTAGCTAATTTATTATTATAGACATTAGCCGTTATATCGTTATAGTTTTGCACTGAATCACTAAAAATATAAAACTACATGATAAAATACTTTATAGTAGAAAAAGTAATGTTCTAGGACAGAGTTCTATATTTAGATAGACCACATAATATGCATTCATTTTGGCACGTACCTTCTCCACTAAAATAATCAGCAAATAAAAATAATCTGACTTAGGTCTACCTACCTCTTGCATATGTCACATTGCAATTATTGCAAATGATATCTGTCGAGAGGAAAAGTGCAATGCTCAGATCGGTGAACGCATTATGATATGATGATAAAAAATTTCCTTTCCGCGGTGAAGATACTTATCAATCAAAATCACGACTTAATGATAATGTTGTTGATTGTAATCGTAATGATGATACACTACATTGTTTGTACACACATTAGTACTAAAAGATATACTCGATAATGAAATAACGAGAGAACACCAGGATTTTCATTTCTTTCAGAATAAATGCATTTTCAATGTAAACCCGAAGCAAAACGACATGATATACAAACAGACAAGCGAACGGCGAATTCCTCTTTTTCTTCTTCGTCAAGTCTTCTTAAGTAAGCTGATAATGATGATGATCTTTACGAAAGATCTAAAATAAGTACAAAGTATACAAAATGCGAGCTGTTTAGAGGGAAAAAGTGAAGATGACAGGCAGTTTAGCTGAGCAAATCAAAGCAAAAAATTCAATGGTAAGGACGCATACATAGGTTTGGTGATAATGATGATGACGACAAGAAGAGAACATCATCAACAACAACAATTGCATTATTACTATAAAAGTTTAAAAGAAGTTGAAAAAAGTGAGGAGTGAAGAAAAAGAAGAGATTTTCACCGTGACTAATTCCATTGTCTCTGCGAGTGTTCCTGCTTCATTATTATGCTGGTTCACTAGGCATACAGGCCATCAGCTACAAAGTGTTTACATATTATATATATGGATTTTACAATATATAAATAAGTCAGTGTAACTCCCTACAACCAAGTTGCTGCACATTAATGATATTTTTATAAACACGAGAGGCGAAGGATGAAGATCGAAGAAGCGTAGCAGCAGCCTTACTCATTGTTTGTTGTTTTTTATACGCGAGATGCACTTGAGGAGACTTGCCATTTTTATACACAAAAATATGTTTATCAGTAATGTCATTGTGAAAAGGCGCTTTTGAACTTGGCTCGGCTATTGTTAGAGGTGCCTTTATCAGCGCGCAGACACAGGTAGCATGCAGTTTTATAAAGGATCGTACAAAGTAAGTGAGATCATGAGATTGATGATAATGGGGAGTACATAAGAATAAAAGGGAAAGGATTCATTATTATGGTAGGCGGTAGATGAGATGCAACAGCTCCCTTGTGTATTGTTACTGTTATTAGATTCCAGCTGTATGCGTGGCGTGTATGTACCTACCTAAATAGGTACAATGACGGCAGCAATAGACATTCTTCATTATAACTCAGCTTTTACTTGTTATTTTATCTGCTGTGTACAGTGAAATCACAGCACCCATAAAATCGAAAGGATTTCTTCGGTCGCACTTGTTTAGTAGTGTCAAGGAATGCTCTTTGCAAAAATCAGAAAACCACCTTAGTCAGAAATTTGCTGAAAGCTGTCTCTGCGAGCTTAGGACGAGTCAAGTGTTCACAAAGAATGATGTTCGTACCAGAAACCACACAGAAAATATTTTTTACGTACCACAATCATCATTATATGTTATACGTCCTTCTAAAGCCAGGAACGAAACAACTACATACATAAAGCATGGACAAAGTATGTACGTACATATTAGTAAAATATTTATAGTTAGCATTTATCATTCACACTGATCATCGTCCTTAACTGATGGCTAGGGCAATTTAATTTGGCTTACGTCGTTTGGTCGCTTACGCCCTTTCACATGCACTTGGTTGTGGATAAAACTGTACAGATCCAACGTTTCTTGTTGACAGGGACAGGACAAGAACGGATAGATAAATAATGGAGAAGAAGAGACAAGAAATGAAAAAGAATAAGAAAAACGGTAAATTTGGAAGCTGAAGATACGAGCGAATGTCTCCGTTCTCCTCTTCTCGAGGAGCAACTTTAGAGCTAGAGCACAAAAGTGTAATGAAATGGTGCACGCACACGCTAGCAATCACAAACTGTATGCCTCGTCATCAGCACCATGTAATAATCTAAGCTTGTGCTGATGTACGTGGTTCTATACCTACAACCTTTTCCTTCCTTCGTTCTTTCCGTATTTCCTGTAATATATGCACAAGTGTAAAATAAAACGGTACAATTTTTATAAAACCTTGACTTCTTCCTATTTACGATCTAATTTTAGGGCCTCTTCTCCCTTTGGAATTGTCTCGTTTTGTATAATAATCATGATCGAGATACAAACGTACGTTTGCCTGAACCGAGACGAGAAAATACTAAAGTCTGTAGGAAAAGATGATGGAGATAGATGTGATATTATTATAATGGTATATATGTGCATGAACAAAAATGTCTTGCTTTTTTGTCTTCGTGGCAAAATTGGACTCGTCACAGGAAATAACATGTCTGGAGTCGTTTTTGCAGTGTCATTTAATCTTCAAACTTGTTTAATGCATAAAATAAACGAACGCAACTTTGAATTTTATCACTTTTAAATATGCACGCAAAACCATGCAATCATGATATATGTATTATGATCGTGCATCGTTATCATCGTACTCTCTATACTGTACCACAGTTATCCATAAAATCCGGTACACTTTCATGGTATACAAGATGGCTAGAAAAGCAAGGTTGAGATATAATATCGAAAGTAATGGTAATGCATCCGGTAAAGATACATTTCCTTTTGAGTCAATATCCTCAACATAGCTTGTACACTCACTTGTAGTTATTTTCGTGCTTACTGAATCAAATGAAAGTGAATTTCTGGAAGAAATCATGAATCTGGATTACGGTCATCCCAAGATGCAATAAGTGAAATGAAAGTGATCTCAATTTTCCTCTCGTTCCTCATCATCCGTAGCGCATATAGTTTAGCTGTGAAGAGCGATTACGACCACACGATATGATGATGATGACGAGAGAGTGCTTGCTGACGGACAAATGAAAGGAAAAACGTAACATCACTCAACAATACAATTGAACTGCATAATGGACCAGCGAATCATTCCTGATGCTTACTACATAATATAATAAGAATAGTAAATCTAATGACAGGAAGATAGAACAAGTTTGATTCTGAGTGCCTGTTGTCTGCCGATATACCTACTAGTAGTGCCATGTTGTTGCGTGTGATATAGAAAGTGATCTAAAAATAAATCATCATTCAAAGAGAAAAAGTGATTGTATAAAGAAAGCAAAATAATAGATTTGAACGGCCATTACCTCAAAACAACTTGTTAAATTTGCCCCTCTTTTCATTCCGTCCTTATACGGCTTCTTTGCTAAATCTTCGCATAATACACTTGAACAAATGGAAACAATATTATGTGGAGAGTAGTCGGTTTATTAATACCGTCGAAAATGACGGCGATTGTCGCTGATGATGGTTAGTTGTATTACACAGCAGCAACAAGATTTGTATGTTTTCCTCCTGTTGTATATTCTTTCCTTCTTTACAGACAGGACAAATCCCAATTGTAATAACAACAGCAACAAAAAACGATTTTCCCAGGAAGTACAAAAAAGGGCCAAGGATATTTGATCGTAACGTGACTGTTACTCTGATTCCAACAAACAAAACTTTTTTTCCATGTAGGTACTTCAAGGAACAGCTAAACGCGGCTTAAATCATAGTCGAAGAAAAAAAGTGAAAAGGAAAAAAAGGACAAGGAACACAAATAAAAAGAAACCGAGAATATCGATAAAAGTAGGCGAATCACTGCCACATTCACACTCACATTCACACCTAGCAAACTTTTTAGAGGGAGATGATTTTGCTTTTTTATAAAAGTGCTAATGATTGTCGTTGGCTAAATGATTTACTAGAAAGTTATTGGGTGTTCTGTAACAATAAGGATCCATCTAGCACAACGTGCTTCTCTATGTAAAACAATGAGGTGTTTTAATCAACATTTTTAGAAGCAAGGAAAAAATATCCGTAACATTGCATCATATCAAGCGTTGGCTATGTGATGAAACGGTGGAAGAGAATCAGCTTGAGCTCTCCTGTGTTCTTCAGTGTGCTGCTGGCTTTATTATTTTGATTGCAGGAACAGTAGGAAGAATAAACACATGGAACAAACACGTGCAACAGCTTCCACTTGTGCTGAATGATGCTCCCAGCTTAAGATTCGACTTTGTTCGCAAAATTGCTAATCTAAATTCTTCTCATGTATTTCTCGTATATCAACTCCACATGCACACAAACAATTATAATAACATGAAATCCATTGCTTCATAGAAATATAGTTCTTCCTACAATGTACTTTGAATTGTGTCCCTCCAGTTTCAGTTATGATCCACGTTCACTCCTACTTGGGCTTGCTTATTTATATCTATCGGTGATCCACATCCATATATCCTTTTTATATTTTATCAGCAAACTTTTTTTGGCAATAAATTTCCCCGGTGGGCACTTTGACCGGATCGGTTTAGCTTGATCGGGTTGTCCTTCAAATAATCAAGCAAGCACCCAGGTAGGAAACGCAGGAAAACCCAAGCTACACGAGATATTGTATGCTGCTCAATGCATATACGATCAAGTTGTCTCCAGTGAAACTAGCGTTAGCTGTCTAATTCTCCAGGAGGCACATGAAAGAGGGATCCTGAAACTCCAGTTGATTCCTTGCAGTGATGACTAAGCTGATCGCCAAAAAATAAAGGAAACCTTTTTCAGTAGCCACTGCTATTTTCCGCTTTGTTCTCCTCAGACGATTTATTATTATTTATTACTACTATTATTATTACATATTGCGTCGGATGATGATAATAGTTGTGTGCTGTCTGCTGCTTCATGCATGTGTACTGATTACTGACTGACTAGCAGACTACTGCGGTGTTACGTACTCAACAACATCAACAAACAACAAGGAGCAACAAAGACTTCTATCTTTCTAACAATCCAAACTAAAATATTATTATATATTTGGCTCTTACTACATCCATCCATCGTTTGTGCATTACATATGTATACGCATTATTATTAAACTCCTGCACGCCGCAGCAGCAGTAAACGATGATCTTCACACAGTAACAATAATCATACGCAGAACTACATAATAATCATATAAGTCGCTCTATAGGAAAAAAGGTGTTCAAAAATCCTAGGGATATAATATAGTTGGCTTATAATAATGAGAAATGCGAGAATAAAAGTGAGTGAGCGAACTGTTGTTGTGAGCCTTAACGCAGCAGCTCTACGACAAAATGCATGCCAACATCAACACCATCACATTATCATCCTTATAGAAGAAAAGTTTAACCCAAAGGAAATAGTGGATGAAGACACCTCTTATTTTGTTACTGCAAGCTGCACATTGTTGTTATAAGAGGAGAGCACACTGTTTACCTTTACGATAGTAGAGGAGTAGAGTAGTAGGTAAGTAATGATAAGAAAGAATGTTGCCTTACTAGCTGTGTAGTAGCAACATTTTCATCAAGACTTGTAATGGTTTGAGGTAAAATGCATTTCAAAGAAACCATGTGCATTGTAAGTAGTTAGGCAGCATTGCAGTTGTTGCACCATCGCCATCAGCTCAGTATCGTAATAGCAGTAAAATGTGAGCAATGTAATATCCATAAATGCAGTTTGTAAAAGTAACAGTAATTGTATAAACGTCTATCTGTTTGATCCTTTTTATTTTTGCCTGCGCATAAAACAACCTTTCATGTATTTTGCTTCCTTCCTCGCCAGTCAGCAAGCAGTCGTAATAATTAGTGAGCCTCCGGTTGAAAGAATAATAGGCATGAATGAGTAGGTGGTCGAGTACTGCCGTATGATTAGATTCGTATAATATAAATCGATATTTCCGATTTTGTTTATGCTACTACTTACTTGGTGCAAATGGTAAAAATTAAAGTAAACACAGAGAGCAGATAGCAAAAGTTATCGGTAATAAAATTATTACAATATGTATGTACTGATATACCTATCATTAGAATAATACTTATATTTCTACATGCATCATGCACACTACATTCATAGGTATCTGCTATTGCGTACGTAAAATATCTTTTTAGGTAGTCGTTATTCCCATGATGCATGACGGTTATTATTAGTTGTTTGTAGTAGTAGTTGAAACAGTGGCCAATTTTTTTACATCTCTGTTCTAATAGGAAAACAATGGTGTGTTGTTGTTATTGGGATGCTGTGTGACGATCATGATGATAATTATGGAAAAGAGGAAGGAAGGAAGGTTTATTATATAAAAGATGAAATCAAGCAAACAGTGTTATTATTGACCAGGCTTCGCTTGGTTTACTATTAATTTTACTATTTATTTTTACTTATTAGCTTGCCAAGTGTGGCGTACTTTTCATTATGTTTACACAAGTGCCAAAACCACTGTGCGTGGATTTATCAATTCAACCTTTTGCACACAGGATCACATTGCATTAAGCATTTTATGCATGATATTGCATGTATACCTAGTAGTATTTTTAAATTACATGGAATAATTGAATTTTGAAGTAAGTGGAGTACAAATCCTTAAACAATCTTAATGTTTATTAACAATACGACATTTTATAAAACCTTTTTTCTCTGCTCTATTGTAGTTTTCCTCAGGATGCAGTATATTTAGAAAAGTGTAAGGATCAAATTTAATACAAAGACAGACGATGTTTGGTGACGTCGACAATCCCATACGGAACAAAAGCACAAAACCAAAAACTCTCACCGATGCGCTATGCCGTGCGTACATTTTATCTGTGTGCCATTGGGCATCAAATGCTAAAATGATTATTCTTACGTATATTCCTCGATCATTTCCCTTTCCCATCCCAGTTAAAATTATGTTGAGTGATGCCAGTTGAGATTCTTTCAATGATATGCCACGATGATGAGGTTTTAAGGCATTTAAATGGGATAGTTAAAATGTTTTGGAATGCGACATTTATTAAACTGTACGTAAGTCTCTAAATACAAAAACTAGCATCAATTTGTGTTCATGTTCAAGAAACTGTAAGTATATTCTTATAAGCTTATTATAAAGAGTAGCACTATAGCAAAAGGCCCAACATTCCATTGCTGGTTGCGAAGAATGCAGATGGCAAAAATGTGAGCGAATGAATGAAGAATTGGGATAGACGGCGGATACATTCCCACTCTCGCACCAGCTTGCGAAGTGCACGTACAATACCAAAATTGCTATAATGATGCATAGCAAAAACGTGGTAAAAGCTATACACATCTTTATACCAATCACATTAAAGGGTGGATGTGGTTTTTCTAATTGTCAATTTTGGCATAATTTTGAGCGCGAATTAAATATAAATTAGTAGACAATTCAAATTTTGTGTGTTGGCTCTCTTGGTGGGCAGAGCTGCATATTTTCCATATAAAACACTAAGCGAATTAATTTCCTTTTGTTTTCTATGCATTTTAAAGCTAAATCGCGTCACGTTAATGGGAGGTGAAACACGGGAAATGTGTATAATTTTAATGGGAATATTTCTTTGTCCCCTTTCTTCAGAAGGGAAGGGATTGGTATGGATTACAATTGTAATACAGTATAGACAATTATATGATACAAACAACAAACAAACACATTTTTACCAAACCATTTTATTATAAAAAAGAGACTGTAAACAACAATAACAAATAAATTACTATTTATTATTCATGACTCATGAGTCACATGTCCGTGTGAGTAAACAAATGAAACAGGTACAAAAATTATTACTTATCACCACTTAAACGTGAATTGCTTTTTTTCAGCCAGTGATATACCTAATAGGCGTCAGTCAATCCCTTTCCTTACTCCGTATAGTAGCACCTTAATATTTGTAAACAATTGAAAGTTATTACTGCATATATAGCAAAAAATATGATTACATAAAAGAATTAAATGAAAAAGTACCCGAACAACTATCTAATCGTGATACTTGCTATGCATTATCTCAATATGTCTAAATGGCATAATATGTATGTAAATGTCGGCATAATAGTATAAATAGGTAAACTATAAACCATCATTCCCATGATTAGACTGGCTGTGGTCCCAGTAAATCATCATCTTCTGTTGCACACTTGCACCTTTTAGGTACTCACATTTTACATGCAATGCATTATATGCACATCCACGATTGAAAATAGGAATCGCCAGCAGGTATCCACTCCTGACAATGAGTAAGGAAGGTAATGCAGTTAACAATTATATTGTTTCTTATATTGTTGCAGTAAGATAAATTAAACGCGACGACACATATAAGTAAATATACCACCTCCCGTTCTTAACTTAAGCCGTATAGCATGCATGAAAAACTTGAGTAATGCATACAAACAGCAGCAGCAGCAGTAGCAACATGAGTACATAATATAGCTAATGGTAAATGTATGCTAAAACCTCCAGGAAAAACTTTCACTTCGAAGTACTTTCAGATGTGTGTGTGTGAGAAGAACACACGGTGTATACACCAAACGAAACATTTTATGCTGTAAAATAGGTACCCAACTGTGCTGTAAGATTTTCTAGAGGAGCAGAATAGAAAGATTACTGCGTGTACGTTCGTTCTACACGTTAAGCACGCATTTTCGTACGGGTAAACAATGTAGCCCTTCACATTCACGCATACCTCTCAGGATCTAATATACATAATATTTGCTCTGAATCAGACAATGTAGAATGCTAAAGTAAAGGTACTCTAAACGAAAAAATAATATGATCGTTCAAGCTATATGTGCTCCTTTTGCATTCTCATTACTACTTCTGCTGATCACACAAGGTGTTATAATGGAATATAGAATTCTCCACATTTACGCAACTAGTAAAAGGTAAGTAATCATAGAATGCAATGATAACGTTAAGAATCAGGATAGAGAGCACAAGCAAAGTAAGTAAAAAAATCCTTTCCCAATTCAACACGAGTGGATTACCAGCAGAAACAAGCAAGCAAGAAACCCACTGCAGAAAATAAAGAGATGAAAGGAGGATTGCATTGTTGTGTGCACTCTGCAAGATGAGATGCAAGCGGAAGGAGCACGCGGAAAGAAGTAGTGGAGATGTAAACTTCGAATTGATCCAACTCGTTCGTCTTCCCACACAATAAATTCTATTCTGTACAGCCAACAAGCAGGCCAGCTAAAAACAAGCAGATTTTTCACTACATGAACATTTCATTGTGATTATATAAGGAAAACGAGTAAGCAAACATTATCTTATTAAAAGACTCCTGCTGCTGGAAAGAAACACGATAGGAAGTAGGATGATGTAGTTTTGTGAGTTTATTAGCGAAGAGAGTATATTGTATTTAGATTGATAAAATGTATTATTTTATAAGCGATAAATGTGTGCAAATATCCACAAAAGTCAATGAGTATATTGAATAAAGCTTTAGTGGAATAACAACTCCTTTGGTGTTTATCAACACCACGCAGCAATGGCTGGTACCTTTCCACCAAGTAATTTCGATCTGAAGTGTTGAGAGAAAGAGCTTGCTAAACGGAGAAATGTTCGTATGCATTCTTGTAAGTGTCCACAAACAACATATATCCTGGATGAGCAAAGCTGCAAAATACAATGAATATACAGAGTGTAAGACGAAGACTGGCATGATAATGGGGCGAACAAATGCAGAAATGCTTTACCCTTAAAATTTTAACAATATCAAAGCTTTCTAGTCATGAATATATATCTAATTGTATTACATGTTTCAAGAGCGGATAAAATATCCGACACGACCCAGTCCAGAGGTCACAAATAAAAAACTGACAGATGACAAGCAAATCCGGATTCCATATTCTGGATCAGCGAGTAGACGAAAATGATCATGTGATTCGCCTATTCGTTGAACAATGATCTCTGGCTGCAATCTTGAAGAAGAATATATTGACATTCTCCACAACGCATGTACGGGAGGGGAAAACAAGACAAGAATGTATGACATGAAAATCCAAAAATCATAAAAGCTGCTTTATCAATTCACAACAGCTTCATGGACAGACTCAGCAATTCCAGTTGCTTTCAAATTCCTTTCTTTGAGTCGAATAAGCAATCTTGACAAACATAATTATATCTTATCTCGTAGCATACAATAAATAGGTAATTACTTTTGTTAGATGAGTTCTTACATTATTAACCATTCATACATAATCGCATGATAAAAAATTGTTAATGCTATTGTGAATGGTAAATGTTGCGATGATTCACACGACGCCAATAAAATAAGGGCCAAGCTAAGTAATTACTAACATGTATTCCGCAAAGTGGTTTTGAAAGGAAAACAAAAGAGTAGGAAGGAAGCCAGAATAACGATGAATATCACAGACAAAGTAGATACGAAAAAAGATAATCCTTTTTAAATAAGATTTTTAACAAATGAAGAATGTGTGTAAGCTAACTTTAATTTTCGTGGTACAAATAATAATTGCATTCAATTTCATATAAGAAACACGATTGTTTATGGAGAACGTAGTGTACACTTCTTTTCCTGCCTAATGATGTAATTTCTTCTCCAATCAACCTCTCTTGAGTGTCTACAACATTTGTTGTCAATCCTCAGCAAGACATTACACGAATGAATTGCCATGATAGAAAACCATCATGAGATGCAATGACCTCTTTATGTACAAAGTTGTTTTTTGTCCAGCAGCAGGACACTATCCATACTTGTTCAACCCATTCAACTCTCTGGTCCGTCCGGACATATTGTATTTCTTGCTTCACTTTTATGCATCCATGCACTAATAAGCCAATAAAGTAAAAGTTACTTATAATACCCATACCATACCTGTTCTTATAACACTAAAGTAGCAACTTACTAGTCAGCTTTTTGCAGGCCTAGCCAGTCATATGCGCTTCGACGACTACAGACGGCCACGTTTTTTTACAAACTCATCAATATCGAAGAGTGATAATCATGAAGAGTTCCTCATTTTTTATACTTGTTCTTCATATTTTATTCGTTCTCTTCCTCATCATCATCTTATTACATAATATCATTATGTGTCTTCTGGTGAGTATTTCTCATAATGACCTGCTGCCTACAGCGCCTGTGAGTGAAGAGAATGCATGCAATATGCAATAGATGATAAATACTTTTCTTACTCGTGCCATCACAACAAACTCAACAGAAGCATACTCAATTTTCTTCATTTTTATGACGGGGACGGTTTGAGAATTGCAGAGTACATCAGAACAGAGCACAATTATGTATTACCAGAAATTCCTTCTTTGCAGTCATCGTCGTTTGTTGATGTCTTGTCGTCGTCATTCCGGCTCTCCTTCCTTCTTTCTTTTGACTATGAACGTCCTTGGCATTTACTGCCAATACACACGGCATCGCCGTCATCATCATCATCACTCAGAGACATCAACGATCGCCTCTCTTGTTACAATATATTTACGTGAAGAAATGGAAGTACCTTACAAATATAGTTAAAAAGCGTCTGCACATATGCACAAAAAATCTGAATGTAGATATTAAGAAGCCTGTATAAAGCACACGTCTTCGCAACCTTTATCAAATTACTCACTTCCCGAAATCGCGAGAAAGTACCAAATAAGATTATAAGATGACTATAGTGACTGCTCTACCATATACGGTCGTGATGGTTGGTGTTCAGAACCAAATTATTAATTGTTTCTTATGAAAACGTATAAATTATATCAGCCACCACAAACATCCGTTCTTCGCGGTTGGCTTTTTGCTATTAACGACAGAACACAAGCGTTAGTGTTTGGAGAATAGCGAATATTTCACTTCATTTTTTTGCCAACTAACGACAATGATATAAAACAATAATGAAACTTGTCATGTCATGTAAAACGTGATCTGTAAATGGCCAAAAAGCACTGGTTAATCCTCATCATAAAAGTAAAAACCCTTTATTTCAAGTAAGTACATGAACATTATAGCACAATACATGACTTCGGCTAACAGGGGACATATGTCTCATGATTTTTCCTTTATTGCGTCATGCTGCTCCGTCTGCAGTTATGATGTGATAGTCTTCTCCTGTCACATGTCTGACTCTTTAAATTCATCACGTTTATTATCACCGTCATCTCATCAGCCTCCTCTTCAAATAATAATATTTGTACAGAAAAGGCAATTAAAAGTGGAATAAGTAAAGGAGAAGGAGGAGTGCGATGAAATATTATTCTTGAGATAAAAAAACTCACTTTCATTAACCGAAATTTCAGTGCGACACGTTCAATATATTATGCAGCTCTCTTGAGGAGTCCTCTTTTTCATTCAAGCAAACACATATTGTGCAAGTGCACATGTATGAGTAAAGTCTTATCATCTCGGTATTATTTGAAGAAGCATAATCAGTGGAAAACATAATAGATTTCACTATATACTCATTTAAGGACTACTGCCTGATTGTCTCTCTTTTTTGCACACACACCTATTCCTTCCTTCCGCTTGACATGACAGTATGCTAATTTTTCTTATGACTTCGCACATCCTTTTCACACTCACGTAATTTCTATACATGGCAAAACATTGCTTTGAATATAATTAAGTGCATCGTCGCACCATTGTGTTGTACGATGCTTGTTTAAACATCATAAGAGTAAGTGTGTACATAATTTACAACAGAACAGAGCAATATGTGTGGTGTAAGGCAAGGCAAAAATGATGATAGATGGTGATATTGGAAGTAAGTTAAGACAGGAAGGAAAAACTCTCAAACGCGATTGCAGTTGTGTTTGAAGTTTATTTGGGTCTTCTTGTTAGTCACTTCATTCAAGCTTTGACATACTTTTTTCTAGCTATTCAGTAATTGGTAGTGCCATTTCCCATTTTTAAAACCAATGTAAATAGTTTGTAAACCAAGATAAACATGAGCATGTATGTATGTGGGTATCACACCACCTTATTACATAGCCAAGATTATTACTTCACTGATGTAACGACTATTCGTAAACGTCGTCTCTGATAAAAAAAGTTGATTAGTCATTTGAGCGCGTTAGTCGTTAGTTATCGCTTAAATAATCGTTAATCAGGAGAAAAATATATTTAACAATGACGGCATAACTTCTGAAATGACATTTCATAATAATATGATAGGTTGATGTTGTTATTGTGCTGCTCATATTCAACTTTCGAAAAGAGATTGCAATGTGAGGCGAGAGGCGATGATGATGATACTTAACTACATAATACTCAGTTCAATACCTAAATGGATGTACTTGTCTGAGAACAGATATTCAATTGTTAATCTAACCCACAAATGTAGAAGTGCTTGGGAGTTCAGATAATTTGTATGGTTCAGGGAAGGAATGTTTTAAGAAAAGGATAGTTTGTATACCAGAAAAAAAGTAAATTCCCACCTTTTTAAGATGTATTGATTACTGCTATCAGTGCAGTCTATATACACTAATTCATATACTATATTTGTGATGTAACTGCTGGGAACTCGATCAACAATAATTCATTGATTAAAGGGATAAAGTATACTGTATAATGGAGCATTCGTATGTATTATGATTGATACGTACGAATTGTTAAATGGGGACACTTTAAATAAAGGGAAACGTCACAATTGACATATTAAACGTCCTAGTTAGTTCTTGTCATTTATCAATTTAAAATAATTACGATTACGAGCTATGTAATGACTATGACTATATTATTAGATAATGGGTAAAATTGAGTGCAGATTGAGAACAGATATTGTTTCAGAAGAACTTTCCATTTTTAAATACAGATAAAATGAAAGGACCTCGCAACAGTTACGCTGTTACATTGATTAGCGCATTCAATTTAAGATTGAAGAGATAGTGACAGCAAAATATATATATGCTTTAATGTTGTATGAATGCTATTGGATTGTCAGTGTAACCAATCATGTATGCATGTTTTAATCATGCCTGTATTATCAGTTACAGAATTTCATCGCAGTTAAGAAGATGTGCATACAATATTATTAAATCGCCTCATCATATTGATTAAACTTCCTTGTACCAATTTTCGAGCAATCTCATTAAAATCCATGCTGTAGCATTCGATGAGGATGTAATCGATTATTTTATTTAAAAATCCCTGAATTATTGTTGATATCTGTTGATATATATTGACTCTTGTACTGCGGGAAATAACAAATCCGTATGTATATGCAATCCATGTAATTTGTCTATGACCCACGTATTAATATTTCTTAATGGTAGCAAGGCAATTTGTTACATAATGGGCCAATGTTTAAATTGGTACACTCATGAAATCGTCACCTTAATAAACCTTTGAATTTCTTCGTAAAGGACGAAAAATTTTATCTGTTAGCTATTTTTCAAGTGCTGACATATCAGCAATAACTTTGTATAAAGAATTGACTTTGGTAAGTACTTTTTCGTTTGTACCAAATGTATAGGTTGCAAAATATCCTGCTTTGATAATGAACTAATGATAACGGATGTGAGTCTGCAACTCAATGGATAAAAGCCATGCACCCATATAGTACAATTTCGAAACCGAAATCTGTTGGGATTGGTATGTTTCTTCTTCACGTTTGGTATCGAAATGCGGCCAAAGTCACTTCTGTTGTAAATGGGCTATGGTGTCAAACAATGTCGTGGAAACTCATTGCCAAAAGGCACCAGTTGACAACGAAAAATATTGTACAAAGAAGTTACTTTTAGTTACACACAAAGGAAATTGCTCAATTCAAATTGCCAGATTCTCAGCAACTTTATTGTTGTGACACTACCTTTTCCCATAATCTGTAAGTTTTACTCCAAATTATTCCTGCCAGTTAAAATTTTGGTAAAATCATATTTTTATGGTGAAAATATGATCTAGTATTTACGTATTTGACATATAATAACCGACTTCTCGTAATAAAGTTTTATAGAACAAATATTGCCTAGCAGCAAAAGTATATTAGATTTGATCATGATGGTAACACGAGAACTTCTACTTTGCATATTACATAAAACTGTTTAACTACATAACTCAAAAGGTTTATATTTTAAAGCTTTTAAATTATTTAAAATGAAGACGAATTTTCTTTCGTATCCTTGTCATATGTTGCTAAGATACATAACGCTTCCAGTTACAAATCCCCAATACTCTTCTTACTCTTACTGTTGTCGTCGTGTATTGTTGTCGTATTATTATTCGACTCGAATGAAATGAACTCCTATAACAATTGCCAATTTGGCATAGCATTGTTTTATTGGTTATGAATATTTGAATTAGATTTGCTTGTCAATTTAGTACATTTAATTGTCATCTGCTTTGTAAGCTAAATGCACTTTTGTTACATTATTGGAATTATTTTCCTTATTATAAAGCAAGCATTAATCCGTATCAACTTTATCCTTTTAATCCTAAATATGTATGTGCATATATGTATTATAAAGTGTACTGTTAAGTGTACTTGCAATAGCTCACCCACGCCCAATGTGTGTACTCATCAAGATGTTTGCCGAACGCACACAGAAAAGACGGCGCATTTAAAATATTAAATTTCTAAAATAAAAGATTAGTTTTTATAAAAGTTTGCGTCTTACGTCACCTGTCACTTTGTTCGTTTTATGTTATTTTTTCTAGCACGGAAGTTGAAGTTGCATGTGCATTTGTCTAGATGCAGCGTGTCTGGTGGTGACCTCACGTGTTACTCTGTACTACACAAATTAAATCTGATAAGTACCGCGTTCAATATTAAAGCATGCAGACATAATAATTGCAGAACCATTTTATAGGTAGTGAATACAAACTTGCTACATAATCCTAAAAGACACATTATTGTATTGGTTTAAAATCGATTTTAATTCTGGGTGATATTGAAACATAATTCTTATTTTTCACTTGTGTATTTGGAGTACAAATGCCTATTACTGATATACGTTAAATTAGCTCAAGTTTAGAGGAATAAGAACTCTTAAAATATTGGTGAAATAACATCGTTACCATTACCATTCTTATTATAATATGTAAAATATACCTGGACATGTCTTGTAGACTATATAGATCAATCAATATATACTTGCTTAAAGTGAATTGATTGAACAAGCAAGTCATTATAATCAATCATGAACTTCACTAACCAACCTTTATAATATCTTTTATCGTACTTTAAATAGCTCAAACACGTGCAACTTACATCTTTCTATTAGACTAAGAACAGTCCCAAATTGTTAAAGTAGCTGGAGTAGTGCACGTGATAAATTCTTATTTTTCGGTATGCAGATGTCATGTTAATTCTATTAATTATGTAGCTTAATTTTTTATTATGATGCACATACATACATAGTTTCAAGTGAGCAATCTAATTATCCTTTCAAAAATTTATACTTCACTCCTTTGGGAGTGTCTGCAGATTTGGCTGAAATTTTATTGATGCTTTGAAATTGCCCGATAAATCGGTATATATGTAATTTAAAAAATGAAATCGGATGAAGCTTCCGCTACGTGTATCTACTCGAATGTTGACTTGGCTTGACAAACAGATGGACAGACGAGCACTTGAATTACATCTACCTGAGGCTTTCCTTTCGGCAACATACAATTAAATTGTTATAATTGTAAACTTGAACGTTAGGGTACGCAATTTGTAATCTGTAAATAAACATAACTTTACACAATTTGTTCGTACAAACTATAATGCATATTAACGTATACCACATGAAGGGGAAGCCATAGATAGGAAATTATTGTTGCTTAATTGCCCTTCAAACAAACTGATTATTAATTGTATAATTATATTGTACGCTTATATTTTTCAAAAATAGATTGATTTGGATAGCAGCCAATGATAGTAAACTTGACTAGATTTTAACATAAATTAAAAGTTGGTTAGCAAGATATGAATTGTATATACTCTAAACGAAATAAAGCACATATTTTTAGAAACTTTGCAAAATATATTTTTTAAACTATATAAGATAGGTGAAATAAAATGTACATAAATTCTTCATTAATAATATGTATCGATAATATAATATGATGCAACGTTATTGATAAACATTCAATCTAATTTAGATGTAATGAAAATCCAGGAAGTTCAATGTAGTAAAATCATCACAGACAAACAAAAGCAGACAATAAGAAAACAAAAATTGAGAATATTATGTAGGTGTGTGTGTAACGAACGCTAATTTGCACCTCGAATGGACCACATTTGTCGACTTGCAAACAGATATTGCGTCATGTGCAATATGTCACGTCACATCTACGAAGATATGGAGAAATTTGTAGAATTCAATTTCCACAAAATGTGTTTTTCTAGCTATGCATCCTGAATCATGACAGTCGCCCTCTCATCTCATTTACGACGACTTTCCTGACTACTACCCATAGCCGTGATGATGATTCAAAATGCGGAAGTAAGCGGAAGCGTTCAGAAAAATATGTTTTTTTTCTGGCGTCAGCATGACCATTTTGCGTACTAATATCATCAGGATTCATGATATTGCCATTGATTCTAATTGTTTCGTAACTTTTAACTGGTTATGCAGTACTGCTCGTTCCTACAAACATTGCCGACTGTGATTGTTGATTATTATGCATGCAGCGAGCGTTGTGCATTATGCGATTGCTATATCTGCTTTGCACAAAAATTACTTAACATTCACTGAGAGATGGACAACGGCGAAGGGACGAAGGAAGGATGCTTACCGCTTCCCTTATTATGTTTTGCCACTTAACATATTACTTAAAATGGATTGCAAATGGCAAGAGATAATATTATATGCTCGAGGAACGGAAGAAGAACAAGTGGGCTTGCTCGAATTGTCTGCAATTTTAAAAGGTACAGAAAGCTCGCATGCTACCGTGTATTTTCTAATCATACATGACATGAGCGAAGAAGCTCAATAAATACGTGACAATCGGAATATCATGCACGAGACCATGAATAACAAAAAAATATTCAATTGAATTACTCGCGTAGTAGAATGGTACCTGATGCAAAATAAATCGCTTTTCTCGTCAATTAGCTGTTGACAAGTTTGCACAGGAAAGCACATCAATGTAATACTTTTGATGCCAATTTAATTTGTACATTGCATGTCTAGTATGATACATATGTTAAGACATACGCAGTTAACATTTAAAAAACGGTACAGGATATCAGGAGGAAGAACGTTGGACGTTACAAAATATTATGTATTTCCCTACAACTAATCATACAAAATGATCTTCATTCCTTGTCAAATGAGATCTCAACCCAGCCCATTCGTACGAATTTCTACAAAATATCAGTTCGCATCGCATACAAAAACTGTTTTTTTGCGAGCCCAAGGGCTACTTCCTGTATATCAACTTTTAAAAAGATGATTTCATTGTAATCTTTTTCCATGTGACGTGTCCCTTAATTTAAACATTGATGACGCTAATGTTGGCGTATACTTTAATTAAGCGTTAGCATTGTCATGTAAT
Organism: Sinella curviseta; assembly: GCA_004115045.4. NCBI lineage: Eukaryota > Metazoa > Arthropoda > Collembola > Entomobryomorpha > Entomobryidae > Sinella > Sinella curviseta. Next base: position 30,300,939 of record CM023203.3, on the reverse strand, counting down.
ACCTCATTTTTCTCTTAGCCAATTTTAAATATCTCATCAGATTCCACACCTTACATGAGTAGACAAAATTAACTAAATGAAATTAAGGCTTAAAGTATAGAAATGCGGAGAAATTTAAAACCAGAGATCGTGCTAATGATATATGTGAAACCATTTTAACAAATTATTTGTCAAGATTATTAACATGCTGCTAAATGTTATCGTGACAGACTGTGTGTGTTCCACTGTGAATATATAAATGGAAAGACTAATACGACAATTTCAATTGGCTATTCAATTTGCTCGAAATATTATGTATAAAACAGTACTGAATCTTGTTTCAAAGTAAGATTTTTTAACTCATTTTTCCAAATATGAAGTATTTTAGTGAATCTATTACATATTACAAAAATTGTATATGACTTAGGACGGACCAAAGGATTTTCAATAAAGGTGTGGAAAATAATCCCCATTGCAACAAATGTTCGTGAATTTTGCAATTTTGCCAGTTGTGATTGTGTGAAAAAGTTGTAAGCAAAGGTTCTTGTATTCACCAACTTTCCTCATTCTGTTGTAAAAGATTTTGATCCCGTCGTCCGCCTTTCTTTCAACCGCTACGATATGCCCTAGTAGACCAAAATGTACATACATAGTCCATTAAAATCAAATGTTCCTATTACAACTTGCATGCCAATAGGACTAGGTTGCATCACAAAATACACAAACTGTAATGTGTATGCTAAAATGAAAATGTATTTTGATCATATTATTTCAATTGTGTATGCAGACACAGAAATGCTCTCATGTTTCTAAATAGTTAACATGATCTACAACAAGTTTAGGCAATGATCTAGAACGCATTTCAGATTTATGAATTTCTCGTAAAATAGATATTTTGACGACAAAGTCCTCTTACTGAAATCATAATTTTTATCGGATCGAAAGTGTATTAAAAGTTTAAATGTTCTCAACAGAGTATTAATTGTCATTTTGTCATCAGTCATAGTCATTATTAACAACATATTAATGGATTATGCAACGGAAGTAAAATGGAAGAATGAAATTGGTTATTATAAACCGCTGTTTAATGCTCAAAATATGATTAATCGTACATCATACTCATTCCTTGTATTCATTCCTTAATCAAGCATCTTCATTCCTTGCATTGGTATTTTTATAATTTGAAAGAAGTGTTTTGAAAATTATCAGTGGTGCATACATAAGCATAAGTATTGCCAATGAGGACAGATATTAATATACATTGTAGCTCTGATACCATATATCAAGCAATACTTCAGCTCAGCAAAATATAGTATTTCTTATTTTGCTTACTTATGCTGACAACGATTCGTCGCCGTATATCTCTGCCTTTTGATGTGCTCCCAAGAGAGAAAACTTTTAAAATAGTAATCACAACAGCGCAATGCAATAATGGGATAACTATAATAATAACAACATCAGCAACCGTGATTTCACTTTCAAAAAGAAATTTGCCATATCTTTCGTCTACTGCTGTATCCTCTGTATGCACAGCGCTGCCTGCATCATCATTTACCATTTCTAGTATTTGCATTCATTGAAATTACGAGTGGGAATGTATGTTAAGGTAGCAGCTTGTCGTGTACTTTACTGCGATACAATAGAAGATCTCGTTGCATGATGCCTAATCGTACGTACCTACAGAGGGTAGGCGACGATGAATATATAAAATAATCTTGTGCATTCAATTGTCAATGTTTTTACTAAAAAATAAACTATTAAAGCGGATTCACTGTTAAATTAATGGTAAATATGAGTGACGATGATAGATCACAAGACAATGCAAATAAAAAATTATAGGTTTAACGGTTGGTTTTATATCGTAAAGGTAGGGTAGGTAAAGGTGTTGTATTGTTTTTATTTAAGTTTCAGTTTGAGTACGATATTAAAATTAGCATACACCTTGGCTATAGATCGCGTCTTTAGAAGATTGGATGATACTTAAATATTTGGGTAGAACGCAAGGTAAATATTCATTCTTTTTTATCACGAGCGTGCTAAACGCCCCTGGTACGGTAACGCTACAAATTATGATTATGATGCCGATTATTGATGTATACAGAGATTACCTATCTTGAGTACTATAAAACCTTTTTGTGGTGGCTAGCCACTATCACCATTTATATCTATGTGTATCTACTCATTTTGCACGCAGTAGCAGAACAGTAAAAGAGGAATGACTTAATATTACATCAAGGTGCAAAAAAACCACATATAGACATTTTTATTGTATGAAGAATGTGCATGTTACGTGATTTGATTTATTATAATTACACATTTTATCACTAAAACTTAGGTAGAATGTATGGTGCAGAGTAGAATAAGTTATGCAATTTTTTTGTCGGAAGCCAAAAAAAATCAGAAAGCAAAAAAGGTCTTTGAGAAGAACAGAAAAGTGCATATTATACCTTATATGCGAAATGAAACAATATATTATGATATGAAAGCTGCCATGCACTATGATGGGAAGCTCTACACCTGAATCATTAAATGTGCACAAATATGATATAATGAAAGCGTTATAATTAGCTATATGACATGTCGTTAGAATCTTTTGTGTCGTGCTGTAAACCGTGCAAATTCTAGCATATAAGACCGTCAAGCACCAGATCGTAATGGTCTAGTAGACTAGCAATGCCAATGCTATGTAACGGCTGCATGAACGTATTTGCCTGACTGAACTGTGCTGTATATATATTGTTATTGTTATGCTTGATATGAATACTAATTGGATTTCTAAAATGTTTTGATTCCTTCCTTCCTACTTCACAAATCTTGTTTCGTTTATAGTATGAATATCAATAGAAAAAAATGAGCTGTGTGATGTGGTTTGGCTTTTTCACTATTACGTTTGCATTTTGTAGAGTACTTTTGCTATGAACTGCATAGCATATGCTGTAGATCCACATAATAGTTATCATATATTGTTGGCTATGATGTGGCTACAGTTTATGTTGCGTTATTACATCATAATCATCATCATCTTTTGACAAGATATAAAAAATAAGTAGATAGGAAAAGTGTTATGTAACTCAAATCTAACTTCCGATTTTCTATTGGCATTGAATTACGTTACCAATGCGTGAGTAATGACCTTCTCTAACTACACAAAACTACACGAAAAGATAAAGTTATGATATATTATATTAACGTATATTTTCTATTCTTTAAACAGTCATGAGTGTACTTTGTAATAGACTCTACAGACGTTTGGTCTGAAAGGTATATTTTTAGCTAGCAGAGCACATTAAACATTACTTCTCTCACGTCTAGCTTTGCAAAAAAACAATGGTATCAAATTACAGAACACGTCGCTTCCTTTATTTTATCCGTTTTGCCTTTCACATTTCAATATTTCAAAATAATATTGACGGCACTGTTCTTCTTAATAGCATATAATTCAAAACCATTTTTTACATATCGATTTCCTTTTAAAATCGAAATCAACGTTGAATCTACTATGTAAGCCGAAGGCAGGACAATTTATCTTTCGTAAATAAAATGAAGTCACACTTTTCTCCCTGTAATATCGTTGTTGGTTAACTGGTGAGCTAGGTATGTATTTTTTGTTGAGTCTATACGAATTACGAGGTATGCTTTAAAGATAGCCAAATTGGAAAAAATAAATGAAATGCCTACCAAACTAATACAACTTATGGTTGTTATTGCAGTCATCATTTTGAAAGCATCTATATTGTCTATATTATGTATATTTTGGATTTCAAAAAATGATACAAAATGAAGCGTCAGCGTCATCGTACATATGTTCTCTCAAGTAAATTCACAGAAGCATTGTTCGACTGCAACAATGAAGTTCTTAGTGCAGTAAGCTATAAGCCATTGTTACCATTAAGTTGAATATTGTTCCAACAGATGGATTTAACGTGTATGACTGCTAAGTACTTGTGCTTCTTGCAGAAATGTGTACGTATTCACTTCTAATGAAAGATGAGTAGAGCCTACAGATTACATTCAGTACGTGCAAAATCTTTTGCTTACAATCCTGTAGAATTACATGCATACATTCTCTAATTTTCCATAAATTCCGTTGCAAATTTTGCATAAATTATTTTCTAGACTCCAGTTTGTTACAGAGTATAGATCATCGTTGTAATCAATATCTTTAAAATTATAACTTTGAAAGTCATGTTAAACTTTTAGTATGATCTCAAGAACGTACTTACCCTACCTACCCTAAAGTAACATGAATAATTTCTACCTTACTGGAATCATGTTAGATTTTATATCATTGTAGAATTTAAGAAAATATGCATCTTGTACTACAATTTAGATTTGAATTAAGTATTTAGGCTTAGGAATACGTTAAATATTTCATTCCACAATGTGCCTTCTTTTCATATGCAGCCTTTTGCTAAACGCAATTCTTTAAAAGTGATGTTTTTCCTATCTGACTCCTCTGATAGATGCAGGATGCAAGAGAGCAAGTGAGAAAGAGACAGACGGGAACACGGGGCTTTAATAGGTTTCACAGCTTGTCTATTCTACTGAAAATTTGGCACTTTACTTCCTTCCTCGTATAAAATTCTAAACGAGCTGATTTGCTTTTAGTAGTCGTCGGTTCTTTCCTTTCCTCGTTTTGCTTCCTACTTTTACCAGCGAAAAGTTGATAATGTTCATTTTTAGAGTGTTCATGCTTGTTGAAGATACTATAAGTTTGGTAAGTTTTAGTCCATCAATGAAGATGGAAGTAAACCCTCTCAGGCTTCTGACCGTGGGAATAATGAAAGCATATCGTCCATCGGTCACACAAAATATAGAATTTAACGTTCTGATAAAGTAGTTTTAGTATCCAGTAGAGTTTATCATCTTGAACACCAAATTCCTATTAAATTTACTTTAAAAAATAAAGACTTGACTCACCAAAAGCGAAATTGACCAAGATCCAAAATATGTGTGTGCATTAAGAGGCGAAATGGAGATAAAATACAGCGAAAATTAAATGCTGATAGATTCTAAAAGCTGAAAGGCAAAAGGGGTAAGACAAAATCATGAGTGATAAGAAAAATAAACTCAGGTACACATACCCTGCTAAACTGGTATTTTAAAGAATGATATCTTCATCTTCTCGGTAACAATGTTTGCATTGTTGAAAAATTACTTTCGAGCTCACTCTAGTAGTTCATTTGTAAAATAAAACGAGAAGACAAATGGTTGTGTAGTAAAACCACAGATGCGAAATCTTGCGGCTTCGTTGCATACCTTTAATATTGAATATTTCACACGCACACGAGCATTTTACACAAAATATGCATTATTGGGCATTTCAAATTGTATACACCTATCATTCATTATCTTCTATTCTCATTGTATTATACATATGTATATTTACATATGTCACTGTAGCATAATAATTTATAATATATGAAGAATGCGTAATTGTGGGTGTTTTATAAGGGAAACATGCTATGTTATAAAATTAAAATCATCAAATATTACAGTGCTCGAATTAAAAGTACCGCTTGAACGAATAGAATTTCAGAAAAACATAATGTTATCATAAGATGCCTAATTGAAAATAAAATGATTAGTTGTCTTTATATTACAATAACTACACTAAACCTGAGTCGAAAACTTTGTTGAGTAGAGATAGGTATGTGCAAAATACACGCTCAAAAGATTAAAGAGTTATACTTTCGAGTGTGCAAAAGTGTCTTAAGTTGCCAAATAGCTTTTATAATTGGCTAACACGAGCACGTTAAGCATCCGAAATAGTTTTTGCGCATTAAGCCCTTGGGTACTTGATACTCTGGCAATTTTAGTCATGCAATTTTCGGAGAATGGAGCAAATTTATCCGTGCACTTGACCTTTCTGGAAGATGAGGTGTAGTAACTGTATAGAAAAAGTAAAGTTTTATTCTAACAAGCTTAGAGAGCATCAGTCTTATCAAACCAAAAGAATTAACAAGCGCAATGAATGCATACGATGAAACTGCACAGCAGTTATGCGTACCTAATTGTACTTTGCATCTGGATTATTTTTGCAAACTATCTTTTATTCACACTAATGACCATCTGAAATGGCGTATATTATGCAAAAGTAATTTGGTCGAAGAGACATTACTAAACAACTACAACTCAATTTTCCCATTCTATATTTACCATACATTATACATGAAATATGAAAGCGCACAAGCACATAATAAGATTCAAACCGTCCTGTCCTCAGAGGAGGTTCTAAAAGGTTACTGTTGTTGTGGGGGCTGAAATTGTTGACTATCGAACGCCACACTTTTATGACGCACTGTCGGACCGACACCGTCAATCTTCAGGACCCTGATTTCTATTCTTGCGTCCAACGGGGGTTCAGAACAGCGTTCTCCTAACAGCTTCACGCTCAGCAAGATCTCGTGCAAGAGTGCAATTTAATGCTCCAAATAATCACTTATCTTGACGACACGATTTACTGATAAGACGAACAGCGAAACTCTTTATTTACTCATTAACGGGAACAATTAATTTATCAGTAATTTTAACAGTTTATTGAATTCTACGCTAATTTATTTGATTTACAGCGGATTAAACTTAACGCTAACAAATATTCTTACAGAAAAACTTATTATTTTCTGGAGCTCTGAGTTCTTCATTACTCGGAAGATAAACTCACCCTAAAACTATTTTCTTCTTTTTTCTTCTAAGTACTACCAACTCAATAATACACAAAAACTTACTTGCTACACTTACAGCTAGGTTTACAAACAGAACAAGAATGAACTCGATCTTACAAAAGAACGACAAGGAAGAAAAGTTCGAACTTTCAATGCACGTCGACATAAACGTTTTACTTTACACATACATACATATACTAAACCAACACGCAGTCGGCAAAACGTAACCTAAACGAAGACAACTCTGAAAACAGGCAAAAGTGCCAAGTCGAAAAGATACAATAATGCCTAGCTGAAAAGATGAAATAATGCCAAGCTGAAAGGATGAAATAATGCCTAGCTGAAAAGATGAAATAATGCCATCGACTCAATACTCCTCGACATTCCGACCCCCAAAATCGGGATATTTCCTGATTTTTCTTCTCGAAAATCCGCTGACCTCTTTCATCTTGGTTGTGGCTTTCGGGTAGCCATCTCGAACTTGATCCAATTCTGGTGGAATCCCTCCCCATATCTTGTCCGTTTCCACTCCTGTGTCGGTGCTTCTGGAACTAGATTCTCGTAGTCCGGGTTCTCTTAATAGCCAATTCGTATTGGCTCCTTTCTTTGGCTTTCTCTCGACACTACAGGGGGCTCCAGTGTCCTTGCTCCCATTCCATGGCTGCGCACCTTCCGGTTTGTCACGTGTCTTACACACCTTGACCTTTTCCGCAGATGGCGATTCTTTCATCTTCAGCGACTTGAACTCAGGCGCCCGTAACTGCAACTCTACAACGGCTTCTGGTTCCCTTGGTACTGCTTCGCGCTGCTCGTCGACGTCATTTGCGCAGCTGTCCACGGCAGCATCTGCTTGCACTGGGCGATCCACCATTCCTGGAACTGTGATGCTGTCGGTATCTTCCACCGTAACCGCATTGACCCTTGTGACCCCTCTCTTGACTCCGTCGAGTTTTCCGGCCAGTACCCATCCTAAAGCTGTTCTCTTGGCCATTGGTTGGTCTTCTCGCCCACGCAGAATATCTACGTGAGCTGTCGCGTACGGGTTGTCCTCTCCTATGAGTACTTTAGGTACCACACCGTTGAAGCTTTCCAGCTTCGCTCGTCGCAAGTGTCTCCACGTCTGCTTGGTTGCTTCTGCATCTTGACTGTATGGAGATAGACCAAGGGTTTCCATTGTCATCGCCCCAGTAATGCTGTGGAACTTAGCATTCCGGTAGTTTCCAGCAACTTGGAAACTGACTTCTTGACAATCTACTGCTGTCACGTTTCCTCCGATGCCATGACACTGGCGCTTCTTCCGTTTTCCGTTGATGCCCAATTCTTCCGCTAGACTTGCTTCCACCATGGTCGTATCTGCGCCACTATCCAGTAAGGCGTACGTCTTCTTGGTTCCGTTGGGCCCTCTTATTCGAATTTTGACAACAGATAATGGCTTGGACTTCTTGACTTGAACTGTTCCAACGTTGGCACTTTTCTTTCTGCGGCTGGAGCTGCTGCTTCCATCACTCTCTGAGGAAGAGTCATCACTGCTGGGTGGAAACTTATACTCTTTCCTTTCTCGATCCTCACGATACTTCTTCTGGGTCTTTTCTTTGTCTTTCCACGGCTTGCCGTCAATGTGGAGGAGCCGGTGGTGTTTCTTGGTGCAGTCGAATCTTCCACAGACTGCATCAGATGGACAGTCCTTCTTCAAATGTCCAGGCTGCAAACACCGGAAGCACAATCCTTTTTGCTGCACTATCTGCACTTTGTCGTCAATGTACTCCCTCTTAAACTTTGAGCACTTTGTGATGTCGTGGTTTCTTCTTCCGCAGCAGGCGCAGCGGGGCTTCTTGAAGTCATCTCCGTCTTCTGAGGAATTTGAGTGTACATTTGCCGACCCCCGTGTACCCTTGCCTTTCCCATCAGAATCGTCTTTCAGCTGAGGCTTGACTAACGGAATGATTATTTCCAACTTGTTATCCACCCACTCCCCGAAAGCGGCGAGATCTTCTCGCACTCGAGGCTGTGAATATATCCAGGACCTCCATTGCTCGGCATGTTGAGCAGGTAGCTTGGTGACTAGCTTGTTCAGAAGGGTGCGATCATTCAGGTATTGATCCTCCTTCATAGATCGCAGCGTTTCGATGAGGTGCTGAACGGTTCTTCCAAACGTTACGAACGTTTCAGGTTTCTGAACATCTGGACTCTTGCTTTGCTCAGCCTTTTCGATTGGCGTGTCGATCACCAGTTCCCTTCGCCCAAAACTCTGCTCCAAGATCTTCAGAACTCTTTGAATATTTTCCGGTTCGTGCAATAGTCCCATCACTGCTTCCTTGGCGCTTCCCTTCAACGCCTTTCGGAGACGTATGGCGTTCTGGGATGAGTTGATTCTTCCTCTAGGGGTGGTCCTCATGAACTCGTTGTAGAAGATTGGCCAGTCTTCTGCTTTCCCGTTGAAAATCGGCAGATCCTTTGGCTCCCACTCTTTTCCCGATTTAAATGCTGCCTTCAGCGCATTGGTCAAGTCCAGCATCGTATTCCCAGTAGCCTCTGGAACATCGTCTTCTTCGGCGAATCTATCATTCCGTCGTGGAGTTTGAGATTGTTGACGGAGTCCCGTTTCTCTTCTTGCTTCACGTACTGGAACATGGTGCTGACTGTTGGACTGCGGATGCAGATCCATCTCCGGTTCCCTCTGATAGGGATTATCAACAAGCACCAAGTCATCCTGAAAACCAACCCGAGGACGTTGTGGCACAGATGGCTTCTGACTTGGAGCTGTTATTTTCGGTTCATTGCCAAACGAATCTTGTTTCTGGAATCCGGAAATTGGCTCCTGGAGCCAGTCATTCACTTTTACAGTCACGTCTTCATCAAGGGCGTCTTCGTAATCCAACTCCTGCTCCTCTTCCTGATCCAACCTAGCTTCCCTAATCTTGAACTCATTTTTCTTTGACATCGAAGCTCGTTTGGTCTCAAAGTCACGCACACATCTTTTCAGTTGCGTATTCAAATAATCCATCTCATCATCATACTTGGCTTTCTCAGACGGTTCCAGAGTTCTGGATTGCAGCTTTCGCAGGTCCTCAATCTTATCTTCCAGTTCCTGACGAGCCTTCTGATGGATCTCTTCCAACTCAAAGATGTCCCTATCTGCTTCTAGTTCAACCCTTTTGATGGTGCTTACTGAATGGCCACTTGATGATGACTTTCCACTGATGGCTTTCTTCTTCGGAGGAACGAATGACGTAATAGTTGGCTTTGACTGACTTCTTCCCTCGACACGGTGTGATGTAAGGAGCTGGAGCTTTGCCTGAAGTTCCGCTAACTTCTCTCGGCACTGGCGGTGGAACACCTTACAGTTGTTGTACTCCGGCCTGGCGTCGTTCCATTCTTCAATTTCTTCTTCCGTCATTTCGTCCTGGTTCTTTCCTTCATACTTGGCAGCAATCGGCTCAACTCTTTTGAACTTTTCTTCCACAAAATCCATCTTGTATTTGGTGACTGCTATCTCCGCCTTGACCTCGTCAATATCTTCTTCAAGACTCCTGTATCTTGTTGACCCTGGCCCTGGTGGTGGAGACTTTTCGCCCTGCCGCCTCAATTGACTGGATCCTCCTGGCTGCTGCGCTGATATTGTTGTTCCTGCTGCTGGGGTAGCTAACTCGCCCTGCTTCCCCAATCCGATGTACGCCAACTTCACTGGTGGTACTGATGGCCTCTTGCCTTGATCCGCCATTATTGATTAGTTGGTGTCACTTAAACTTCTTTAAATTAACTGTTCTTCACGATCAATGAATTCCGTAATGTTCCACACAATGACGTAATTTTCTGACTGCTCCGACTCCGTTGAATCCCGGGTTTCGGCACCAAATGTTGTTGTGGGGGCTGAAATTGTTGACTATCGAACGCCACACTTTTATGACGCACTGTCGGACCGACACCGTCAATCTTCAGGACCCTGATTTCTATTCTTGCGTCCAACGGGGGTTCAGAACAGCGTTCTCCTAACAGCTTCACGCTCAGCAAGATCTCGTGCAAGAGTGCAATTTAATGCTCCAAATAATCACTTATCTTGACGACACGATTTACTGATAAGACGAACAGCGAAACTCTTTATTTACTCATTAACGGGAACAATTAATTTATCAGTAATTTTAACAGTTTATTGAATTCTACGCTAATTTATTTGATTTACAGCGGATTAAACTTAACGCTAACAAATATTCTTACAGAAAAACTTATTATTTTCTGGAGCTCTGAGTTCTTCATTACTCGGAAGATAAACTCACACTAAAACTATTTTCTTCTTTTTTCTTCTAAGTACTACCAACTCAATAATACACAAAAACTTACTTGCTACACTTACAGCTAGGTTTACAAACAGAACAAGAATGAACTCGATCTTACAAAAGAACGACAAGGAAGAAAAGTTCGAACTTTCAATGCACGTCGACATAAACGTTTTACTTTACACATACATACATATACTAAACCAACACGCAGTCGGCAAAACGTAACCTAAACGAAGACAACTCTGAAAACAGGCAAAAGTGCCAAGTCGAAAAGATACAATAATGCCTAGCTGAAAAGATGAAATAATGCCAAGCTGAAAGGATGAAATAATGCCTAGCTGAAAAGATGAAATAATGCCATCGACTCAATACTCCTCGACAGTTACTTTGAAGTATGCAGTGTGCAACCACAACAGAAATGTTGAATACTTATCCAAACTCAAAATATCTCATAATGCAAAAGGACTGCATGCAAGTATTTATGAAAATACACTTCGTGTTGTTGTTGTGTTTAATGCCATTAATTCACTGCTAGAGCCCACGTTGTAAATTACAACTTGTAATACATATACTTACCCATTCACTCCATTCTGTGTATAGGTCTGCCTGTGAGATAGCTGGAGAATTCAGAAATCGTAGAAGCCCCATCATGAAAAACTTAAGGCATGATCTGAGACCTACAGCACAATTAAATGGTGATTGAACTGCAACCGCAAATGGCTTTTCCACTACAGTAAGGAAAATTGACAGAATTTGTGGCAAATGAAAAATCTAAAACATTTCCCAAAACATGCGCAAATGTTGACGAGAAAATATTTGTATGCACAAACAATGCTTCCAATTGCCGTTTAATTTGAAAATATGCTTACTTTTGGTACAAGAGATGTACTTGCAGATTTTACCAGTACAAATCAATGGAAAGTTTGCGCGGTTTATGCAGATAGGTATTCATATTGTAACTTGTAATACTCAACATCTCTAATTTGTAGCAAAATTACCTGCACCGTTTGCTCATCTCATTGATAGTAAAATTTTGATAATTGCCTACAACTAGTGTTGCAGAACAGACATTTTGCTGTTGTTCAGACATATTTCCAAATGTAATGTGCTACTATTGTTCAAATTGCCATTGAACATGTTTCAAATGTTTATCTCATGAGCTGCACTTGCTGTATGTGTATGTATTTACGGCTCCTTTGATTTTTTAAAGAAATAAAAGGAATTTCGATTACTTTTGTGACAAAGTGCAATAATATACGATTGTATTATTTCCGTAAGTTTTACATTTCCATTTTATGAACTGATGTCTGCAGGCAGAAACTGAGCAATCCTCTGCTATACACTACTTCAGCATAGGACCAGAACAGGAACTGCTGGTACTTTGGCAATGAAAAACTCATCAAGTTTCTGTTTTCTCCTATCGCATTTTCCTTTCTCCCCACAATCCATAGAAGAATCTTTTAACATTGAAAGATGGCCGTGTCGTGTGGAACGTGCCTTTCGTTCGTGATGTGATCGTAAAGTTGGATAGGATAACAATTTGACACTAGTATATCTTCTGTATACTCACGAAATGGGTAATTTAATTGCACTTGTATTAAAACGACCGACAGGACCACGGTACAGCAGCAGCGGTTGTTATGTTTTAAACGACAATTCAGTCAGAGTCTTTAAGGAATTATTATCCCTTTTCCTCTCTGTGTGCGTGTGTGTGGTTGATGGGAAGTACTGTCTCCTCTCCATTCGTTTGGTTACCATTTTACGGTGACGATTTTAAAGCTAAAGGTACGCATCGCTGAATGAATTGTTGAACAAATTCGGGCATGCAAAAGAATCTTTGTGTAATGCTTGCAGAAAAAGCACGTTTACAAGTATGTGTGTACGGCGGTTGAAATGGACGCCAGTTGAATCCCATAATAGATGGGAAAACAGAAGAGCCAGGAGAGGCAGAGGCCATTTGTTGAAATTTTGCCCAAGCAAAAGCCTCTTTCAACATTTGTGAAGATATATTATTTCTTTGCGTAGGCACACTGTGTGTTATGTATATATATATGTACCTACTATAATACATTAGTTTTATTGTAAACATGAGGACTTTTAGTAATGCCTATTGAATCCAAAACGCACTTTTTTGCTTCCTATTGTGGAAAGCTACATTTCTATACTTCTATACCTATTCGCTGTGTACTTATGTCTACCTACATAAATTGCGTCTTTTGATTCATCATCCGTTTACTCAGGCTTCACTTACGTACTTCCGTCGTCCTCATCCTGTGTAACCCAACAAGTTCAACTCGCTAACTGTCTGTTCTGATCTTTTAAAACACATCGTTTAGGCCCGAATTCCTAGTCCCCAGCCTGACAAACTTTTTCCTTGCATTTCGGCACTTGTCGCCTCTCGACAACCACCATCCATAAACAGTCAAGTGTGTAGTATTATTTACCCATTAGTGGAGAATAAATATTTTTGTACATTTCATTTGTTCCTCACTAATTCCTCTTATTAGGTGGTTGCTGTTCTTTTCACCCAGAGTTGCCTAAATAGATACTACAGTTTTTGAAGGGCAATTAAAGTACCTTTTTATAATACGCTTATGGAAAATACGCTTTTACGTTTATTATGGAAAACATTATTAACAGGGGGGAAAATAGTTCCTTCGTCTACCTTGCCTTGCCATACAAATGGAAAATAAAATACATGATATTATGACATTATGGCAAGCCTATATCTTTGCATTGTTTTCAGTCTACAACTCAACCTCCAAACTCAGCGCAAAGGTTATCTTTTAGCGCAAAGGTTTAAGAGTGGAATACAGCCAAAGAGACAAACGCATAAATAATATTTCAAAGTTTTTGCAAAGCATGACAAAGTGTAAGGGAATCATAAAATTGTCCAAGAAGGAATTTATACTACGAATCATAAAGAATACTAACAAAATGCCAGTAATAGCTATCAACTGTGAATCATGCATGTACATACGTAAATACGCACATGCATTATAATATTAAACACTTTTATTTTTATACAAGTTCGCATCATGGAAGTAGGTATTACATACACAACTTTTCCTTTGTAAAGAGGGTAAAGCTCTTCTAGGGTACATACTGCATACACGAGCGCATTTTTAGTGGTAGAAAATCGCTATATGCACAGTGGCAACACCATTACTATCACCAGCGCCATCGTCATGCTTCTTGCTAAATGCTACTGCTGCTGTAGTCTGAAAATCTTCTTTCATTCCGTATAACTTGTGTTTAAAATTGCATATTATAAATATACAGATCGTCCCCGGCACAAATTGGCATGATTATACTTTTTTCGTGTTCCCGTACACAACACAAACACAACGCGTAGCATCTTCTGACGATCATGAAAATTTGAAGGAGAAAAGTACATAGACCTTCTGATTGCTTCGAGTAGACAGATCGTACATTGTACGCGCTTAATCAGTCAAGATGACAATTTATATTTGATTTACATTCCTCTTCTTTTTCTAGCAGACAAATTAGGAAGAACTCGTGTGCGTGAAAAGAAGTCGATAATGATCACAAAAGGAAATAGAAATTTCTTTGGAGCAAAACAAATCATGCACTCTTCTAAGTTTGTAGACAGATAAACAATTATCATTGATTGAATTTATTATATATCAAAGGATTGTACTGTAGGTGGAGGAAATTCTATTATGAATCTATACTTGGCTTATTTATGCTAAATTGGTAAAAATCTATGCTGGTTTGTTTTGTAGCACTGCACTACATATTAGCATTATAGAACCAAAATATTGGATCAATGTCTGTGATTGTTAAGTCACTGAGCAAACTTTATTGCTAATTATAATAGCATTCCTGATTTTTTCTATTGATATGCCATTACTGTGATTTACGGAATCTGTGAAATAGAGCAGTCATCATTATTCAGCTATGTGTTGCCAGAATACAATATTATAAATGCACAATTGGATCGTTATTCAGAAATCACTATAAAACATCGTTTCTAATTTCATTGGATCTAAATAAAAAGGGAGATAAAACCAGACGCTTACAAATAGCACTTCACAGACTCGCTGGTTCAAATTCAACAATTATAATTTCATGCTCATATTCCCAAAACACATCTACAGTTATACCATGAACTATGAACACAGGCAATTTATACATTTTTACATTTCCCATTAAAAATTAGTTCTAATACATTTACATAAAAACTTCCAAAGTGCGTGATTTCTATTTAAATCCTATAATAGTCAGGTATGCTTATGGCATTATTCATGGACTTGTGGTATTTGAAACATTACATAGGTGTATTATAAAAGCATGCAATAGTGATAATATTATAGCTGTATTTGTATGGATTTTCAGATGTTGAGTGCTGATTTTGTATCAAATTCTTGACACACTATTCCGTTTTGAATATTTTGCAGGAAGCAGATTTAGACAGCATACGGTGAAAGGAGATTAACATCATTGGCCTTATGCTATATTAGTAGTCGGTATAACAGATGCATATTTTGATATTGTACTGAATTATGCATTGAAATGACAACTTCGACTCTATTCCAACCTGTAAATGATGTGATATGGGTTCCCATAAGTTGTCAGTCTTCGCTTTATGGACTAAATCTTTGCTTTGTTCGCTGTACCTTGCTGTTCCCATTTCATCACGTCATGTATCATTGAGCAATTTGTGCATTTAAAGTTTTTACTTGTTGATTGTCAATCATTTCCAGCATTTTTTTTCTGAATGAATTCTGATTGCAAATACATTCATTTCAATTTTCAGTGTACTTGATAGCACAGTCGTCGTCGTGAAATGCTCAGATCATAATGTCCTTTGTGTACATCAAAGAGCTAATTTATAAACTGGCGATAATATATGCCCGCAGAATATAGAAAAAGCAGGACAATAGGATGCATGATCTATATCTGTAATATCTATGTCTGGAAACTGGTAACATCCAATTCGACAGCGTAATTTCATCGTTTCCATGAAATGTATATCATATTCCATCCTGTTTACCCTACTTGAAATAAGATTATGCGAACTATTTACGTAGATACATAATATACACAACATGCACATTACTCGTACTCATAGTTCAATTAAACGTTAAATGATCTCAGCGGATACTTCACTCATATAGTAGTATGTACTATCTCCTATGTATTCGATTCAATTTTTTGGCAAAAAAGTGTAACTTCACGCGGACGTATATGTTATATAGTGTGATTCACACCGGAATCGGTTATGATTGATGGAGATTCCTAATTGAATGCTTGAATGTTGTAATGGTCCGTAGTACAAGTCAACGCAATAAAGTTCAATTTGAAAGTATAATAATAGTTATACATTTTATTGCATTGCATTTGTCATTTGTCAGTTAGCTTAATTAAGATGACCACATATCTCATGAATTCCACAGTTTTCTCTTGTCACAATGTTCTTGCTAGGTTGAAGTCTATAAATAAACATAGTACAATGTATATTGTTCGTAGCATTGTTGGTCACTATTTATCATGCATGGCTCAAGTCGAGTGAAAACCAAAGTGGTAGAATGCAGACAGCCAAAAAATATTACATCGTGTATCAATACAAATTTAGCATCATCTTTGCAGATTTCCCTTGCCAGTCCGAATCCTCAGACGAAATGATCATTTTTAACAGCATCAGCATTGTATTCCCGATTTTGATGATCGTGGTCCACTGAAAAAAATCGTGGTTGTTGGCTGAGAGCACTAGCACTGGTAATGAACGAATAACAAGTTAGCTTTATCGTCATCATCGTTTTTAGCATTTCTTTTATGATGCGCTCTTTGTATTTCTCGTTCTCGTATGCATGTACGGCGTATATTTTTGTGCCTGTATACTTTACATCCATTCAAATCATCATTCTCCGCTTGTGTGTACTGTAACAACTTTACTACCCGTCCAAATTATCTACGTACATGTTCTCCATCATCTCATCTTCCACAAATAACACAACGCATTGCAGAGCTACTTTTTTGCTTCTTCGTTGTCCCTGTTCGTTCCAAGGTCATGATTTTCAAGTGCAATGACTGGTTTTTATTCGAAGATGCATTTTCTTCATTTCATGAACCCACAATCAATGATGACCACTTATTTCGAAAGAAGCTTATCATAATCCTTAAAGAATAAGTGTATGATGTAAGAATATCAGTGTATGTCTGCCAAAAAATAGGCTATAGTTTTTTTAGTTTAGAGACTTTGCAAGCGAAATAAACTCAAGCACAACGAACACCAAAAAAACATTCAATTCTGGATAGGCGATATTTGAGGACATTTAGTAAGCGGTTTCACATTATTCTTTTCTATTCCAAAATTAAAATTAACACGAAACACACTTACTCTTCATAGCTTTGTGATTATAATTTTTGCATAAGAAGGCTGAGGATTGCCATTTTGACATAAACAACTGAGGACGCACGCAGATATGTTCTGCTTACAATTTGGAAATAATATAATTGGATTTTAAAACTAGTACATTTCAATCTGTTGTCAATTGACTATCCACTTGGTTCAGAACATCGCCTACAATTTCTTAAATATTAACACAAAAATTATCGTTTGGAGAAAGTTTTTACACTCGCACCTACAAAATGCAATGCGACATTTTCATAATAACTAAAGTCGTCGCAAAAATGTCTAACTAGAAATATTTTGTTTGCTTCTTCTTTCTAATTCTACAAGAACGATGATGTGCATACCTATGTATCTCATTAGTTAACATCTAACATAATAGTAAAAGTTCCAACCTGGAGATAATCAGAGGAAATATGTACTTTAGACTCATATCGTTCAACTCGACTCTATGTATGTTGATTTCATATGTAGGTTAATTTGTAATTAAAAAGTGATAAGATATTGATGTCAGTAATCACGATGACGGTATTTTGATTCTGATAATGAATAACGAATGTTTAATTTCGCCGAAAACGCTGAGGTAGTCAGGTTTAGTCACAGCGAGTCATCTCTGGCTATGACTTCCCACTTGGGTAGATTATCAGTTATTTTTGCTTTTACGCATTGAAATTTGTAAAGTTTAAATAGTAAGCTCATGTTATTATGATGCTTATTATAGGTTGTGGGTTATTTCATGGTAATAAACCATGTACCCGCCACAGAGCTATGCAGAATGCAAAAATAGTTTTCGCAGGCTTTCATCATGGAATTTCTAATTCCTAATCAAACTGAAAAGTCAACTCATTTACTCCCAGTAGTAGTGATGCCATACAATTTTTCCAATTTGCAGCGTTCTAAGAAATTGCCTACGCGTTTGTTGATTGAGTGTAGAGCTCTTTACTGAAATTGATATCGTCGTAGTCAGCATGATAAAAAATATTGATTGACTGAACAGTTTTGATTTTCTCAAAGTGAAATTATATATCTTTCAATTTCCCGACAACAATACTACATATATGCATGTCGTACTCGGTCGTTGTTATTCGCTAGAATTCAATTAAATTTTCTATTTTTATCGACTCAAACATTATATTGTTTCATGCCGTAAGCAATGCATAATAATACGAACATCAAAAAAATTATAGTTGTTCGTCTTTTCTCCTATAAATTCCCTTCAAATCTGTTCCTATCTCCTTTGATTTTCAACTTTCAGCAGACTCGAGTAGAGAAATTACGAGAATCCATTTTTACATTTCCTCTCTTTTGTTCCGCTCATGATTTGATGTGTGCTCTCTCTTGCAGAGCAATCTTTACACTGAAGATAAAGTCAAAGAACGCTGCTGCTTCTACTCTTGCAGAAAAATAATACATTCTTCATTCTTCCTCCAGAGTAGTAGTTAGTTGCCCGAAAGTAAACCAACGAGTCTTCTTCATGCTCGCATCATCACAGCGACTACACAGGGAGTGCAGGGAAGAGAAGAAAATCGAGAATATAGAAAGCAAAGTATTAAAGCATACACATACGAGTAGTACGAGTTGTCGAGAGGAAAAAACGAGCCCCACAGCAAAGAAGACAGACTCTGGGCATCCTTCCTTTCCTATATTCCATTCTAGAGTTTTACATGGCTTCGTTCTTTCGTACATTTTGGAACAAGAGGAAAACGCAGCAGCTGCTGCTATTTTGTTGGCAACAACAGAAATGGCAATGGCACAGACAGCAGAGAAGCAGCAGGCAAGGGAAATGAACAGAAAACTGAACAAGGAGACGCTGGCTGGCATTTTTAACGCAGTTCAGTTTTTAAGAGTTTTGTTCGTCCCATGTACTTTGTACTTCCATGCAATATGAAATGCTCCCTACATACTACATACACGATTTCCCTACAACAAGAACAACGAAACGAACGAACATGCAATGCAATAAGATGAAGAGATATATATAATTTTTTTTCTCTCGTAGCGATATGTATTTTAGACCGACGCAAAGCAAAGCTACTTCTCCGGCGTATATATTTTTTATAATATTACATATCTAGCTATACATACATGTTGTCCCCTCCAGTATAATATGCTTGTACGAAGTACGAACGCCATTCATTCCATGTAGTTTGTTGGGTAGGGTTCGTTCAGTTCAGTCACCACCACCATCAAGTTCCATATCACATCTACTAAAAACTGAACCCACAACGCCATAATAACTGAAAGAAGCATCTTTTTCATGATAATATTACCAACACCACACATACAAACATCATCATCCTTTTCTCACACATAAGCCAACTTTCACGTACCACATACTTGTTCCATTAAATGTATGTTGTACCTAAGTACACAAATTGTAAAAACTTCGTTTTCCATATTAATGCATTGGTAGTTTTCCTCCGTTTTTCGTTCCTTGTTGCCAGAATCAGATGCAGACAGAGAGAGCTTGCATTTACAACAACCTTACCAAAAACTACCAACAACCCGACTGTGACTACATGCTACTGATGATGATCATGATGCTAATCCTATTCAGTAAAATACATGGGAAGAATACTGCTCACTCTGTGTTATGGAAGGAAGCTTAAAGTGTGTGGTAAAAAATTCTTTGTTTCCTGACTTGAGCTTAAAAAGCAGGCTACATTCATTCGTGCTTCATCGTGGTACACAGAAACCAGTGTGTATATGCAATGCAACATTATCCATGATGTTATAATTTCAGTTCATATGTATAATTTCCGATGTGTGCAGTTTCTGTCTTATTTCAGTTTCAGTTAGTAGTACCAAAATGTTTAGCGCAGGCAGACGGTGCGGAAAGTTGGGGAAGAAGAAAGGTCTGAGAAGAACAGAAACAGAAAATTACTAGACGACATACCACACATATTATAGAAGAGCTTTTTTGGGCTGGTATTCATACCGTCCGTCCGTCCTGCAACAATGCACTCACGCATATTACTTTTCTTCTTCGTTTCTCTATGAAGCTACATACAAGTTAAGATACATACAACATTACAAGTTAACCCTTTTTTTGCGCTTCTCCATCGTCTCCATCATCAGAAAATATCCATCCATATTCCTTCTTGCTTCTTCGTTTGCTAACTTGAAACCTTGCTGGATGCACACACAACAAAAAACAGTGCACGCACACACAAAGATGGCATCATCGCAAGAATCATAGGATAAACTGGCGAACAAACGTTGGCAATTCAGCCCCACGAAAAAAGTTTCCATGCATTCTGGTCATGACGGGGATAGGAAACAGGCAGGGTTTTCAGAGTCGGCTCTGAGCGACCATAATTGTGGCAATGTATCGCAGGCAGTTCCCTCGCTCGTAAACTCGTCAAAGGGGGCTGGCTCTCGAGATCTTGCCAGAATACACATGCAGGGCAGAGGAACAGCATTCCTTCAGTAGTTTGGCAAGGGAGCGCACCCAAACAAGCGACAGACAAACAGCGCTAGTAAAGTATTGGGTGTCTCACTCCGCCCCAGGAAAATCAGAAAATATCCTTTTTATATAGTGTATATATCGACAGTAGACAATTTTAGGCATATAATATATAGTTTATAGGTAGTTATATAGTGTACATGTATATATCTCGGTTCAACGGCTCCAGGCGTGGGCGACACGCTCGCGCACGGTAGAGGAGTGGAGCTCTCACACACCTCCCACCGACACCGACAACAACGGTCAGGTCAGGGGTCAGTACAGTGTGGAATGACCTGTGGGTAGTCGGAAACATTCCCAAAACCTAGCATCCTATTCAAACTTTCAGACGTAATTGACTAGTGATTAAGTGATTATTAAGCTTCTCCTGTTTCATCATCAACTTAATTGACCATCCAAAAAATGGCACATTAAAAAATAGTGGCGCCATTTCAAAAATTAGTTGGAGTGCAAGTGGAATTTGTGAGCGGATTGATGAAAATAATATGAGCCATAAGTGTGGTACAAGTTTGCCGGCATCGATGAGGGAGTGAAAACTTGGAGTGGATTTTCATCAGCCGCGTACGCCCAGCCCTGGCTACTCTACGTACTGTTCGTAGCGCAACGTAGCGTGGTATAATATACGTATCTTGTACCACACACACACGACGACGACTCATTCGAGTAGATATAGTGCTGCGCTGCTGCTGCTGAAAACGAAACTGAAGCCACACGAAGACGAAATGCATGGCTGTGTATTATAGGAGCTTGCACAAAGGAAGGAATAACGCAGCAAGCGCCACCTGCCCTGGCCCAAGGCCGAGCAGGCCGAGAACATGACTCAAGGAAAAGAGTCAGCATACAACCATTAACAAATTTCAGTTTGAATCGACTAAATAAAATAGTTGGGAAATTAACTTCCCACTTTCGAGTGGAGATTCGGAACGAGCATTTTTCAAAGTGTGTAATGGTGATCTAGTCATAATTTTAAAAATTGGTGAAAAATCTCATTTTTTTCGTGCTGAGGTTGGTGGTGGTGTGGTGGAGAGGGGAGACGTGGTGTGGTCGATGATGCGTCCGCCATTGTACGGATTTCACTGGCAATCCAAAGGGGCAACCAAGCCAATGTAATTTTTTTTATTTAGGAACACTTCCTTCCTCGTTCCCCATGGACGGAAATTTTCGAAATTTGGCGTGATTTTGTGCCCTAATTTGTAGTTTTGTTCCTGGACCATTTGTCGAGTGAGTTCCAAATGGGCTATCTAACTCATCTAGGATGCCACTGTGTTGTGTCTCTGTGCCCGAAAGTCCCCACATAAATACATTACTTGCGTCAGATTTCGAGCTCGTCGTCCTTAGCAACGAAATTGGAGGTAAAATGCATGGGAATGACCCTAGAGACAAGAGTGGCACAGTGTCGACGACGCCTCGATTCGAGGGCATTTCCACAAAAACCGCCGCCTTTTCATTGCTAAAGGTGTATTCTCCAAAAATTGTTCTTTTACTCAATGAAAGTGCACAGCGTCTACTACTCCACTAATTAAAGCAACAAAATGAGCAAGTTGTCGTTTAGGGCTCGGGCGCTGGACGCCAGCAAGCCCTTGCCCATTTATCTTGCTGATGAGATCCCAGACACTGCGGACTGCTCCCTTATCAATAGGGCAGTTCCGCAAATGCCAACTGGAATGGAGAAAGAGGAGGAGTCGGTAAGGATCGATAATATAAAAAAAACACAAAATGATGAGATGACACATGATCAGTTTTTATTTAGCTTTTTGCTCTTTGCTTGTCATTCTTTATTATTATTATTTTTTCGGAGTCACAATAAACTAGAGTCAATGTTTCACGCGTGTGTATTTGTATCACTTAATTGTCATAAAAATATCAAAAAAGGGGAACGCCTTCATATTGATGATGCCGGGAAGGGTCAGACGAGACAGGTTCATAATATGAGGCATGATGACAATTAGCAAAAATTTAAGTTTGATTTAATTGAGGAGTCCAGGATTGTAAATTAAATTAGCTGTCATCATCATCACAACAATCGTGTTCATTGATAAGAGCGGTAGCGGTGAAACCGACCTGGACCTGCGAAAGTGCATACATTTTTAGCTCATTCGTTGCATAATATGCAAAAATGCCGATTTGCACTTTGCAGGTTGCTCATATTATGTACTAGGTATACTCTCCCAATTACAAGGGCATCAAAATAAAGAGACAAACAAGCATTAAATCGTAAATGGCAATTAGTGGAAGGGTTAGGCTAGGCTTAATTAAGTAAACCGGTAGACAAATTAGCATTAGCAAATTATTTGCGTAGTGGAGACGAAAGTGGGCACGTAACAAACAGAATGACTGTCAGCTGTTGTTTGTTTTGATTATGGCTGGCCAGCAGCTAGCCAACAATTAGCAGCATGGGCGGCGCCACGCGCTGTCGCTCTGTAATTAGAGACAACAAAGATAATTGTGCTTACTAAAAATTGGAAAATATTAATGAATGACAATGTCAGACTCTACATACTTTGATACCATGATGAAGAAACTGGCAAGGTTTAAAATGATCATTTTGTTTGCCAGGAAAGACTCGATTAGAATATTCATGATTCATGAATAATAGTTAATGACAGCAGCAAATTAACTATTTCATACATTATAATTTTGTGCATTTTAGTAATATTATATCTTTAAACAAGCATACACGCACTGCAGCTATGCAATGGTCTTTCGGTCTTTGATTCGATGGGAAAGAAATGAGTGAAAGAAAAGAAAGCTGACAAGAGAAATATACTTTCACTTGTTTTCACTTTCATTGACAATTTTGGAACTGATATTACAAAAAGTTCCAGATACGAGATACCATTGGCAAATTACTGGTACTCAAGCAATTAGGTAATGGACGCTGTCGTTAAAATTATAAAAGCTATAGAAGAGAAAGCAAGGGTGAAAGACTGACTTTACATGAGTCCAGTCCAGGAAGTAATAACAAGCAATACAAAAAACTAAGGAACTAGCAAAGCAAACATGATGTGATTTACTTTCACCGTTCACAAACATATATCTACATACCTACATACACACAGCTACTAACCCAAGTACCTATACAATGCACAAAGTATATTTTCAACGGCGTAGCTCCACCTCCACTCGTGTGGGTGGTATCGTAAATCTTTCACCACTATGCATATACCTACCACTGCTTTCACCAAAGATCACTTTCACTTTGGGAAATGAGAGAACAAGATAAAATTATACGGATTTACGTGCAACTAAACAATTATCATGTTTGTCGGTTTTGCATCATTCTTGTAATTACATACGTTGCATTTTAATATGCAGATGTCCGTATTAAATAAACCGTGTTTGTTGACTACTCTTCACTCTTAAACCATGTACCTCTATTTTACATGAATCCCCGTAAATGGGTATGTATATGTATTAATAGTAATTTATATGCTTGCTTGCTGCTGAGCGGAGAAATCTAAATGGAATCGATCGACACGTTTCGAAGTTATTAATAGAGATTTTAAGTTATTAATAGAGCTCACCTTTTGGTTACTGTGTCGTACTAGTGTCAATTAGATTTATATGAAATAAGAAATCCCGTGGTTTTGATGGTTTTTGAACCAGGGTTTGGTGAAAGCACCAGACTTATTTGTTTCAGTCTCAAATTGCATTGATTTATTCTCTCTGGATTGTTATTGGAATGGGTACCTGATGGCTGAATCAGTTAGATTAAAGGATTCTTCATTGCTGTCATTTTAAGAATGTTTAACTGTAACACTTACCATGTAATAATGATATCTTTAGGAACATGTTCCTGTAATAAACACGCAAGAAAGTTTTCCCTAAAAGCAAGGTAAAAAGTACTCGGAGAGATGATGATGAGGAAATTTTACCTTTGCCAAATAGCACAAAACTTTTACGATGATCAATCTTGGTACCAACTCATATCAATTATCTTGTTTACGCAATTTAAAAATTAAGCCATTTTAATTTACAAGTTAGTTATTGCACTATAGATTTTACATGTACAACGATTTGACTTCTTTCTCGGTGTTTTTGTGCTTGCTTGTGCAGCTTTAGGGGAAATTATGCATATATACTTTTATTTTGTAAACATGCTTTCACTGTTTTATTTTATGTGTATACAGGAGCAGCATCTTCAACGGGCAATCTGTTCGGGGACGGTTATTCCTACACCCGAGGTGTTTGACATTGAGGATTTGGCTTACTACAGTGACCTCTATCCCCAAAACATCAAGATGCCCAGACAGCTCATCTATATGCAACGTAAGTTTCCGGTGTATTCATTAATTTTTTTAACTTTTAAACTAGGGCGATTAAATATTCTGAAAGTATGTACTTTTATTCCGTAAATTGTGTCCCATGAGATTAGGTACATATTTTTAACTTGTTTGACTTTTGCTTATATTCATGCAGCATTTTCAATGGAGACCGACATTCCAGACTATGATATGGATTCCGAAGATGAAGTTTGGGTGAATTCCCAAGCTACTCGATTGGAATTGACTCCAGACAAGGTACCGTAAATAATAGCTGCGATTATACAAATATGAATCCTAACAAATTCTATAAAATGCTATGCATATTTTTGCAGTTCGAAGAAATGATGGACCGTCTGGAAAAAGGGAGCGGTCAAACTGTAGTTACTCTTCAAGAGGCCAAAGCTCTAATTAAGGTGGATGATGATCTCATCATTGCTGTTTATGACTACTGGCTCAATAAACGGCTTAAAACGGTACATTTATTTCCTGAATTTACAATAATAAGAATGATGACAAGTAAAAAGGGCTTCACTATAATATTTATTTTAAAATGTAGCAACATCCCCTGATACCTCAAGTACGGACTGAAGCAAGACATGGAGTTACTAATCACAATCCATACATCGCGTTCAGAAGAAGAACTGAAAAGATGCAAACGCGCAAGAACCGGAAAAATGACGAGAGTTCATATGAAAAGATGCTCAAACTTAAGAGGGACTTGACAAGAGCCCTTACCCTCCTTGAAATGGTGAAGAGAAGAGAAAAAAGTAAGAGAGAGCTCTTACATTTGTCGATTGAAGTGTTCGAAAAGAGGTATGGCAGGACATGTATTTATCTCATTTAATTACTTTCACTTTATTGCTTTCTTGACCATACCTAATTTTCTTGATCTTCTATTGTAGGTATCAGGCTGGCGATTACTCTGGCCAAATTGTCTCTGAAGCCCTACAGCAGCGTCCAGCGCGACCTGCATTTACCCCAATATTCCAGCCCAATTCACTTAGTTGGATCAAGGAAGATCCCGTCTTAACATCGCTTAGTCGTAAAGAAAAGCGACAGTACAAAAAGAGACGACATAAAAGTTCTTCTAAAGGTTCCACAGCAGCTGCTGCTTCTGGCAGTTCAGCGTTACTTCCAGGATTTCCAGGCCTTCCGGTATGTTGGAAACCAGGCTTATTTTAACAAATACCCGTAATGTATAAATACATTAACTTACTTGAGCGTATACTTTCTTTTCTGTACAGGGCTTTGGAATGGATGTAGATGCTGGTACGTCAGAGGAAGAAACTGCACCCCCAGCCTCACCCTCTGAAGAAGACGAAGAGGATGAAGGTCCTTACGCCTTTCGGCGTAAGGCCGGCTGTATTTATCAGTCGGTTAGTGTTAAAAGGATTTAATTACAGTTAAACTGAATATGTGGCGTAAGCACAAGATGATAATTGTAATTGTTCCTCTTTCAGCCTCAGGAAAACGCTTCTTGGCCCTGGTGTAGAGAGGATGAGAATGGCATTGGTGACAAACGCTGTAGATATTTTCCCACGTCTTTGCCGAATAAAAACGGTTACAAATTCGTTGGATTTGCAAGACGACGCTTTGGTAGAGGAGGCCGGTGAGTATAAATATTTTAATCAAGTATTATTCGTAAACTTGCTTCGCATTTTTAGTTTGTGTGTTTGCTGGATGTTGAATGGCGAAGGTTGAGAGAAAGGTTTGTTCAGGTTAAATTTAGGTTAAGCATAAATTGACTTTAATGTGGTGTTGGTGAAAGTATTTGGTGTAGCATCTGTACTTAAAGTACTTCTGACTTTCAGTATGGTGTTGGACCGTCTCAATTGCCGCGGTGGTGTTGAGTTGTGGCGCTCCTTGGTCAGTGAAAGCACGGAGTCAAGTAGCACTGCAGGAAATAGCGCGAACCAATGTTATCCAAATAACTCTCAAGGTGTCAACGCAGAAGTAAACGTTGACGTTCCCATCGAAGCATCCCCAAATTCCCCTCCTGTTGTTCATCCACTATCTCCCCAACTAGGCTGGTCAGTATTTGTTCATAATGATGTGATGATAATTTTTAAGTTTATTGAAAAATGTGGCAGTAGAGACCAACTCAGGCATGATTATTATTTCAGTCTACATTATCGGCCTAAAACACCGGAAATCATGTCGGAAAGTGATCCGATGTTTGACAGTGTACCGCAAGCGTCGATGGAATTAGAGTCATCATCCGTAGAAGACCAAGAAGAACATAATTTTTCGAAATTCCCGTTGCTACCATCAGAAATTCATTCATTGGTGTTGTAGTGTCTGGTGGGGATCCACCATTAGTTTTTAATTCACATGGTCTTCAGCCCGATCCGCCTATCAGTGGAGATCCATTACCTATGCACACGGATTGTCCCAATGATTCTCTTCTTTTGAATGAGTCTAGTGCAGACGTAGTAAATTCCTCATACTTGACGGAAATGACTGCTGCTGGTAGTGACTTTGGGTTCAATATGGATGGAGATGCATGGTTCACATCTCTTGACGTTCCGGATAATATCCTTTCTGGGGACTTTGAAGATTCGTCATCAGCTCCCACATCTTCCTTTGCGGTGTCATCATCGTCCTCTTCCTCTGAAACTCCTGGTGGGGCTAGTAGTAGTGACGTAAACCTAAGTCTTGTGAAATTTGAGAGAACAGAGGGGTCCGCAGACGCGCATGTAAAATGTGAAGTAGTAGATAGTGAAGAGTGTGATGATACTAATACTAGTGTAGATTTAAATAAAATGAGACTGTTAGTAGATAAGGATGATAAAGAAAATGCTAGGTTATTATTACCAAATAAGAGCGAGGGTGTAGTGGTGAATGAAACACCCACAATATCGGAAAATGGTGATGAGATTTTAAATATTTTAAATGCAAGTGAGGTTTGTACAATAATAAGTGAAGAGTCATCAAGGGACTCGACAACTGTCAATTCTAGTTGTGTTTTGAGTAGTGGTGGCAGTAGTGAGCACGGAGAAGTGGGGAGCCTGTTGTCCGAAGGGATTGCCAAAGCGATAATTGACAGTAGAACACGGACTAATCCTGGTGGAAATAACGGTCAAACTTTAGCTATGAAATCTTACACGTTTTCTGCTCCAACACTCGTGCGCGGCAGACCAAGTAACGGAGTCGTCAAAAGAATTGGCAATGGCGCTAATGCCAAAACTGTTGTCGTTGAGGAAGTGTAAAATTTGTTCTGGCTCAGTTGGGCCTCGTTCGTTCTAAATAGGATTTATATTAAATACATTGAAAAAAATAAGAACACGAAAAAAATAACAAACTACAAATTTTCAGAAAAAAAAAGTTTTCAATTTAAAGCTTTCACTTAATTAAATTAAAGTACATAATAATTGGAATCGTTGTGGTTCTTGTCGTTTTCAAGAAATGAGTTTAATCATTGCAAGAAGTAAGTAATGTCTTTTATCCGACAAAATAACACTACTCGATTACGCCAATTATACAGATAAGCAAAATTTAGGTTGAAAGGAAGAAAGAAGTTCAGGGACAAGAAAAAAATCTCATCGCTCTTTTGATTTTTTTGTTATTATTCGTTTGTTTCCCGTCCAGTATAACATCACGTCATTCATATATAGAAATTAAATAAAAGTTTCTATGAAGTTTAAAAGTCGCAATTTCAATCCTGTTTGGACTATGCTTGTAATTTTCATTCTCATCGTCATCATATTAAAAAACAATATTTGCATATGCCTACACATGAATCATCTATAATCTACATATTATAGGTATACATATGTACCAGTAATGTTTCATTACACAAGTCGAGATTAGCCATTTTTACAATTCTGCGTCTAATATGCAACGCCAAATTTTCTTGTTATATTATTTATTTCCCGACATTCTACACGAATGAACTTCTATTGACACCTTTCTTTTTATGGAAACACTTGACGTTTTTTTTAAACAAAACTGAACAAATAATTATTTCACATTTCACAAGGTTAGGCTAATTGTCACATTTTAAATTTTTACCGTCTCACTCGAAATGGTGCAAAAAATTTCGCTTTTTAAATATCCCTTCTGTTGTTTTGATTACGATTTAACATGCATGAGCAGTTAATTTGCAAAAACAAATAATATTTTTTTCGCTTTCCCTCTTCATTTGAGACAGGTCTTGAGAAAAATGCGTATAGGTCACAGACTATAGTAGATTATACACATTCGCATAAAACGTCACGCATTTGCATCAACAATCAGCATTCGCCTTCAGCAAAAGATGATTTCTTTCGTATGAAAGGTTCATTGCAGTACACAGCATCGTGATTTCATGTTTATCGTTAAAAATTGAAAATAATAATAATTTCATCTCATTATCATAAAAAATATTTTCATAATGCAAATCATTAAAAAAAGGATTTTACGTCCACACAGTGGATACTTTATAAAAGTTATAACATGAATGCATAAAACTTTGATGATGATCAAGGGGAGATACGATAATTTGATAATGCTACATACATAACGAGTCCTAACTCCTAGGACTAACTACAAAATGCAACACCTTATATGCTGATGAGTGAGAACATATCATACACGCATGTTTAAAGAGTTAATCTCTGCAACTTATATGCACTTCAAATTCATTGAATTACAAATGATGATCTGAGCTGCGCGTAGCCAACAATACGTGCATACATTTTCACTCTTGAACTTCACACAACAGCATTATTACAGGTGGATGCTGCTGCAAGAGGCACAAGCACAGCATTGTAAAAGGAAAAAAACTAGCTCGAAGAAAGGGACCTACATTCTACATTGAGAAAAGCGAAAGAAAGCCTAGTCTGTCTACCTGGGGCTTTGTTGCTCTTATTATTATCATCATTCTTCTCAGTTCTTGTTGGAGCATCTTCTTCACTACTCTACTGACTGACTGACTGACTCTTCTGCCAGAGCGTCTGTTGCATTGTTCACCGTTCTTGTGTTGCGTTGCGATGCTCATTTCTTTTCATTGTTGCAACAAACTGTGAGGTAGGCAGAGAGTAGAGGCAAGACTAAAACCCTGTTCCTCCTCATCATCTTCGTTCTGTTTAGTGATAGTGTTCTTTACACACAGCGACGACAAAAGTCGAGTCCGTGTCCATCCAGAAAAAATGGGGATGCTGATGGTTTTAGGTTGGGTAAGAAGATGAGCCTTATACTGAGCCCTAGTAGCAGTGATACACGTTGATCATCATCCTCATGATTATAATATTATGCCGAGCACATCATTTCACGCATAACTTCCTCATCCCTACCGATTGTCATCCTGACAAATGCCACATCTAATATATCCATTGGTTCCTGATTTTCATTCGTCATTTCGAGTTAGGCAGTTCTCAAAGACGTTTGCTCACACGCAGATAATACTTTTGTGGATTTTCCGTTTTATTGCCGTCGAGAAGAGTAGGTGTACGCATGCATGCAAGAAAATTGAATTGTTGTGAGGCATGCGTATTGTTATAATTTTATTGCGCCTGTGCTGTGTACCATATTTTGTGACAGGTATTTTGAAGAAAATGTAAAATAGATTGTGCTCTGGTGACCGTGATTTGAGTTGCCCTGATATATTGCCCTTCCATTTCGGTTGATCTCATTTTTGGATGACTAAAAATAATTGAAAAATGGATACAGATAAATTTCTTTGGAATGGAATACTGTTGTGCAGAAAAAGGAAAAGTATATGATACCTCAAGTATATTTTTACTTCCGCCGGTTATGCATTGAATGTCAGGTCATATTACGCATTCATATTTTTTACGAGTGAAAAACTGCAATAAACGATGAAGGTGCCGTGGATTTACTTTAAACAAATGTTTTCCCTGACACGATTACTGAATACAGTAATTCATTGAAACAATGTTAAAAATTTGCAGATTGGTCAAAAGAAATAAACTACTTGTCGACGATAGGTTTTTCAAAAAATTGAAAAAGTAATTGAAAGAAACAAAAATAGGAAAAAAGGTGACGAGATGTATGGATGTAAGTGCACATGACAAAAAAATGGATGCATGGATTGGATCATTTGTCCAACGACATTGGCTGATTCTGCAGTTTTTCCGGGGTTCCCGTGAGTTATGAAGTAAGCTACCAGAGATATATACCTATATTCTTTCATTTTTTGACCATTCTTCCGAGGTGATACGGTGAAAGGAGGTCTTTCTTTTATCTGGCTTGGGATTGGGATTCCTATAAATAAATCATTTTGGTATATGATCAGTTTCCCAAAAATGAACTGTTCCAGTGCCTTTTTTGATGGTATGTATGTTCGATCAAGAAATCCCTCTCAAGAGAGTAAAAATTTGTGTGTCTCTGGTGAAAATTTCGTTACAGAAAGGAGTCATGAATCCGCTTCAATTCCCTTGGACGTTGACATTTGCTGTGTTGTTTGTGACAGTGTCATTAGCCAGATCTCAGTTATTTTACCACGGTAAGAATCAGAACCATTTTACGCTTGTTAAATTTTGTCAAATTTAAGTCTTTTGTAACTCGAGAGATACCGGCTTTCCTGCACCGTTTCTGCCTTTTTTACGGTCTATAATATCTAGAAGCCGTGCTTTGTACTCATTCAGTAGTCGCTCTCCTCTAGCTGTTCATTCTTCTCGACACCATGATTAATTTTACCTCTTTCTTCTTGCGTATTCTCTCTTTGCACTCTGTTGAACATTTACTTGGTCGTAATTGCCGTGTACCAGATCCTATTTGATGACACAACTATGGTGGTTAAATACTGAAGGTAAACGTTACACATCCTCTAGATTTCTGCGTACTCACAAATTGGTATATCACATTGACATTATAATGTGGGTACGTGTGTACTTATTTTCAGAGTCTGAAATTCAGACATTGCATGAGATGAAATCATTCTATCAGCAGTCACATTTTGACTTAGTATGCACAGTTTACACACAAAATAATCTTTATACATACAACATACATATATAGACATATAAATAAGTTTAAAAGAAAAGAAGCTAGAAAACAAAGCAATCAATGCGAATGTATTCTACGTGTCTATGTGCATATATACCTATTGTATGTTGTACGCAAGAACACTATTTTTTCTCGTATTCAAAATTCATCTGAGAGTTTGAAGTTTTGAAGAGGCTCAAAATGTCTAAAGTCTGAACTGAATTGCATGCCTTATGCCTATGCCTACTCTACGCTTTTGTATGTTTATAAACGAATTTTATATTGCTGCGTGCTTACTATTTGATAGTGATCACACCTGGTCTGAAACAGGGCGTAAATAAATAGTGTAAAATTATAATTTGATGTTTTAGCCATTTTATACATACATAATATAAAAGATGGGTATCAACATGCTTACGACGTACAATAATGTTTTCACGTTGCTCATCTGGCTCATTGTGAAAAAGGAACATTCTTATTGTTTTAATGTGTGATTTATGGGTTGGTTGCCGGTGGGAGATGATGATCCGTTGTAGTTTCTTGTGTGTACATCTTTATATTACTTTTGTCTTAAATACCTAGATAATATATAACCACATTATGCTACCTGAGAGGCAAATTAGAAGTATTGCAATAAAGCATGCGCATACAATACAGCAGCTTGAAACTCGTATGTATTGTGTGACTATAAATCTTCGAATTTGGAAAATGGATAACCTGTCTTTTTGAAATCAACGGGAAGTCGGTATGGTACGAGCAGCAAAAAGATGAGTAATTGTAAATAATGAGAATCAAGAGATGATAAACGATATGAGTTCCATCTTCATTTCTAAGACTGCCCGTTATACTATGTATTTATTTGTACATTTAGAAAATCCTACAGCATATATAATTATACAAACAGGTGGCTAAAAATAAAACTGCACATATTCTGTCCTCAAGGTTCGTCTCTCCAAACAGACCCGAAAAGTCAAGTCAAATAAACATGTGTATCACAAATGTAGTTTAGCCATCCATTGTTTTAGCATCTAGATCTATGTTAATATGATTCTTCAATGCGCGATGCGAAGCTAACAATTGGGCATTGTTACCCGTACTGTATTGATCTTTGTTTAACCGTACGCTTCTTGAAACGAATTTTCACCATATAAGTTTGCCCTTTGCAATAAACACTTGTTTTAAATTATAGTTACGTATATCGTATAATAAATGCCAAGTTTAAGGAGATGTGCTAGCCCTTCCATGTTTTAACCTGCAGTTTACTTTAAAAGCATGACTGACGTGTGTGGTGTGTGCTATCGTTGTTACGTGCGCTGTTGTACGCGAGGCAGGCACAAAGTAAACCTGTCTTGTTGTTTTCTTATAATGTTTCATTGCTATTACTTTTTACCTTCTATGCACAGACACTTTAAAGTAAAGCCGTCGTTCGTAAGTAGTCCATCTATAAAATATATCTTTCCTTATAGTTTCTACATAGTTAATGTTGTAATGCATTTTGATCCGAGCTCTATAGAGGTACTCTCTTCATAAAAATGTGGCACACATTACGTATGTACATAGGCCACTGTTTTTATTTTACTATGACTAGCCGTACGTAGCCGCACTCCACAAACACTTAAACAAAGCATCACATCACACAATCATCGCTGTTATTATTACCGTGATCATCATGGTTAATGTACTTAGCTAAAACCCTTATTTAGAAGAATTTTATTTTTGAAAGATAGGATATTTATATATTTTTTTAAAAAATGTGTCATGATGACAAGTGCTTCTTCTTGGTAAAGCGTAGTCAAAATAAGAGTCTATGCTTACCCTGGCTAGAAGAAATGGAAGGAAATGAAATATTCTTTTAAAAGTGCGACCACTTTTAATGTGTTTGCTGAAATACTAATTGTCACTTTTAGTGTACATTGGTAAATGGTCGGTCGGTTCGTTGTTGAAAATAAGGACATTATTATTATTATTTGGAGGACAATCTAAAACTTTCTATGAGGAAAAGTAAGTGATGATGACCGTAATCATATTATAATTTGAAATTTGTAAAGAGCGACGCAAACACCTGCTTGCCATCAAAATATCCGCTACACGTACGAAAATAACAATGATGATCACGTTTGCGGAGATCGGAAGATGTGATTGTAGCTTTTGATTTAAGATAATTATAAGCCTCGGATGAGCTAATGATGGTAATCTTCCAAGAATTGGCAGTTGTTATTTCTACCAACAATGCCACCAACATTGTCGCTTTGTGGCTTCACGATATTTAGTAAAAAAGATCATGGGGATGTCTGCCTCGGCTATTTTTAGAAACACGTTTCGGTACTTATCCCAATCTACGTAAGCAGAAAAGAAAGTATGAAAAGCGAAGGGGACACGATTCAGTCTTACTGCATTTTTATAGCATGATCATGCTCACAATATTTCACTAGTTGGCTTCATTTGAGATGAAAAGTGCCTGCGGAGAAATGACGGAGCTGCGCTGTAATCCTTTAAAAGTTTAGAAACAAGATAGACGCTGTTGTTGGTGGGTTTGGCTGTAATGGCCATTTTTGTCATTCATTCATTCAGTGGGGGAAAATTGTTGGCCATAAGTCTCTTTTTCTGTGTACATACTTGATTAATTTTCACCTTCATCACGTTATTGTACAGTGTAGTGCATTTGTTGCATTTTTCTTACAAAGGAAAGAAAAAGGATGCCTTTTCCTTTTAAAATGAAAAATGCACAAGAAAACTGATGATTTTTATATAAATATATCTTATACTTTCTTAAGCGCTCTTGCTGATTGATGTATTCTAAAGGCAAAGTATGTCAATTTGACACTCGCTTTGCATACAAATCCAATTCACCTTATGCTTTTTTGAGGACACAACCCACAAAAATTGTTTCACTGCTTCTTTTCGTCCGTCGATGCTTCTTGGGTTGTGCTGCATTTTTGTAGTGATGGGATGATGGTATCTGGTAGTATGGTAGCGGTAATGAATAATACCATCTGATGAACCGTAAGTGGCAAGTGGCAAATAATGCATGAAAAGTGTGTGTACTCTGTACTTAGTTTTGAATTTACTGGCTTGGCTGACAGAGTGAGTAGTGAGCAGATACGACAGACAAAGAAGCTCAATGTAGGCACAATCGTATAAGATTAAATGAACCACTACTTCTTGAGGAAAAGCAGTGGTAAAAAGGCAAGTTGTTGTTGCGCTGGTAAGGATATAAGATGAAAGATGGACTTAATGAGATTTTGCATGGCAAGCTGTTAGAGAGTCAAACTTTACAAGTACAAGATTAGTGCGATGGCCAAAAAATCAATTTATTAATTTTATTGCTCGGCCATCATACTTAAAAAGAATTTTCACTTTAGTACCTTTAGTACCACTTTACTTCCTACTTAACTCTGACTTTGCAACTCACCAGCATGTAATTAACATCATATGAAACCATATAAGTTATAGTTATAACCAAGAGATTTTAAGTTAAAGGATGTCTTCGGTCTTCATCTTACTAATCTATAGATTTCATTTGCATTTGCCTACCTATTTATGTCTATTCCATTGTGATATTCAAAGGCGAATATTCATTGCGAATACTCGTAGATTTAGTGGCTACCCCTTGCGCGAATTTTACTATCCCTATTGAAAAGGCTCTTTGAAATATTTTAATTTGTGTTTACATTGGTATCACAGAAAATCTCAATTTCCTGAATGCCACTTGTTGAAATGACTCACATTCTTTTACCTGTGCTTGGCATGCAAAAATTCTCTCGTATACCTCATCTCCATCTCGAACAGCGTATTATCAGATTATATTTTTTTAAAGACTGCGTTGTTGATTGGTATTCATTCAAACTTTTTCGACAAATTTATAGCTGGCAATGAATCTGGTTTATCTATCTTTATAAAGATCAGGAAACAGTTCTATGCATAAAAAATATGTATATTCTAAATTATACCAGCAGTCAAGATCAAATATAAAATAAATTTTACGCGTTCATAAATAAGCGACTATGAGCATCAATCCGTATCGTATTCAAAATTGTCGACAGTGCCTTGTATATGTGCTTGCTTATCAATTCTGCATGTGATTACCTTCCTCCTCTTTCCTTTATTCTACTTTCGTGGTTTGGTAAAAAATGAGCATTTCATTGTGAAGGAAAAATTGAATGTTTTACCGGAAAAGCAACATTATGCACCGGAAACGTCACGACAATTCAAAGCGTGCTATCGCAAAGTTACACTTACGGTTATGTAGATATTATGTTCTTTGAGGAACACAAAAGACAGGAATGCATCAAGGTATACATGTACCGTACCTATATATACATGTAATGATGGAGTCCCTGTGTTACATCAACCACCAACCACAGGGAAAATTGTTGGTGAATCAAACATTGCTTCATAGTTTTCTACGTCACAACAACCAAGCGTACAAGAGGAATGCTTGGGAAAATGTGTTACTTTCCCAACAGTTTTAAACTCAATCTGGCAGCAAACTTGTATTGACAGGTGATGTGTGACTGCATTCGTTCTGTTCCGCATCACAATGTATTACGTTTGTCCTTCTTCCTTCTCCTTATTTACCGAAGTGATATAAGGTAGGTATGCAGGTATTCATGGATCCATTTCTGTAGGTTTAGGTAGCTCCTTCCTTGCACTTTTGTTCTGAAAAATAGTCATCAAGGTGAAAAGTGGAGGATCGGATAGAGTGTGAGCAGGTTTGTTTTGTAATCACTGTGGCCTTACCACTCACAACAGAAAATGAAGATCAAGGTTGAGTGAGTTTAAAAGATTTGACCTCATGTTATAAGATGTTAGTCATGTTGCTGTTCATTAAAGCATCTTTACACAAATCACTAATACAGTTGTTTTCAGTCATTTCACTATAACCCTATGCTATGCATTGATGTTACTTTCATCGTCATTCAGTGTACATTGATGTAGTAAGATTTAAAGCAAAAATCCTCATTTTCACACGAGCTGAATAGTCTCTATGAATAATTACTATTGTTGATGATAAAAATGCGAAGAATTTAGCGCTACGTAAACCTTTTCTACTCGCAAAGCTACTACACAGCCATTTAATTGTGATTCACCAGAAAGCGACCTTAAAACGTAATATTTAATAGGTAATAATTTACTTACTTCTCACTTTTATAACGCATATGCATTGGTGCAATTAAAAGCTTGCTAAAATAAGTGTGCAAAATAAGATGGTTGTATATGAATACTCTTTTGACTTTTCTAACTTGCAAAACGCATCTCTACAGGTGCAGATATGCAATTCTGTAGCTGCTGTAGTACTCTCATTAAAATCAGGCATCTTTGATAAGCAACCTATAGTTAACGCATGTGTGTACATGCAAACAGATCACAAATAGGTGCATCCTCTCTTTCATTTTTCGCACATTACCATGTTATTTTCACTCAACGCATATTATCCATCTTTGGTTTTTTATATGACCATGTGGGCCTACGGTTACAATTGAGTGAGAAAAGAGGTTCACCTAGTTGTATTTCTTCAAAGAGTTATTGATTCAGTGCTGAAGTAGGGCGATACGCTTCACATACAGACAATAATAGTCTATGCACAATCTGTCTGTTTTTTATTTATTTACATTCTTCATTGAAAAGATGAAAAATGAAAAATTACACTCACACTACTATTCTCTCCACAATTCCCTCTCATTTCGTTATCCCAAGATAATTTGATTTGTGTAAATGTTATCTATGCTAAACCGTATTTCTGCTGATTGAAATCATTCTTTTGTTGAAGATGCACTTGGTACAGCAGTTTGGTATATGGATTTACGTTTGGTTTGAAACGGAAACATGTATACTTTTCATTTCCATTTTCATTAATAACAATAATTGTACGTATATGTACGGTTTATTGAGGGAGAAAAATGAAATTCATATAATCTCTCTTTTCCCCACGAGCTGTTGGACAATATAATGATCTTTCATACGTACATATGTGCCAGTGCCATAGCTATCAGCGCACACTTGTGTGTGCATTTTTATATATGTGTCGTAAACATTGCTTCTTTGATACGCGTTTTAATGGAATGAATGATGATAAAATTCAAAACTAACGACATAAAAATGTCCTTTCTTTTATTAATCTCATGGGCCATGGGCATAAAAATGTACAATATACGATATATGTAAGTTAAACATTTGTATTATTTTTTTTGTTATACACATGAAAGAGGAAATGCATACAAGAAGACGGAAGAAAGCGCGAGTTTTTTGTTGTCAACATGATTGTCATATTATGTTGTTTAAGTTTAAATATTGTTCCTCGGTACATCTGCTACAACCTGTTTTGCTGGTCGATAGAGCAGAACTAATGTTATTTTATTTTATGACAAACAATAGCAACGCAAGCAAGCATAAAATACTGATGCGTCACAAACATATTCTATGATAGCTTGGACTATATAGCATACTACCTTTATTCTGGTGGTATTAGAGTAAAAAGTGTTTTCGCTTTATCCTCTAGGGGTTTTAGTACGAGTTTATAAAAATGTACCTAATATGTCGTATGGAAGGGTTAAATGTTACTATCATCATCAACTGTGTTGACTACCTTTTTCATCTTAACTATCGTGTTAAAAACATCATTTTATAGTCGTCACAAACATAAAAAATGTATTCGAATCTGTCTAAATATTAAGAAGGCGACTTGGTAGATGTATACGCATTTTTGGTAATGGGTAGTAAACTTGCTTGCAGAAAGTGCATAGAACGCCATCATAATATTTTAAGGTATCGTTACGGGACAATGCGCCTTCATGGTTTCATCTTCTCTGCTTATATGGTAGGAATAAGTAAAAGTTCGAACTAGTTTTTCAAAGATTTGCTAACAGCTACAAGTAAATGAAGGTGAACACCTGACTCAGATTAATTCCTCGTAAATACTATCATAAATCAGATGAGTAAATGGGCTTGTGGCAATGCATGGCGGTCGTTTTTGCAGATTTACTATTTTTGTATTCTTGAGTAGTTAATTGAAGAAAGCGGGAGTGGTAAGGTAGGGGAGTTTACCTGAATTTAATGTCGTGAAAGTGACGAATGAAGCTTGTGTTTACACGTGGGCAAATATAGGTCATCCAAACTGGGGATTGAATAAATAATAATGGGATAACGACAAAACCATGATTCGAAGCGAAACTGACCGCATCACGGACGATAATAATATTATGTGCCTAAAATACACATCCTATAAAACCTAAAACTGAATTGTGACGTTATCTTTATTATAAATCTGTTATATACTCTATGATTATCAGTTTTATATGTCACCTTCTTAGTGTTCATTTTATTAGGAAAGAGAGAACTTGCAGTGATGTTATCAGTCATACAAGTAAGGGAACCCAGATAATATAATGAGACGAAAAATCAACAAAGACAAAGCGTACACAAAACGATTCAATATGGTTAGCATTACAGCACTTGAAATGTATAGGTATGTTCATAGGTACAGTAGATTGTACATACCTATATCCGAAAAGTCTACTTTGGAAAAGATGGGAATGATTAATGATGTTAATTGAATTTAATAAAAAATTATATTGGTAGTTGTAATGGTAAGACAAATACGTACGAATTGTAAATAGATGTAAATTGACGCAGAGAAAGTTCATTGATTCTTGACAAGACACCGCTTCATAACGAACAGTTTCATCCTGAATGGGAGATTCTAACCTAACTGTGAAATGATTCGTAATTTGCAAACTTTTACGCATGAATTCTAGGTGGCACTCGCATCATCTCAAATTTTGTGCATGAGTTGTAGTAATATTCACCATTCTTTTCGTTCATATAATACACATTTTCATTGCAAAATTTTTGCTTACTCAGACTTAAGACTCAGCAAAGTAACTTAAGAACAACAGACAGTACTGAAGAAAGTTATCTATATCGCGGACATTTCATTCAATTGCAAGCGCAAATTGCGCCGTGGTTTTGGTTTGAATGTGGTGGCATCATTGTGCGCTACGCTCCCAAGAAAATTTGCCAAGCTGTCATGTTGAGTATAAATGCAATTTCGCATGTTGTGGCCATCGTATCACCATACTTGTTGTGATAGTGGTCTCGGTCTGGTCAAAGCAAAAAAAGCGTCCTCTTCTCATCATAATATTCGCCAATCTTGAAAAGCCAATGCACTCTTGTTTATTGTACTGTTGCTGTGGAATGACTTTTTGACTGCAGGCGAAAAAAAACTCGCTTCCTCCTTCTCATTATTATTGCAAGACAGTGCGAGTACAGTGATACAAAACGGGAGGCTTAAAGCACAGTTGAATGAAACGAAGTAGTAAAACATGATGTGGAATGTTGTGCATAGTACACAAGTGTATAAAATTGCAAAAATCAGTCTTTGCTGGACTCCTACATGAGAGGGACGTGCATAATGATAATAACTGCTTTCAGTTATATCAGACAAGCCTGGCATGATCATCATGATTCATCATTTGACACAACTTGTTGTTAAACGTGTATTTGCAACTTACTGTATACTATTGGTAGGCATGTATATAAAATGCCTTTTATACGACGTTTTCTAGAGTTCATCTGTTGAATGCTCGTTTGTTTTCTTTCCACTGCACGTATATTTTGTATTGAAAGTCATATAATATATTAGTAAGAACCATCAGCGGAATGGGAAATGTTGACGAGTTCACAACAAAATATGATTCTGGTTAGCTGGTTCGTGGTTCTCACACACAATCCAATTTCATTGAATATGAAAACATACAAGCATCCTGTGTTGGAGTTTTGAGTATCTCCTTGCTTTTGTTGTCTTTATTTCTTACGTTCGTTCGGAGAGTTTACTTTTACGATGATAAAATGATGGGCTATCATTGCATAGTTTAGGACTGGTTAGTGTTAGTGTTGGCTATGGTCTTATAATAATACGTATAATGTAGTAGTAGGCACAGAAATAGCAAGATGAGATACAGCGTTTTGTTGATTACTATACACACACAATAATACATAATGTGGTATTATTATTAGCATATAAACTATACTATATGTATGATTGTAATGTGAAAATTGTAATCCATAAGTGACAATTCATGCATTTGCTTTTAATACTGCTGAAGAGAGGGAGTTGAACTGTAAATATACTTTCGTTTGAAGCAGGAAGTAAAAATTGACTCACATAATATATCGTGGCAGTCCCATCTTGACTTTACAGTTGCATAAACATATTTCCACGAATGCAAGCATGTGTCGTGGCTGTAAACTTTGTTGACTCCAGTGTATATTAGATTTAGTTTGAGACAGTTTTTATGGGACA
Source organism: Sinella curviseta (assembly GCA_004115045.4). Lineage (NCBI taxonomy): Eukaryota > Metazoa > Arthropoda > Collembola > Entomobryomorpha > Entomobryidae > Sinella > Sinella curviseta. Next base: position 30,259,683 of record CM023203.3, on the reverse strand, counting down.
TTTAACAACGAGTTTTGTTTTGGGACAAAAGTCAGAAAAGGAAAGGGTTTCACCGCCACTTCAAGTTGGGCATCTCGCTGGAAAATCTTTTACCTTTATTCTGATTTTCGTGACCGTTTTCCCTCAAATTACTATATGTAAAAAACATTTTGTTGTTTTCGTGCGTATATCTAAGGTCTAAACTTTTCATGCAAACCAATTTCTTCATAAGTTTATTTGTTCTTCGTTGTGAATAAAAAGGAAGGAAAGTGACAAACAATATTACAAATCATACTTGGCATTTCAGTGAAACTGAGGTAAGCGAAGCTTGTTGCTCAAAGATGTATACAAATAATATCTAGGGTATATAATACACACAGTGATTTCTACATCGTTTTTGCATAACGATAACATTGAACGCGTGTCTCTTATTACCTGTCATATAAATTGCCTGCTATCCGCTATCATTCAGTTCTGTTTGTATGGTGTATCGGCTTGTTTGACCTCATTCTTGCACGGCATTTAGGGAATTGGTAGGTTTCTCTCTTCCTAGAACTAGGTATGGTTGAAAGGGACAATGTAGGTCTTTTCCTTGTTATTCTACTTCTTGAATACACCTATTGTTCAATAAATCAATGTATGTTGGGTTCAGAGATGATCCCATTTTTAAATAATTCACTCTTACTGTCTTACTAACTTTTAGTCTAGTTACCTATTAAATGTTTCAACGATGGAGACCATGCATTGATACAAAACAACACAGACTGACATACGAAAGTATTTTTGTTTCATCTGGTCATAACCTGGGTAAATAATCCATGCTAGTATGTTCGTATATTAGTAATCGTAAATATATTAAACGGAGGAATCGAATAAATAAAAATCATACTAGGATTTTGATGGATTAAGTATAGGCATTCACAATTATCCACATTCTACGTCCTTGTCATACATCATATAAATGTTTTTATAAACGTTATTTTAGCGTACGTTGACATTCTAGTACGTTGGCTCTGAATAATATTCTGTTTTTTAAGCCAACTAGTAATAAAATAACGTTTTCAATTATTCTAAACGTATTGTTGCCTTTATAAATGTTTAGACTAACCTAATTTCATCATGTGGTTTTCTGTACATAATTTCGAAAAAGCTTTGAGTTGGATTTCGATAGTATGTGGAGTGATTGACATTATGTGTTTTTTAAATTTCATCACTTCAATAGAACATATAATTTACTGTTACAACCAAAAGTAACCACATAATTTTGATACACTGACTGAACTCCATTCACCATGCGTGTGTTGGGTTTACCTGCTGAAGCTGGAGAATCTAATTTGGGAGACCCCATTTTCATATCTATCATACATACCTATTCACAACGATAAACCTTATTTTATAATATGGAGCTGTTATGTCTAATATATGATCGATCATTGCGGGATAGAGTTTGGATAACAATTCAGTGACCCGTGGCCGGTGAGGAGCAGTAGTGTTGCCAGTGTTGCGGTCCAAGGATAACTTGTTCATAATATATAATACGACCAACACGAACACGACATTGTTTTAGGAATGCATTCGTTTTACTATGTGTTGAGTGTTGCACATAAACATCATTGTTGATGGAAAAGTAATGAATTTCTATGCGTCGCTGCATTTTACTCTGTATCCGAGAGAATCAGGTTTTTACGATGTAATTTTATAATTCATGTAAATGCTGGAATAAACATTTTTGGGATCATTGTTGACTCAACTTGGTTTTTTATTCGTTGGTAGTCAAGCTTTTAAATTTCACTTTGCCTGTAGAATACGGACTACTAAATCGTTATAATCATGACTAGTATATTATAATGTGTTTACTGGTGCACGTGTATGAAAATGTTGTAATCTTAATAATTGAACGTCATTGCTCATGGTTATTTTTCGGAGAAGAATCAAACAGGCAATGAAATGCTTCTCTATTTTATGCCCAAGTTCAATTTTTTTGTGATACGTATTTACGTACTTGCTTGTCTGGTATTTCTAGCTAGATAATTTTCCTTTCCAGGAAAAACACTAGACAAGTGATATGACTAATCTATTCAACCAACATCCGCTCGTAGACAAGTTACCTGTTCCATTCCAGTTGCGCTACACCTTGGCCTCTGTGATTGTTTACGCGTGTGATAATATTTTTTATATAGAATGAGGATGTGTCATCTTCCACGTCACGATCGCAATGCACTCGCAGGTTCCCACACTGTTAAAGAACATTGACAAAGAGATTACACGGGCCTAATCTTTTGAGGTCATATAACCTTCATTAAATAATAATTTTTTTAATCGGGTTATGTGTTTTGAATGTTATAGTTAATCCTGTAAAATGAGCTAGTATTTGAGAAATATTAGCCTAAATTTCTTCCTCTCTGGCTTCCCTGAGCAATAATCGTACATATTTATGAGGATACAAGTTGGCAGGCATTTGAAAACAAAATGCAATGGATGCCAACTAAATAGCTAGAGGCAAATCAACTTGCTTTACAAGGGAAAATAATCATTTTTCCATATTATGTCCATGTTTTCTACCACCATCTTCTAGGGATGCATTATATCTTCAATCTTGCCACTTGAGTGAGAGACGTCACGTCATCAAAAACAACAGCAATACCTGTTATACGTAACTAGCAAGAAGAGAAATACGCTACTCATCTGTTTTAGAGAAAATGTAACGGTATTTTTATCTTTTGTCTATAGATAGTGAGCTTAAAACCATTACCGTAAACAGATAGGTAGATCAAGTTGATATCTAAGAATTCTAATGGCACGACTCGGCGTATGAGTATGAGTATACGTTGGTTGGAGATTGCTGCATTAAATGTATCATGAGCTTTGTTTTTTGAACTTATCGGTATCGGTACAAACTACAGGTTAGTCGAAAACGAAACATTATACAAAACGATTGTGCAGTGTCAGTCGGTGTCGTGGGGTTGAAGAGCAACAGACAGTCTGCTGCGATTACAACGGCATTGTGTGTACCTATTATTATTCCTTTACCTGTATTGTATATCCACGCTGACTTTGTGTTAGTGGGACTCGTCGTAATAATAATAATAGTCTTCTAGCGCAACCTGAAAGAGTCTGTTTCGAGAAGAGTGCTCTTTCATTGAGAAAAGGAGGGTTAATCATAATGCCTGCTTATACGAATACGAATAGATATACAGTAGCTGGTATACTTGTTATATTCACCGAATTGTTTAAAAAGTATTTACATCTGCATAAACACTTTAAAAGTTAAGACAGAGAGTCATCATGATTTGTTGTTTTTAGAGACGAGGAAAATACGGAATGAACAAGTACATTTTGTGGTCCTTATTTAAATTTTTTGAACGAAAAATACTCCCATGTAATTATGGCTCTTGTGAATACTTCTGGAAAATACGTAGGCTCACCTTTATTCTGTCAAGTTTTTATTTAAAAGGTGTAGTTACTATTGGCGTGGCATGGCTGAGTTCATTGTTTCAAGGACACATTGCTTCCTCTCTTTCGTTTAAGGTTGTCGCTCCTTACCACAAAGTTCAAGGTTGCATTTCAGGGATTTTAGAGGATTGGTGGTGATGATGATAACGCTGAGCTGAGCCGATAACTTTGTTTATGTAAGTAGGTATATGCTTTGTCTGTGGACTTTCAACGAAGAGCAGAATATATAGGTTATTCATAATCTGATGAAAATTCATAATGAATTGAAACAAATTAAAAAGAAGAGCAAACAAACTGGGATTTTGGTAAATGTCCATATGATCCATGTAAAATACAACTCCTCACTTCCAGGAAGTATATAAAACAGGTTAAATGCATTTATAATCTGGAATTCTGACCGCGATGCCTAATAAATGTGCTTTGCTTGTGAGCTCGTTCGAAACTATTTAGACCAAGCTACTTTTGATCAGGACACTTTACTCATCGCTGAACATTGTAACACTTCACCGTAATGTGTAGACATAGGTATTATATTATTTTTACTGCTAACGCAAAGTGATACGCAGTGTTGGTCCTATTACGGTTGCATGATGTAATCAAGACACATCTCTATAAAATCGAAATAGCTCTCATAACACAACTATAAATGCTGTACTTTTTCGTTACCCAGATTTTCCGGAGCATCACACTTTTGCAGTCCTAGTTCTCATGAGTAAATGTGTCATTCAGACTGCATAAGGCTATTATGTAGCAGAAGCAATTACATGTTATTATAGTACGCATATATGTAGCATGAATATCGCGTGTACTCCCTTTACATTAAGTAATAAATAAATAACATTTAAATGTAATTTACTGTAATACATTTTCTCTCTCTAGTGTTGGTGCATGGCGAGCAGAGCGTAATAATAGAAAACTACAAGTTGTAACCAATTACAGTTTAACAGCAAGCTGCCATATTTTCACATTATTTGTTTTCTTGTTTATAGAAGATTGCTCAAGTTTGTGTAAGCAATTTGCTTGCTGAGGTGGAACCAGAGCTCCACATTATCACATTAACATTTTTTTTAAATCGCGTTGAATGAATGCATAATGACTAATGATTATGGTGAAATTAGTAACATCTGCTAATCTGCTCTGATGTTTAGTGGCTTGACTGGGTTGAAAGCATGAACATGCGTAGATTTGAGAGAAAGATGTTATGAAACTAAAATATATTCATTAATCTCTACGTTTTCATTTCGAATTATGCAATAAAAGTGAGAGAACAACGTTAATCAATTGGATTCATGGCATGCATCCTGCAGTTTGTTAAGAGAAGATCTTTGGGCATTTGTGCAATGTGCAATAATAATGCATCACCCATGCAGAGAAACTCGCCAGATACACTGCATTGATCGTGATCATTATCCAACTGACCTGTTTCGGGTTGGGATTGCCTGCAGGTACACACTAGCAGGTTAGCTAAAAAATGGGTTAATTATGCACTAAAACATTTTAAACATTTTAGAGAGTATTTTAAGGATTTGGCAGCATCTGCATTTATATTCAGCTTGAAGGAAACCAAGATGAATTTATCTATCCGCCTAATTTAATTTATATATTTGTAAGTTTGTGCATGATTTTATGTTTGCAAGAAATCGTCAATACACTGCTAAATATATAATTATTAAGAATCATGAGATATAGTGACACATGAATTCACTGCCAGAAATGTTCACTTTTTGACAATCTTATATTTGTGTTGTCAGCTTGCTGCTATGTGTCAGTATAACTCGTCAATATAGGTTGTTGCACTCAACCTCTCTTTTTCTCTCCAAACAAACGAGATAATCCTGTTTTAGCATACGCACATCATTTCACTAAATGCTTGCTTTATGAATGGTGAATGGTTTATGTATGCATTAGTTTGATTCACCAAAATAAAATGTTAAATCTTGCTTTTCAAAACCATTCTGCTCATATGCCATGCGCCTCACAGGGCGCCGTGATCGTATAATGATGTTAATGAAGATATGACGTATGACGCACATTTCAAATCAATCAAAAAGAGAAAACAGACAAATCTTGTGTTTAGCATTAATCCATAGTTATGCGGATGAATAAACGACAAAAAATGTTGTTCAAGAATTCCAATATTTTTCCCTTGGGCCTGTTTTGATGAAAAAATATGTAGAGAGCAAATATGAATTGTATTTTTGTATTATCTGTTTTTTTATAAATTAGTAGAGATTCACCCATTTTTGTACTATTCTTTCCTATTTTAACTCGGAACTAGCTTTTTCTTGCTATACATACGTTCACCTGAAAGAATGAGAAATGCTTCATTGCATCTTTTTAATGTGCTCATGCTTTTTATCGTTCCTTCCCTCCTTTACTTTCTTATAAAGTCTATACAAATGTAACATGTCGTATAGACCTAAATGTGTATGCATATTATGTGTTTAAATGAGTCACTACTTGTAGCTTAATTTCCATTTGTTGGAATTTGCAGGGAGACGTTTAAGAATTGCTCCAAAGGAATGTTCCGCATCTTCGAAAAGGTTCGAGGCTTTGTCAGGAGTATGTATGTTCAACTTGGAATGTCAGGAGAAGTCGGGAACAGTGATAGGGGCGTGTGTTGATCAATTTTTATTCGGGGCCTGCTGCTACATTCCAGGGTACATTCCTCCACAGATTTCTGCTGAAGAAGATAATCCCATCAGCAATAGGGAAGAGGAAAGGCTCCCAGTCCCAATTACAAGCACAGCAGCTTCCACCTCCACATCATTTGCTTCGTCATCCTCACTTTCTCCAACCACAACCACAGATACCTCCCGCTTGCCGTCAACAGACAGCAATAGTAACACATCAGATTTTGTCGATACCACAAGCACCAGTGCCTTGAATAATCTTTACAATGTATCGTTCGACGCTTCAGCAACGTTCCAACCCCTCATGGGCACAGGGAATCTCTCAAAGTTCAGTCTGGGAGCATTTCCCTCATCAACCGAATCTCTTTTCCCGAGCACCAGACCGTCCTCACACAGCACAACAATCAGCCTCAGAAAGCAGCAGAGTTCCGCATCGACAGAACATTATTCGACTCGGTTCCAGCCTCGTCCTACGGTTTCTGTTGGGAACACTGGGCTATTTTCTTTCCCTAGTGGTCGACTCCCGTCACGTCCTGATCAGGATGAAACGGTGGGCACACTACACCGCACTGACGTTCCTGTCGCAATTGGAGAACGTCCAACTCCTCCTTCTCCCACTGTTGCTGGTTCTTTTCTTCCTCTCACTTTGGAAGCTGTCTCCAGTGGCAGTGATCCTGTTACTCACGGCATGCATGGAAGTCACGCTCATGTTCATAATGCGAATGGCCAGTCTCATCTCGCTGTGGAACCTACGACATTGACGCTAGTAACAGTAGTTAACAATAATAGCAATAGTGATGGTGGCAGCAATAGTGTGAATATATTGAAAAGGACAAGCAGTGTTTCCACTAGCACAAGTAGTAGTAGTAGTAGTAGTAGCGTCGGCGGTGGTCATGTGAATTTATTCAGTAATAGTAAAAATAGTGTAATTCTTAACAACAATAACTTTAATAGTAATGATAATCAACAGCAGCATTACGTATATAGACCGACAGCTATAGTACATAACCAATTTTCGCGTGTCCCCACAACTCAGAGCCCACCCAAGCTGTCAACCTTTATGTATATTGATGGGGATTTGGTGCCCCAGAATCACGACAACAATGACGAAGGCGACTCCACTACCAATAGTATTACGGAGAATAGCAATAGCCGTTTCCCTCAGGACATGGAGGAGACAACAGAGACTGATGCTAGTGTTGTGCAAATCACTGAACAACTCATGCTTCCTGCTCAGCAGAAAATAATGGGTGGTCAAGGTGGGTCATCTTTGGAGTTTAATGAGGACCTCAATAGCAATACTGACAATGTGTGGAATGTGGTTATGCAACTGGGACCACATGGCGGTGTTGACCCCAGCAAACCACCAGAAGTGAGTTCAGGAGAGGCTGACGATGATTTCAGCCATCTTCCAATAATAGCGTCAACCATGAATTCTGGTGGAACCACTGGTTCCAGCCAACAACACTATCATAGTCCGATAGGACCCAATGCATTGCCCCTCCTGGCTACCGTTTTGGATGCCGCCGATGCAGAGGAGGATTTTTGGCGAACTACCCTGACGAGTGTGACCAAGGAAGTAAGTCAAAATCTGAAGGAGGATGCTCCTCATGGCATAGATACAGATAATGGGGATGATGACGAGGCAGATTCGACGGAGAATAATAGATACAAAGTTTCAACTACCAAACCATGGGCTTCGTCAACGTACATGATTCACACATTTCAGTATCCGGATATGAACACAACATATTCATCAGAGGAAGAATCAGAGGAAACGACGTCCTTTTCCACAAATTTAGATAGGATCAAGAAAACTAACGGGTCATTGCCCACCTTGGAGAATGGGTTGATGACATGGTTGAGTGTTGATTTACATAATAACGAAGTTACCACTACCGAAAAGGATAGTCCCACTCAACTTCCTTCTGTTATTGACATGAAAGAAGACGATTCTGCTCAGGAAATGTTTGATTTGGCGGAGGGAATCAAGAATTCTGCATTTTTAGCAAGTGAGGCGACTTTCAGACCACCACCTCCTCCGCCCCCACCCTCGACAACGCCTAGCACCACTACAACAACGACGACTACTACTCCCATGCCCACTACAACCCAACGAAGAACAACGACGGTTACCACTACCACGAGGGCTCCAAAATCAACTACCACAACCACGCAGGCTAGTACTAGACTACCATCAAGGGCCACCACTAGCAAATGGAAAAGACCTTCTCAGTATACTCTTCCTCCTGAGAAAAAACGAACCCCTACCACTACAACGACTACTACAGAAGAACCGGAAATGACAACGAGAAGACGGACAACAACCACTACTACTACTCCAGAGCCGGAAAAGACAACGAGAAGAAGGACAACATCCACTGCAGAGCCTGAAGTGACAACGAGAAGGCGCCCAGCAACCACCACTACTGCGCCAATACGAAGAGTGGCTCTAGTAACCACTACCTCTCCAAAACCACCCAAAATAGTTACAAGAGCCCCAACCACGATTCCAACAAAGTCGACTACGCCATTGCTTTTAGCAGAAGAAGACATTGATACAAATTTGGACTATTTGGTAGATCAGGTAATAAAAGTACATTTCATTAAAATCCATCTTTTTAGCATTACTCCTCGGCATGGGCACGGAATAATATATTGTAATAATTTGTAATCCACATCACAGGTGGTTCAAAACATGGCGGAAAGCCTGAGCGGTTCTGACTTGGACGAGGTTATCAAACATCCACAAATTTTCGACTCTAGTAGTTCGATAGCTACAATTCATCCAGAACAGGCGCTACCAGATACCAAATTTCCACCATTTCCCATACTAAAGGATGTGCAGCCGCTGACAAAAAACAATAAGAAGCCAAATAAGGATAAGACGACTACAACAAAGCGACCTACTACATCCCACAGGACTTTGGATTACAGAAAAGGTTAGAAGCATTCTTTTGCCCTTTTTTAGTTAGCTTTTATTGCACAAAAACTTGGTATGAATTTTATACTTTCATAATATTTAGATTGCGGAGTACGAAGTCTTAAAAAGTCTGGGCGAATTGTCGGTGGAACTGCTTCAAAATTTGGACAATGGCCTTGGCAAGCGCTGGTCAAAGAAGCAACATGGCTTGGGCTTTTCTCCAAGAACAAATGTGGGGGTGTTCTTATTGCCCCGAAATATGTACTTACCGCTGCTCATTGTCAACCTGGCTTTCTTGCCACTCTCACGGTTGTTTTGGGGGATTTTGACATTTCCAACGGGAAAGATAAGTCTAGTTCCCAGTCAGTAACCAAAAATGTCCGAAGAGTAATCGTTCATCGAGATTATAATGCTCAAACTTTTGAGAACGACATTGCTCTACTGGAACTGGAGTCCGCGGTGGAATATGCTCCTCATATTGTGCCGATTTGTTTGCCGGAAGATCAGGAGGAATTTGTGGGTCAGCAAGCTTTCGTAACCGGTTGGGGTCGTTTGAAATACGGTTAGATTTTATCTATTTCTAAAACTTTATAATTTTTTGACGTTTTAGACGTGTCAAGGTTCTCATATGTAATATATTAAATATAGGTGGTGGTGTACCCCAAATTCTGCATGAAGTTGATGTTCCTGTTCTGACCAATGACAACTGCCAAGAGATGTTCCAAAAGTCTGGACATTTAAAAGCCATACGAGAAAGTTTTATTTGTGCCGGTTATGCGGAAGGTTTAAAGGATTCCTGTGAGGTAAAGCTCTTTGCCAGTAGTTGTATAACTTGCTTCTGTTGAAGTTTTTAACATAAAATTGTTCATTTTTAAAGGGTGACAGTGGTGGGCCACTTTCCATCAAACGGGAAACCGGGCAGTGGGTTCTAGCCGGTACAGTTTCTCACGGGATCAAATGTGCCTACCCCAATTTGCCAGGTATGAAATTTATATGGAATTGAAATTAATTGAAAATTTATTTTTTTAAATTAATTGAAAATTTATTTTTTTAAATTAATTGAAATTGTTTGAAATTTGCTAGGTGTTTATATGAGAATGACGTTCTACAAGCCTTGGATAAAGAAAGTGACGGGACTGAAGACTTGATTTTAGGCAAAGTCAACCTAAAAATATCAAAAACACAACTTTACAGTTTAAACACTTGTGATATTTTTATTCAAATTACATATCATCGTATTTATAAAATATTTACTACTACCTACTGCCGTAATGCCACTATCTACTAAGGCAAACTTAAGATTTTTACTTGCACATGGACGGCATATGATACTAACTTGTAGTTTCTTCTGTTAGCAATACGACATCATTTCTTCGGTTTTCTGAGCTTTCGGGGGTGTATTGATTTAGGATGGATTGGCAAACCATGAAACATTTTGATGCAAAGTAATAATTAATGAATTGTGCATTATCTTCTGGAAATTGTTGAGTATATCTATATGGAATACTACTGTTGTATATATTTTAACCTTGATTTAAGTATGATAAGTTCTTCAAATATCACACTATTGTTGCTCCTATCACTATTCCGAATACGATTAAATATCCAGCAAACTGATAATTTATTTGTCTATACGAATATCATAACTTTTTTTACTGTTTTGTTTATATTTATACCCAAAGTAAAAGTACCAACAGTTTTTAAAGAATAAACGAATGATTAAATCTAGGCGATAGTTATAATCTACCAAATGCATAATTTTAATATGTTTGTATAATAAATCATCATCGACTAAATAAATACTAGTTGTTATATTGAGGACGTTGAAAATCAAACCGGTTAAATGCTTTAATCCTTTATTTCATATCATTTATCATCATCACTAGTTGTTGTAGTAGGTATTGTATATATCTTAATATTACGTTTGATTTTTTTATGTATTTTTTAATCAATGAGTCCGCATAATTAAAAATGATGCAAAATACACATACACGTTTACGTATAAATTAATACTATATTTTACAAAGTCACCTTATTTCACAATTGCATAAATTTCTACAGGCACATCATACAAAGTTCATATACCAAATAAATAATGTACATTATGATTAATATGGCCAGCAGTACAAGACTGGAACTTTTTATACTGCGCATTCAAAAGTAAATACACAAACGAAAATTTCAAAATGTACCTTTTTTCTCAATTCATGCATACGCCATGATAAAAAATAAAATAAATAAAATATTTACTCCACAACAATGGAAAAAACAAGATACAGTGTACAGTTACAAGCACCATGAAAATGAGATTCAACATACTAAACACAACAGTGATAAAATACAACAATTTCTTGTCCTTGAGAAAGCAGATCTAAATAAATCCAAGTCCATTTAAAACATTAAATAAATTACAGTACAAAAAATAACAATTAGGATAATAAATAATATTAATAACAATATAATCCCCAAAATAACAATGGAATAAGTACATGCTATGGTAGATTTAAAATAAATATGATGCAATGTAATGTATACCTACCTGAGTTTAAGGCTATTTTAAAAGACTAACAAAAAACCGACCACGATACAATTATTTCTTTAAATTTAGTAATAAATGTTTATATAAACAACATGATTTTCCTGGTCCTCTTCTGAAAGATTCGTTTGGTTGGCACTGACAGAGTATAAAAACGCATAATGATGGATTTGGCATGACGGTGTGTAATGTCGAGTGCATAAATGCAGAACAATCTATCAATCACACACCCCCGTATATAATTTATAGCCATTAAATTTCATGGTTCACTCACCGCCAATTTCTTATTTTTTTATAGTTTTCCCTTCTGTCGTAATATAAAGTGACGAATAAAATACATATAGGAATGTTAGTCATTTTTATAGTTGAATTAACAGGGATGTTTATCACTTAAATACATTTTTAAAAAGGTTAGTATTTTTCCAGTCCATTTCACTTTGGTTCATCACAGTTTTGAGTTCATTCTGATTGGTAGTATGCAGGCTGGTAGTATAATTGCTAACACGGTACGGACGACGATATATATGCGAAGTATGTAATTAATTTAACATGATTTTTTGAGCAGGTACTGAATGTGTCGCTAAAAAAGTATTTTTTAAACTATATTTTATACGCTACTGAAGTAAGTTATTTAAGCTATAAATACATTAAAGTATAGGTGCCTGCGCCTACTACCAAACTTGATTATGAACCGTTTTTCTGTGTATGAGTCGATCGACGAAAGACTTAGAGAGTTTTATGACGACTTGATTTCATGCTATTACAGTTTATTAGCACAAATCGATGGATAATTTAAATTGCCTCTTCTACTAGAACTGGAGAATTTGGTTTATCCAATGTCTGAATTCCGATATTCCTAAAAATAGATATAACAAAATCAATTAATATATCCAGTCAACTATTTCATTAAAAAATATTAACTAGTGTAAACTTTTAAAACGGTTAAACGGTTAACTTACTTGTATAAACACCTGGCTGGTTGGGCTCAGCACACCTGGTTAAAATAAAATAAATAATAAATAAATTAATTAATTAAATAAAAAAAATTTAAAAAATAAACAAACAAAAATTTATCCGCTCACCCAATGCCCCACGAGATGACGCCTCCAAGTACCCAACGGTTGTCTTCATCTCTTTGAAGAACCATGGGGCCACCGCTGTCACCTTCGCAAGAATCTTTTCCTCCATCTCGCCATCCAGCACAGATGAAAATATGGGGAATATGTTCAATGTAGCCGGCTTGCCGGTACATTGATTCACAGGCTTCGTTGGTTATCACAGGGACAGGCACCTCTTGGAGGCGGGACGGGAGCGGACCATCTTCGTACAATCTGTTGAAGAATAAAATCATATTTGAGTTCAATGCTGGATTTCCAGTAAATTTTGCAGAAAATCTCAAAATGCCCCGTCATACCTTCCCCATCCCGTAACATAACCAGTTTTTCCGATATGATCTGCATCATTTTCAGGTACACAGATGGGAACAATATTGGGCTGGAATGTCACCGGCTCGTAGAAACGAAGTAAAGCCAAGTCATATTCGAACGTTCTGGCATCAAATTGCGGATGAGTGGCAACAATTTGCACTCTCCTTTCAACATAGCCAAATGGTTCCTTCTCTTCAGACAAATCAAATTCACCGATTCTCAGGAGCAGATCGGTTGGTGGAACCCTTTAAAAAGGAAAAATATATTAGACTTTAATGTTGGACTCGATTTTAATAAAGGACAAATACTTGTAGGGGTAAATGTGACTTACTTTTCCACGCAGTGAGCAGCAGTGATGGCCCAATTTTCATTAAGAAGCGCAGCTCCACACTTGTGCAAGTAAGTGGAGGTTCTCCATTGTCTCAGGGAAATCTAAAGCATTAGCAGATAATTGAAATTGTAATTTAGAAAACTCAAATGTCATTAGTTGGCGTATCCAAAAAACGTACCTGCCATGGCCATTTTCCAAAAGTTGCCTCCTTGCCACCGACAATTCTGGACGTAGGGAAGAATCGTCGTCCGCAAACTGCAAGAATTTAAGATAAAAACACCGTCAATGAATATAACAGATATTTGAAATAATAATTATATCTAAAGAATAGCTTTGGTTATTCATACTTCGCTTGTATTCGTTAATTAGCAAGGTTCCGTTGTCCGAAAAGAATGCTTCCTCGGGGTATCCTGTAGATGGCATGGTGTCGTTATGACCAGGTTCTTGAATAGAACTAGGAGTACTTGGACCCTCGGAAGTGGATGACGTTGGAGATTCACTTGATGGTTCAACACCGGGTTGATCTTCTTCAGGGGCAACTGAGGAACCACTTTCTGGAGCATCAGTTCCGGTGGATGGGGTTACGGAGCTGGACTCTTCAGGTGCTTGAGGTTCACTTGGTTGACCTGGAACGGTTGGTACAGAGGGTGTGCTTGAAGGTACAGTTGGTTCAATAGATGGGGTTGTTGCTTCCGGTACCGTAGTGTTTTGAGGTGAGGTTATTCCTCCCGGTGGAGTCACACCGGGTTGATCCCCAGCAGGCGGAGAGACTCCACCTGGAGGCGTTATTCCTGGTTGATCCCCAGCAGGCGGAGAGACTCCACTTGGAGGCGTTACTTCAGGTTGATCTCCAGCAGGAGGGGATACTCCACCTGGAGGTGTCACTGGAGGAGCACCAGGTACCGAAGGGACTCCGGGTGAAGGTGAGCTGGACCCTCCTTCTGGAGGAGCTTCACTACTAGGTTCAGATGTGCTTGACTCCGAGTCTGGTGGAGGGCTTGATCCTTGTCCTGGAAGACTGGGTGGAGATGGTCCCGGGAGACCAGGAGTACTTGGGGGTTGTTGTGTGGAAGGAGCAGTGACGGATGATTCGTTTCCTCCAGGGATACCTGGTTGTTGGGGTGGAGCTGCAGATGGCACTGTGGGAACAGTTGGTGCGAGTGTTGATGGGGTTTCAGGGCCTGATGGAGATGTCACAGGACTTGATGGGCCGCCCATGGAATTTTCCCCTTCTTCTGGTGGTGATTCAGATGATACGGGTGGTGGTGGTGGTTGATCATCAATTGGTGCAGCAGGTGACGATGATTCGGCCGGTGGAGCATCAGGGGATGACATTTCTGTTTCTGCTTCAGGTTCCGCTTCAGTTGTTGTAGAAGTGGTAGGTCTGAGCGTTGGGATTGTTGCTGGTGGAAGTCCGGGTAATCCTGGTTGTTGTGAACTAGGTTGATCTCCACTTGGTGGTCCCTCAGACGTGGATGTTGGGAAGCTCGGGATAAGTCCACCACCGGGAATACCACCGTCACTCATTGGTGCAGATGTTGGAGGAGGAGTCAATACCGGAAACGTTTGGCCTGCAGGATTTACAGGTGTTGTGCTACTTAATTCCGGCGTATCTTGTTTGGGAGTAGTTGACTGCGTCACCTGAGGTGTTGATGCAGTTGCTACCGGGTCAAGCACGGGGAATGTAGGTTGGCCACCATCATTACTGCTTCCGTTTGAGGCTCCACCTGGCACTCCGGGCACTGCAGGTAAATCTGCAGGCGGGCCTGTAGGAATTGGTAGTCCCGTAACACCATCTCCCAAGGAAGGTCCTGACGTGTCATTGTTTTCACCTCCTGGGGCGCCTGGAACAGCAGGAATACCCGGTGGCATTGGTGGTTCAGGAGGACTGGGTGGTGTAACTGGGTTCATGCTTCCGTCAGTGGAAGATGCTGGTGGCATATCAGCAGTATCTGGTGCCCCTCCATCTCCGTCTTCTCCCTCTTCACCACCTGGTGGAGGTGGTGCAGGAGGTGTTGGTTGTGGTATACCTGGCGGATACCCGGGAATTCCTGGGGGTGCAGGTGGCATTGGAGGTTGAGGATCGGCAGCATTTCCCGGAAGAAGAATGGGAATGGTGGTTGAAGGACGCGGACTGCTGGAATCAGGCCGTTCCTCGTCGTGAACTCCTTGTCCAGGAACACCAGGGATCGGCAGAGCTGGCGCATCGCTGCTTCCATTTCCAGGTGCACCAGGTAATGCCGGAGTGTTTGGTGGTGGAGTGATTGGACTATCATTTGGTGGACTCAATGTATTGTTTCCTTGTCCAGGGAACATATCCTGGCCTGGAAGCATCATGGTCTGATTACCTTGTCCAGGAGCCTCAGTACCGTTTTGTCCTGGCAGCATTGGTGAGTTTGGTGGCGGAGTGATTGGGTTCTCTCCAGGGGGCATAATTGGATTTGTTCCATTTTGTCCTGGTAGCATTGGAGAATCCGCAGGTGGCTGCATTGGAACGGTGCCGTTCTGGCCAGGCAGCATTGGGGAATTTGGTGGCGGGGTTATTGGACTATCTGCGGGTGGCTGCAGCCCTGGAAGGCCTGGAGCCGGTGAACTGCTTTGATCTTGGCTTTCTCCCCCAGAGGATGCTTCAGTGGTGGTAGAGTTGTCGCCGCCACTACCTGGAGGTTGAAGTCCACCGGGTGGCGGTGTGATTGGATTTTCCGATGGTGGGCTTAGTGTGTTATTTCCCTGACCCGGGAGCATCATAGTTTGATTGCCTTGACCCGGGAACATTTCCTGCCCTGGTAGCATCATTGTTTGATTTCCTTGACCAGGAAGCATCATAGTTTGATTGCCTTGACCCGGGAGCATTTCTTGCCCTGGTAGCATCATAGTTTGATTTCCTTGACCAGGCAACATCATGGTTTGATTTCCTTGGCCAGGGAGCATTTCTTGTCCAGGAAGCATCATAGTTTGATTCCCTTGACCCGGTAACATCATCATCGTCTCATTTCCTCCTTGTCCCGGGAACATTTCTTGCCCTGGAAGCATCATAGTTTGATTTCCTTGACCAGGCAGCATCATGGTTTGATTACCTTGTCCAGGGAACATTTCTTGTCCAGGAAGCATCATAGTTTGATTTCCTTGACCAGGCAACATCATGGTTTGATTTCCTTGGCCAGGGAACATTTCCTGACCTGGAAGCATCATCATCGTTTCGTTCCCTTGACCTGGAAGCATCATGGTGTTATTGCCTTGACCAGGAAACATTTCCTGTCCCGGTAACATGGTGTTGTTACCCGGTCCCGGAGTGTCTGATGGAGGCATAGGGGGCTCCGTTCCATTTTGTCCAGGAAGCATTGGTGTGTTTGGTGGAGGCGTGATTGGGTTATCTGCAGGTGGTGCAATTGGATTAGTGTTATTCCCTTGTCCTGGAAGCATGGGGTAATCTGCTGGCGGTTGCATAGGCAAGGTTCCATTCTGTCCGGGAAGCTGAGGATAGTCCGCTGGTGGCATGATGGGATTTGTGTCGTTTCCTTGACCGGGGAGCATTGGTGAGTTTGGTGGAGGTGTGATTGGGTTATCTGCAGGTGGTGCAATAGGGTTGGTATTGTTTCCTTGTCCTGGCAGCATTGGATAATCTGCTGGTGGTTGAACTGGAGCTCCTGGAAGACCAGGTAAACCCGGAGCCGGAGAACTGCTCTCATCGTGAATGTGCTGGTCACCACTTGAAGCCTCTGTTGTGGATGAACCACCTAGTCCTGGAGGAAACGTTATCGGATTATCATTAGAAGGGGGACTTACTCCAGGGAAGGGTGTTGAAATGTTAGTTGGTTGATCTGCTGGCGGGAGCATTGGTGACGTTCCATTTTCACCACCAGGAAACATTGGCAAGCTAGTTGAGTTCAAGGGTGGCAATTCGGTGGATGGTTGTGGATTGTCCATGGAGCCATTTCCGGGGAAAGATGGCACAGGAACTGGCGTAGTTTGGTTTAATGGTGGCTGCTGACCCCCAATTGGATTATCTGCAGATCCATTATTACCAGCGCCAGGAGCACCGGGGAGAGCAGGTGTTGTTGGAGCGGATGGAAAGTTTCCAGGAAGAGCTGTGGTACTTCCGGCTCCCATATCAGCCCCTTCTTCAGTTTGATTGCCACTTCCACCTGGGAATTGGGGTAGTTCAGATGAAACGGGTGGCAGAGTTGAAGTTGATGGAATTCCTGGAACGGTTTGGTTGCTGCCATCTCCGCCGCCAGGAATTTGAGGTTGATCAGGTTGTGTAATTGTGCCATTTTGGCCACCGGGCAATGAAGGAGTTTCAGAACTAGGCACTGGAGGTGCCGATGTGCTAATTCCATTTTGTGGGTCATCTGTGATTGGCCTGTCATTGGCAGGTGGAGCAACAGAAGACTCTTGTGCTTGCTCTGTGGTGGAGGATTCAGGATTTTGAGTTGAGGTAGTCGGAACGGTTGGTTGTGGGAACCAGGTAATAATTCCTGCTGCTGGTGGAGTGGATGATGATGATTGACCGTCATCTCCAGCAGGAGAGCTTGGACTTTGACTGGATGTCGAGGGAAACCATGGTGGAAACGGATTTGAAGTGGAACTGCCACTCCCTTGGTCTGATGAAGGTTCCTCAGTTGTACTACCACAAATATTTCCCAAACCGGGTGGACACTTTGGGGGCGTAACGCCGCCACCGGGAGCTCCTGACGTTGTACTTGTCGGATTTTCAGTTGTCTTACCAGGGAAAGGTCCGGATGTCGAAGAGATAGGCCGTAGAGAAGGTCGGAGGCTCGCACTCTCTAGCATTTGTTGCGTCTTATCTCCGAGGTCGCAGCAACTGCAAATTACGAAACCATGAGTCAAACGTTTTGTTGTTTAATGTATTCGTGCATACTTTGTACTCGTACAGACTTGATTTTGGATGCATGTATGCAAATATTGAAGGCACCAGATTTGAACCGGAAATTGGTTTGAAATTAATTAAATTATTGGTTCTTCCTTTCGTATATGCTACTTTATGAACTCTACCTAAACATATGTACTAGTGTCAATGTTTTTCACCGTATATGAACCCAATCAAATATGTCTGCACGCACACAACGTCTTGTTAGGTTAAAATATTAAGTAAAATATTAAAATATGTCTAAAAAAGAGAAAATTTGAACTCACCTCCCAAAATAAAAACGGTCTATAAAAAATAAAAATAAACACATTCAAATAAATATAAATATAAAAATAAACACGTTAAGATAAAAATAAACACGGTTAAATAAAAAAATAACCTATGCAAGTTCCGAGATGCGATCCGTTGGCCTAAAAAACAAAAGGGAAAAATCGGTTAGACCGGAAATATTAGTGCAAACCATTTATCATATGAAATATATGTATTGTAATGACGTACCTTCATGCAGTCCCATGCAAACATGCATACTCCTAGTTGACCAGTTTCGCGATGCTGACAAGATAACGGTCTGATATTTCTCCCGTTAGTTTCTGGAAAAGACGAAATAACAATCCACAAACTTAATGTTAAATCTTTCGTTCCTGTTTGCATCATCATCATCTTTCTTTGAAAACTGCATCATCGAAATAATCATCGTATATCATCATTGTACTCCTTAGAATTGTCGACATGTCCCAGTTGTGTAAGAAGCTGTAAAACACCTTTCTCACTATAAATCCTGTTCATTAATGTTTGCATACTTGCTTACTGACAGACTCACTGATAAAGAAAGTAAATAAAATTCAAACGGAGGAGTGTCTATTTACAATGAAATGCAAAATGCACAGAAAGTAAATGTCAGCAATTAAAAAGTTGGCTTACACAGAGAAGCTACTTATTTTCAAGAACATTATTTTCCGTGAACATAAGAGATAACAAGCGTGTGCATAATAATATCGCTTTCGTGTAATTTTGGAATGTACTCGGTGGTACACTAAACAGTTTCAGCCGTCACATTTGCTGTGTAGTATGCATTATGATAATGACCAAAAGGTTAGTACGGTAAATTTTTCTTTTGTGAGTGCGTGAGAAAGTCTGAGTGAAAAAGGGGAGTGCAGAAACAAGAGCATAACAGTTTTTTACAGGTTATTTCTTCCGTCACTGTTGTTGAGGTGGTGGCGTTGATTGCTGATAATATGCATGGGTTTCGGTACGAGAGAATCTTTTGGTACTACTATTCACACGATGTATTATTATCTGTAATCCACCACCTTCCTCATAAACTTTATGTCTAGAGCGGACCGTCGTCTTCTCCATTTCACTATGTTCCTGAGAATCGACTTTTGCCAATTAAGATCAGACTTGACTTACAGCTTAACGACAGGACCGAGCTTTATGAATTTTGGTTGTATTTATATTATAGCAAGTTACTGTGGCATACTGCATTGGCTTTTAATGCAAACTAATAATAAAAAAGGTGCTGCCAAAGTCAAAGTAGTTCATCCATTTAATGAGCATTTGGCTAATAAGTTATATTCCAATTCTACTAAATAAAGTATTTGTTCAAGACTAAGACTGTCATTGGCCTACGCACTTATCATATACTATTGAGAAATCATGAATTGTACCGCTTCTTAAATTACGGGGTTAGGCTGTACTTAACATTTCTGACAATCGCATGATTTGGTAAAAAATTGATTTCTTCCCATCTTCTACTTCAGGTGCATCTTTATTTTCTACATGTGCACTTTGTGATTACCTATATGATGTTGGAGAAATGGTTCATTCACCTTCCCCAAAAAAAGTCATTACTTGATGATGATGTGATGATCATGAAGATGAAGAATATAACCATCATAGACCATAAAACCCACTAGAAAAATGAGGCGATAAATATACTACTACCTACACATAATAAAAGGAAGAAATGTTTGTTGACGGCAGAGCGGTGTAGAGGAAGATGACCATGAAGATGGGAAGTTGGATTGAAGCATGCATATTGTGAAAATGGTTGCAGTTTGCATTATAGAAATATGCAGTGTGGTAAGTGGTAGCAAGAGCCAAGTCCAAGAAGATAAAATGTAACAGCAACTACCACCAGCAAGTGTGTAATCATCGTAATTCTATTTTGTAGTAAAAAAGACCGAAAAGAGTAGTAAACGAAGAGAAAACCATAAGTACTTTCTTGGCACCTGGTAAATTTAAAGACGGATTATTAAACAGCAGGAAGCCGAACGAACCTCAATACTAACGTGTGTAGTTATAAAAGTGTGAAAAAGTACCCAGCAACGTCTTCAACGAGGCAGATTGACTGACGTAATGTTAATTTGGCACATACGGATTTCCTATGATTTTACGACTGATTTTACCTGGGGTTAATTGGAAATTTGAATGAAGAAAAAGAAATGAAAATTTTATTTGCTATATATAGACTTAAAGATGTTTCTCGGGATAAAGTACAGACAACATCTCTTTGTGTTTAAAATTAAAACTGATCATTGATGAGTGATACTGATTTAAAAAAATCTTTTCAGCAACTTTGGCCGAAAGAGGCGGGTGAGCTCATGCATTATGCATTGTTACATCGTATCACATAAAAATGGTTTTGTTATTCTTAAACTCTTGCAATTAACAGGTAGTCATCATACGCATAAACTTTTTGGGGATTTTATACACTTCAACAAAACGGTAAATATTATAACCTCATTTTCGGGCTTGTTCAAAGCAAAGTGTATTTAAATTTTACGATGCTCTCATTTTGTTTACCATCCAAATATTATCCGTCGGTTGGATTAGACTGCCCTGTGTAAAGCAACAAACAAAGACCTTGACTTTTCCTTTCACATTTTCGTTAATTTTATGATTATATCCGTCCGTACATTTTTTTCTAACGAATACACGGTAGAGGTATGTACTGTATCGTATGTTGTATATATGTGTAAAAACGGTATCTTGGACTAGTTGTATAAATTTTTACTTTTACTGGTTCTCCTCGAGAAATTTCGTCTTGATGTATTTAATATTATGAAGCATAACGAGGAAGAACTTTTCATCTCGTTTCCACAATTCACATCACATGCGGTGTGTGTGTATATAAAAAAAACATACCTGTGCACATTTTTCTTTTTCAGATAGAGATTACCAAATAAGCTACGGCATTAGTTCCGGTCTGTGAAGATGATGTTATGCGAGTGCTACTGATGTTATGTATTTTGAGATTTTTTTTGTTTGGTTTGGCGAGCAACAATCTTTCAAGAATTTCAAAAAAAATTGTATGTATTACCGTAGAATATACAATGTGATGTTACCTACTAATACGAAACAGACATACAAGTAGGATGTGATTATGCAATGCATTATCTTTCTATTGTTGCAGAGAATAATGCCTTTCATGCTTTTTAAAAAGAATCTAACGGGAAAATAAGTTGAAAAAGAGAAAATGTGGTACACTGACCGGCTGGATATAGCAAGCACAAGAATACATGTAAGTAAATAAAACATGTTGTTAGAATCTATTTTACGCTACCGCGCACACGAGTCTTTTACGGAAGCTTCAATACACTCGTGCTTCTTGAACAAATCTGTGACAATCAAATACCAAATCATTACTTTTAATTTCTCTTCCTTCATCCTTCTCCTTGTCGGTGCTGTTGATGATGATGATGGGAATGATGGATCAAATCCAAAAAAAAAATACTTTTTCTCTCTCGTCTTGTTTTTTTTCTTCTATGAATGGATTACGCTTTTATACATGACTACCTACGTTATTCATGCATTATTGCACTTTAGAAATTACGGTATGTACTTTTTTTTGTAAATCTGCGTGTGGATAGGAAAACAACGTGTTTCACACAAAAAAAATAATACTATTTTTGCAGCAATATTTTTATTATGACGATGATGCTGTTGTTGGTATAAAGTATTAAGAAAGAGAAAGGTTACTCACCTCGACTCAAATTGGAAGATTCATCTGAGGGCGATGCTGATGCCGCTGGTGCGGATGATTCTGGCGATGATTGCGGAGGATACTGAAGGGGTTTACTGTATCTATGCCTAACTTGTCGTGGCGTTGCCGTTGACAAGTCTATGGTTTGTAGCAGAAGCACTGCTGCCAGCAGCAATGTGACAGGTGATAAATTACTACGACTGGAACGTAATACTAATGATGAGGATGACGAGGATGACGAGGAGGATTCCTTCTTACTGTTATTATCAGTAGCATTACTACTGTTATTACTACTATTTGTAGTGGCCGCAGTGAACATGGATGTCGTCATTGTTTTTGGCCACAGACTACTGTACAAAGTGGAGGATGCTAATGTCCACCACTCCATTTTCTTACCGCGACTATTGTTACTGTCTCTTCCAATCATATTTGTTAAGAAAACTAGAATGAGAAAATCGCAATAGAGAAAATTTCGTTAATGTCAGCTAGAAGACATTGGTCCTGCCGGTGTTTTTCTTTCTGTTTGTTCAAATATAAACGATGAGTACGATTGTAGCAGGTTGTGTGGGTTGAAAAGGTTAATGACTAAGAATTGCACAACGCAATGGTCTTTCGTGTTCCCTAAAAACTTTATGATGTGGGATCATCCAATTTTTTTGTCTTGTTTTGACAGCAAGGGGTGGAGTGCTGATTATTCCTGGTACTGCTTTGTCCTGCAGCAATTATCTGTCAGATTCCCATTTCTGAAAATATACAAAGAAACATGTAAACCAGTGATTGTAAGCGATGCAAACGGAACGGAAACATTAATTAATAAAAGTAAAAAAAGCAGAAACGGATGCATTAAAAAAGAATTATCTCGATTTTGCATGCGTATTAAAATGCAATATATATTTGTCATATTTATGTAAAAAACAATGCAATGATGAATGACATATTTTACAGGTATTTATCATAAACTCTTCCATATTAGATACGCATGTTTGGCCTAGACATGCTGCACATGTACATATACATGCATAGTAGACATAATGTGTGGAGAAAGAACAATTACCGGAAAATATGCCAGTGTGATAGAAGGTCAAGCTTCTTTTGCGTGTGACGTAATAACACTACCAACATCATATTAATCATGAATTATTCCTTTTGTGCATTCACGTATGGATTACATATTATACATAAAGACTGTCTACGTTTCCGTGCTAGTAAATAACATTCACAACTGCTCAACACAAACGTGGTGGGGCAGGTATTATTTTTAGTCAATTTATGTAAGGCAAGTCATGTGCACTAATGGTGCTAAAAGGATTGCCATTAGTCATTCAGAGTCACATTACCACCAGTTCTCAAGTTACTGCTGCTTCTTTTCATAAGTACCGTTGTTTTCTTCCTCTTCCTATACTGCAAGTTTTTTTATTAGTTTCACGGAATGCTAAGTAAACTGAAAACTGATGGCGATCAAGTGTGATGATATCGCATGACATAATGAAGAACATGCACACTCATTGATAAGCACCAGTGAGCGGGCATCAGAATTCAATGCGATAGCAAGGTAATAAAATTCTCAAAGTGCAAATTAAATTCCATCATTTATCTCCCATTAATAGCCATTCAGCACGTTTGCTCAGGTGGTGAGTTAATGTTGTGATGATGTTAGTGAATGAGTGCACAAACGCTGCAACTCAAAATGTATTTCATGCATGATCCGAATAAGGGGTGATTATAGGATTATTATCATATCACCATCTTCCGAGGAAGTACGTAATGTACACACCACATTTTCTAATGATGTATCGTCATGAATTAAAAAAAGATAATATACAGACGTGCAGCAGCAGATTCATGCCAGTCTTGCTACTACATTACTGCACTTTAACATGGTTTACCTGGGATTTTTCATTTTACATATGTAACATGACACGACACTTATCGGAAAGTCGTTAAGTAGTTCATGTTGTAAAATATTTTGTCGCTGTGCCCGAGCCTCCTCCCCAATCATGCAAATTTCTTATTGTATTTATCATTCACTACCAGACCATTTCTCGGCTGAACCGAATAATTTATGCGTGTGATAACAATAACAACAAAATGCAATTCATCAGTACCACACATACAACATTGAATCACTTACATGTTACATGAATGTCCCAAATCAACGAAGCATATCGTCATTAAAAATCACGCTAATAAATAACGAAAAACGGAAATCTTTTTCGAATATTATAGAGAGGAAAATAGCATTCTTGTCGTGTATGTACGGAAAATCGTGCCCTGCAGTCATTTCAATTTTAATTTGGCGTGAAATGATGATGCTGATCAGGAATACCTATCAGACAGAGGGTATTAGAAGAATTAGCAGAAGCTTTTTATGGGGAAAGCAAACTAGGTATACTGCCATGCAAAGAACCAATCAGAAAGAACAAAAACGTATCGGTAACGGTTCTGTTCTGTAATAAAAGGAAATCTATCAGACTAATCAGGCCACGAAGATTGTGTGAAGATCTGGACTCTCGTAAAAACTTTGCCGTCGAGACTAGAGACGGACAGGGAGGGAGAGAGTCCCAGAAAAAGATTTCGCTGCTAGTTTTTAATGTCCTAGTCCTTTTAATGCCGAGTACACCCGTACGTGACTACTGACTACTATTTATCTGCATTGTGTCTATTCTGTTTATAGTAGGGCAACAGGGCATATTATTCAGTATGAGGCGATCCACTTTCTTCGCAGGAGGATGCTTATTTAAATACTAAACACACAATTTATTAGAAACAGAAAAATCACGCGTGAAAGGTAGAAACAAAGACGAAAAAGGAGGTCCATTTTCATGGAATGTGCTGATTCACATACTTCACTTTGTAGTCAGCTCGCAATGTCAGTACTGCACTGACTAGCTTTACAAGTCATGACGTAAAGACACTTTTGTGAGTTGACCTACATTAAACTAAATTTTAGACAGTGCTAAATGTTGGCATGCTGCTCCTGCTGCTCACTAGTGACTAATAATTGGTTTCTGGGTATATTTGATGAGGACAACAAGCGCACAAGTAAGGTACCTGCTGTGAGTCAATTAATTAATCAAGCAGGAGGATTAATTTTCCTGGCATTTGATAAGCATATTATGTTATTCAGCACAAAGCTTAGAGTTGGTATGATCTACAGCTCATTGCTACAAAGAGCCGTTATTTAAAAAACACATTTCAACAAATTAAGAAAATATTTTCATATTCCATTATATACATTATACATTATTAAAGTATCCTGTTATTTACAAAGTTGTACAAAATTGTGTCCTTGAAAAGAATACTATATATACATGAATTGATTAAAAACATCCTTTGGCTGATTTTCGGGGAGAAGTTGACAGTACAAGTAACTTCTTTTCTTGTATGTTTTCTCGGTGAACTTTACCTCTCGTTGATTGATAAAGACTGAGAACGACATGAAACGTATGGATGAGATCACCATGTAGAAAATGGTACTGTTGAAAATAGGAATGCTAAGTATTGTACATCATAAATTTCATTTACAATTCAGAAAATAATAATTCCAAATCAAATCTAAAAAGTAGCCCTAAACAATCACGAAACATGCAGTAAAACATTTTTTGCTTTGATCTATGCTAAACTTTAACTTTTCATCCATCCATCAAACAGGCGGTATTTGTTGTTCGTTGTTATCATATCAATCACGGCAAACGGACACACAAATACTGACAGGCAAGTACTCTTACAGAGAGTGCCTGTGGCGGACAGCGCAGACGAGGACTTTTGCAAACACATTTTACTTTACTTAACCATGATTCATGATACAGTTATATACAGCTTGTGGGTCATTCATTCGTCTTTTTCTAAACATTGCTCGTTTATGAACCACTGCATAATGCATCTTCTTGGCACCATCCTACATCAGGCAGGATTCAGGTCCGAGTGGCAGTGTTTTTTGGGTACGTAATATTCACTGTCATTTTTTGTTTCTTTCTTTCACTAAAAATCATCTGAATGACTGATGAAATTGAAGAATTTTTTCAGTTTGTGTTTATTTGAATTAGTTATTATTATTATTATGAACAAGAAGAAAAGCATGAAAAACGTGTTGTGGAATATACATCATCAGCGACAACACCATGAATGAGTACACACTTTTACAAAATAACAAATTCATGCATAAAATATAGAATTTCTGCAGAACAACAAAAACACACTTTACTACGAGTATATCGTCAACCTTTGATATATACAAATTATAGGTATACTCACAATCAGTTTTTCGACCTCATTCTTTGGACATCGTATCAAAAGTTGTAAACCTAGTTCTCTTTCAGTCAATATTAATAGCAAAATTATACATATCCATCACTGACAAATGCAGCAATGCATGCCTGTTTTTGATTTATGATTGTAGTTGCTCCATGTATATACTTGATTTCGCTGGCAGATTCCTGTTCCACCTTCTGGAATGCTAATTAGCATAGGTAAATAAACAAAAAGAAAATTGTAGACAAAGAGTAATGATGCTTTGTGGATAATGAACTTGTTGGTGAAGGTCCAGATTTGCATTTCTGGATAACAAGTTGGTGAGTTGCTCACTTAAAAAGTTGTTGTACTCGTGGCATGTGGACTATTAGCATCTGACTGCAGCTATTTACGATTTTGTATAATGCATAGGTACATTACATCAGGCACATGAATGAGTAATACTACGGCAAGGGAAATAGATAAGATCAAAGCTTTATGTAAGACAAGATGCGATACGTAGTAGTAAAAAGGCCCTTGAACTTGGCCAATTTGAAGGCCAAGCATGTGCTGCATAATCATCACGCTTACTCTAGAGACATATTACGCCATGTTATATTATTCCTGTGAACTTAATCCGTACAAAACCCAAATCACCCTTTTTCTCACCACTACAATAATGAAATGAATGACAAGATTGTTTTTTTTTGTGGTGGTATTACGATAATGACACAATCAACGCAATGTCAGGGCCAACTTTACACACGGCACCACTATCAACTAAATCCATTAGATGCATTTTTTTTGTCGAAAGAAAATGAATCCTCAAAACTCTTCATTATTTTTTCCTGCCTTGCGGTCTATTATCACAGTTAGAAAAAGTCAAGAAGTAGCCGCTCCATTCAGCCAATCACATACATTTTTTATTGCGACACCATTATTGTATAGATAATATATGTACCTATATCCGTATTTAACGAGAGAGCGAGGCATTTATTTAACTTTACGAGACAAAGATGATGTTCTTGTACGCACGTAACAATTGCCGTGTTAATCCTGTCGTTGTTGTTGTATCATCGATACGAAATGCATAAGAACTTCTTTTCTATATGTGATATTTACTTTGTACGCAAACACGAATTCCTCTAGCCTCTAGAAGATCGCGATGGACGACACGACGGTGTGTAATAATAATCAAGAATACAGTAGTATTCCTCGCTATCAAGCCGCCGCCGTATATATCTAACTTTTCAAAATATATAAGTGGACGAATATTATGCACGTATTACAAATCGGACACTTCTACATCACAACTGTGCAGGTACGCAATATTGCTCACGGTACATATCATGCACGATGATAAAGAGCA
The DNA here is from genome assembly GCA_004115045.4 of Sinella curviseta. NCBI lineage: Eukaryota > Metazoa > Arthropoda > Collembola > Entomobryomorpha > Entomobryidae > Sinella > Sinella curviseta. The sequence goes on along the minus strand of CM023203.3, from coordinate 30,231,926 downwards.
ACATCATCGTCCGTCCGTCGTCGCATCTCTCTTTCTTCCCTTTCTTCACTTCTTCTTAGATCCCGTTAGTCTCAACTCTCAACAGGTTTACCGAGAGAGGCGAAAAGAATAAAGGCAATGCCAATTCCAACCGTACCATCATAACACAATCACCGGCTTATTCTCTCAAGTCCTGTTGATAAGTATACTCGACTAGTGCGTTGCGATGATGTGATATGATATTATATTATACTAATGATAAAGCTTTTATTTATATGCTTTTGCAAGGAAGCAGGTGCGAATTCAACACACAATGGGAAACAATCTTGCATCGCATGTTTGACATACTACAAGAAAAACTTACAATTTGTAGACGATGTTGACGGAGAGATAAACCTGGCAAAGGACGGAAAAACTACTAACTGTGATTCAAAGTGGTTTTGATTGTTTTTAGGCACGTTATCATAATTATCGTAAAATAGAATTCAAGTGAGTTTCATTGTAAACTTTGCAGCTAGAGGTGAAAGGTAGAAAAGGCGATTTTTGTACAAAAGTCTCAACTGCGACGAGATCAAGACTTTCCCTTAATATAAAGGGTGTCCATGGCCTGCTTGTCGGTCAAGCTTTACTGCAGATTCGATTGCAATGCTAATGACCATGGCCTTCCACAAAAAGAGCAGTTTTGTTTGAAGAGTGGATTATATATGTATGATGTCATAATGACTTTATGAAGCAGGTTAATCGCTTGCTCCTAGCAAAATGAGATTTTCGTGATTAATTACAGTATGTGTTTAAAGTTGCATATACAAATGAACTGCAGCGTCCTTAATCCTATCTAATGACAACTGCTTCTGCTACTTCCGCATTCACTATGCAGTTTGTCAAAATTACAGTTATTGTTTGCTTTGCACAAAACCCCGCTTGCATATCTGGGCACATTCTTGTTGATTCTCTGATAGCACTTACAGTAAAATTTGTAATTCATGATAGAATATGTAATTTTGTATGTACAGGTATGCCTGATACAAGAAGAAGAAAAATGCTTAATATTTTCCTGGAAAGTTTTATCAAATTTATTCTTTCATAAGCTGTGATACAAGTACAATTGCTCATGTTTTTTACCTGTATGCAATAGAATCCTGATTTGTGTTGTCAGTTATTAGTAAAGAAGGCCAAATGGTGTTGACCCCAAATTCATAGGCAGCTAGGATGGATTCTAGTTTTCCCTTTTCCAGTAATTTTCTTTATGACTTCCGTATTCACTTTTTTATTATTCTATGCATAACAAAACATTCACCTTTTATGCACAAACACTTTCGGTGCGAAGAAACGAGAAAAAACTGCCGCTGTGGGATTTTTCCTTTTTTGAAGGACTTTTTGTTGCTTTTTTTCTATGAAAATACTCCTCCCAAGGGATATTCCGGTTGATAGCCTGTTGTTTCGTTGACCTAAAATACTTGGGACTCCGTGCAGAAGCCAGAAAATAGGTAGTTATATAGGTATATAGGTATTCCCAGTGAATCTTTTTGCCCAGACCTTGGCCTTGCTCCCTTCTCCTCTTCTTCCCGTTGGACCTTGTACCTCGTGACACAAATACCGGATAAAATTCTGTGAAACTCTGTGCATACACCTTAAGAGGACAGTAATGGTGTTTGTTGTTCCTTTTCAATCACAGTACAGTACAGGTAAAACAACATGGTTTCAAAAATCAAAGACCGACTGCACTTTTATTATTACACATAACCTTATTTTTCATATGCCAATTTTTCAGAATGTAAATCAGTACTGTTAAACACGTAGTTGTACAGCACGTCAATTAAACTATCAAAGAGATGAGCAGAGGGTGACGACAACGTCAATGATGCGTAAAATTGAAAAATGGTACCTGCCCCGCACACAATGAAGAAAATAAATTATTTCACAGGACTTGGTCAAGTCTAACTTGGGTCACTTTTCAGTAAAAAACGATTGTATGCTGTTAACATTGTCTTCCTGTTTTAAGAAAACCGTTACTAACACAAAATATTTCACAAAAGTTGATACAATTGTTTTTATAGTGTGTCCACGCAAGACAATGTCCGTACTTGTCGTCGTGTGGTGATCTGATCTGATCTACTTTTTTATGTTGTTCATGATATCTTGTGCTGATAATGATAGTGTTTCAGCTGCAGCAAAGAAATGCTACAACAGCCCCAGCCGACAACAAAGATGATGATGACAGGCACACAGGAGGACCATCACGGTGTTGCGCTAGCCAAAGCTTTTCAAAATGCTCTTTCCTCCTCACTTCTTACTACACCACTACTTTCTATAAACTGGCAAAGATTTTTTCGGTGAAGTAAGATTAACAAGTGATGATGGTGATGATGATGATATTACCGTAGTAGATTGCAGGTATAATGCAAACAATATAGTGTAGGGTGTTTGTAGCGGCGGTTGTAGTAGTATGAAGAAAGATATACCACTACTGCCGGTGCAGCAGTGTCAAGTCGAGCCTTTTGGTCTTCCTCCTTTTTCTATGAACGACAAAGGTGTCATATCAAGTCCATGTTGGTTGATGAACATTAACATTATCGTCATCATCATAATCATGATCATTGTACAGGTAAAGTATTAAGGTAGCATGAAGGAACGGAGAACGAACAACGCAAAGTACTAAAAACGAGGAAGCTTGTTGGCTAACACTTCTTCTGCCGAGGTTTTGGACTGGGGCTCTGTGTTCATTTCATGTAAGAAGGAAAATGTACGCAGGTAGTAGTATCATTCATTGTTAGTCAGGCAGGTGAACCTTTTTCTTCAAAATCAACAATAAACATTTGCACTGCATCGTGCAGTGCACCAGACTTCTCCCCGTGTGTACTTTTCTGTGATGGTGCGCGCAGCCTGTATCGGGTAGCTGTTTCTTCCTTGTGGGCTTTTCATGATATCTCTCTGTGTGCTTGAGGCTTTTATTATTATTAACTAAGTGGAAGAATAAAGAGAAAAAAAGGTGGAAGGAATAACAATAATGATGTTGATAAGATCGTAATGATATGTACGTCTTGTGCTATTATATATTATGTGTGTATATAGTGTAATGCATGCAGGTACGTGTGTATGTAATCTATACAATTGTTACCTTTAAGGCTACTTAATAAGATAAGTAGGATTTTTGTAGGAAGACGACGGATGGTTTTGTGTCTGCAGGCATATTATTGGTCTGTTCCTTTCTCTCTTTTCATTGTTACTGTTACCAGCAGCAGTCATCACGTAGGTAGCTGGACTTGAGTGCACACACGTACGAGAAACGAACAATGAAGAGGTAGTCGCCTGTTTATTTTTTCATGTGAATTTCCGAATTCCTAATCGTAATAGTAATGTATAATTTTCGTGTGGAGGGAGTAAATGCAGGGCCTATTGAATGACGAGTATCTTTCTTCACGTAAAAGCAAAAGAGATGTACGCAAAATGATGTAGGTAATTCAGACTATCTCTAGCAGGAATCGAGTAAAATCTCATTGAAGAACTTGAATCATAATATTATTATTATTTTACCATTACGCAATTTATCTTGTTTTGAGAATGGGCGAACGTAGTACTTGTTGAGAGTACTTTTTCAGATGTTCTGCTTCATTGGTTCATATCCTTCTTGCACAGCATTTACCTATTAGCATTTTTGTTAATATCTTGTAGTATTAAGAAACAAATAGAAACAAACAATTGAAAATTTGCAGTCGTCGCTTGCCCCAGTTCCATATAGTACCATACCATACGATCCCGTCGTCATCATCTTCATCTTGCTGGTTTTGAAAGCACTTTAATAGTAATTTGCAGAACCGGCAATGTAGAAATAATGACCAATGCGTTACTGTAGTTCAAAATAATTAATTAGTCAACCAGAACACGGTTAGCCTTGACTTGAGTGATGGCTCTCTGTAGATGTTGTGAATGAAGTAGAAAAAATTCAAGAATGAATACTTAGAACAAAAAATATTGAGGTTGATTATTAAGTACCACTATCTTAAGTCTCGAGCTTTTCCTGTTAATGTGATGTAAGGTAAGTATGAAAGGAAAGTAGGTAGACTCATAAAAACCCCATTTATTTACGTGCCTGCCTTGTGTGATCATATAATGATCATCATCATGATATAATGGCAACAATCAAGATCAGGATTATTATTTAAAACCTGACTGTCTTGTCTTGTAGCTTTTCATTGTTTTCGAAAAAAAATCAAGGACAACAATAACATCTGAAACTAAAGAACCATGATCATGATGACGAATAAAAGTATTTAGGACTTTTGTCGATTCGGTACTTAATATTTAACACTCATAAAGACCTTTTCAGCTATTACTCGATTTTCTCCTGTAACACATTCGCTGCATCTTTTTCCTTGAACCTTACAATCTCGTATTTAGCATCAGCAAACAACAAAACATATCAAGTGACATAAATCCATACTAAACAGTATAACAATGTATCACTAATTATTGTAGATTGCTTGCCTCAAAATCGTTTTAAAATACTGCTCGCAGTATTAAGCTTATTTAAAAAAAGGAATGATATTAATTAGTTGCAATAATACAAAATGCATCTTCAACTTCAAATACGGAGACAGCAAGTACATATTTCATTTTGATTTGTAGGTTAATACATTTGTTTGAAGAAGCTTGTATGCTTCACATCGACTTTCTTTCAACTGAGGCTGATTGTGGCAAAATGCATAATATCGTATCTATAAAAGCAATTTGTCCTTCTTAATTTTTGTGATTTACTATAGGTCCAGCCTAATGCTAGTACCAGCTAACCTATCTTGTTATTGCACATCTCTTCACAATAACCACAATTTGCATCTTGATACTTGAAGCTAGGTAAACCGTTCCTTCGTCGAAAACCGTTGTTTTTTTACAAGGATTGTGTCGATGCACTAATTCGTGTTCTCAATCAGAACTGCAAATGCAATTCACATGCAATATGCAAATGCAATATCAGTGTTCTTTGATATTGATTATCTAAGCCTTTGTATCTGTTGTTACATTGAAGATGCAGTTCACATGAATTGTCTGCTGTTCCCAAGTCAAAACTGGATTTTATCCCTCAGTGTCATGCTTTGCAAACATCAAAATTGATTAGATACATGACTTAAATATGAAATAATCAAAAGATAACTAGAATGGTGATTTATTACAATATTGTGTTTTAGTAGGAAAAGTGCCTTAAGTTGAAATGTAATGAATGCTATTGAACCTATATTGCAGAAATAAAACACTATTGTTAACTCATAAAACTTGACATTTTCGTCAGTGATTTAACCAAAGTTGATGTAATAGTGGTCGAACCTATGTATATACATAGTTAACTGTAAATGTACATAGCAAGTGACACTGTCAAATGAATGAAAAACTAGTAGAAGTCTCAGGACTCAGGATATAGTATGAATATTCCTTGGTTGGGAAGTTATAATCTTCAGAAATACAAAAGCATCCGTCTGATAGTCACAAGACTAGAATGTTTTCGTTTCTTCAAAATGACCAACCTTCGCATCATTTCAACTTTATAAACCGGCTATATACTACTCTAATTTAAATCTAGTTAACTGGTACCACCATCATCATGATCATCAACAAAAGGAGCTTCTTTAACATCGACTTGGTGCATCATCATGATCATGGCTAAGTCTCATTTTCGTTTTTTTTTCTTGAGTAACCTTGTCAGTGAATGTATGTAGAAGGTATGAACCTTATATAGACACCTACTTTATATTGGTGCCTGAAAAACCTGGTGGATCAGTCGTACCAATAGACAGTTTGATTGAAAATACGAGACTACAAACAATCGGACAAAAACTTGGATGCATTTAAAACAGTTATTTGAGGAAGGCAATTGAAATGACTGCAATACAAGCAACCATTTCTCTTGTAAAAGAAGCAGTCTTTGTATGCGCACGAAATTGATAATTTTGATGCTAATGTATGCCTAACCTGTGATATAGGAAAGCGTCACGTAAGAAGCAGTGTACGGTAGATGGTTCGTTGTAAAAGTTGTTGTGTAATTGTATATTTGTAATAGTTGCAGTAGTGGTCTGATTGCAGGGTGCTTTATATTGACCTAGAATTCGTGATCTGCATTTTAGATTTTTAAATATCAAAATGATTTCACATTGACATTGAACAAAATAGCGTTTGATTGACTTGTGATTTGTTAAGGCCCTTTTCTAATGTTGGCGCGACAATTCATTATACGAAATCCATGAAAAGTTATGCATTTTATCTCAAACTTGGTGGCTGTTTGGATTAAATGGATACGTTGATTCTCATTTTGATACTATTTTTTTCTCTTAAATTAGTAAAGAATGGTGTCACGTTATATTGTATGTATATTTTATTTATTTTATTTGGATTACATCTATAAAGTTTTTCATTAAACATCTATAAGCTACAATGTATGTATATCACAGGTAAATTCAAAATTATTGAATATAATTTCCGGATATTATTTATTTCTCATAAAATTATGATTTGAAATATCTTTGTATTGGAAAAGTGCATTTCCCTTGAAAAATTACACTTTGGAACGGGTGAGCCAGTCGAAATCTTGTTGCTTTCTTTGGGCTGTGGTACTTATCATGACGTTAATAATTGTAGGCTTTTCCGTTTCCTACAAAAACCGACACACAGATAACATACATTATGCAATGCATTAGTATTGAAATTATTGAATTTAGTGATTCAAAAGCAGTTGATCAACTTACAGCAACAGCGTGCTTCAGAGCTTCCTGGAGTTGATCTATTGTTTCGCAAAAGAATCCCTTTCCACCGTCCATTTCAGCTAGCTTTTCGTAATGGCAGTTTGGTGTAAGGCTGTTGGTTGGCAAACTGTCAGAAGTACAAAAACAGAAAGATTAGTGATAAAAATATATACAAACGTAATACTTCATAACTGGTATGTACCTATGCGCGGGGTATGTACATAGGTGTGTATATATACAGTCGTACTGGAAATATTTCATTTTATCTAATGAATGCACTTACACCAATGGTAACTGAGTTTTATCTCCGTTGAGCTCATTCCAGACTTCCTTCTCAACGCCGCCGTAAATGCCGCTGTTGTTGATAATTACCACAATGACTGGTAATTTGTATCTTAAACAGGTTTCAATTTCCATTCCTCCGAAGCCGAAAGCAGAGTCGCCCTGAACGCACACCACTCGCTGACCTTTTCCTTCACTTTGGCAGTGGAGGGCAGCAGAAATGGCGAAACCAAGACCAAGGCCCATGGTTCCGTATGTTCCTGCATCCAGCCGACATCTTGGCTTACCATTTAGCAGAACCGTTCGCCCAATATCCATTGTATTAGCTCCCTCGTTCACGATTATGCTATCTTTTGGAATCAGTTTCTGGACGGTACTAAGAGCAGCATAGTAGTTTAGTGGAAGCGACGTATCTGACATCATCGCAGACACCGTTTTACGGTTTAGTTCCATTTTATCCCCAATTGCTTTCCACCATGGGGAATCACGGGGATAAACCAGTTTCGTTTGTGACACGGCGTCAACTAGCTGTCCTGTTATTTGGTTGACATCTCCCAACAGTGTAACATTTGTGGAAATACACTGTTGAAACTCTTCAGGCTCAATGTCTACCTGAATTATTTTAACATCTGGACTGAATCGTGGTGGTCGGCCAAAATGAAGCATCCAGTTTATCCTGGCACCCAACAGTAGGATAACGTCAGCTTTCTGCAGAGCCAATGACCGTGCGGAAGACACGCAATTTGGATGATCATCAGGAATTACACCTTTGCCCATTGCGGTGGGGAGGAATGGTAACTTGGTCCGTTCAATTAATTCGTTGACATTACGCTCGGCTCTTGCATACGCTGCACCCTTGCCTGTGTGGTAAATGGAATTGTAGCATGGTTCATATGGATTTTAAATGCAAAGGTGGATAGCATGATTTATGTATACACAAAATGGAGTACCAAAATGTATTAAAACCGCTTGATAACCTACCTACAACTACTAACGGATTTTTGGCTGCTTTCAGTAGCTCCACAGCTTTCGCAATTTGCTCTTGAGGTGCCAGTGATACAGGTGGTGGAGGCAACTTGGGCACAAAATCAACCTGGTCTACCGGCACACTAGTGTTCAATAAATCTCCTGGAAAGTCTAAATAAGTGGCACCAGGTCGGCCATAAGTAGCCATTCGAATGGCTTTTTGCACGTATGAGGGTATTCTTTCAACATTGCTTGGTCGAGCAGAAAACTTGGTGAATAATCTTGTCGCTTCAATTTGCTGAGTTTCTTGGAATGCCCCTAATTCTTCTTGAGGTCGGTCACAAGCTCCGCCAATCAATATCATTGGCCTGAAATGCATAGTCGACTTTTATAGAATATGTTGGAATATTTGATTAGCATGTAATACAGTTAAGATTGTACCAGCAATTAGATTGAGCATTCGCAAGACCTCCTATTGCATGGATAACTCCTGGGCCGGAAACCGTTAAGCAAACACCAGGAGTTTTTGTCAGAAAACCTGTTGCTTGAGCTGCGTATGCAGCAGCCTGCTCATTTCGCATACCTATGTATTTTATGCCTGCTTGTTGGAGGGCGAAGGATGTTTCGATAACAGGAATTCCAACCACTCCATATACATATTCGATTCCCTAAAGTTTAAATACGGTATGGGTTAATAAGTTGCAATTAATTTTTGACAGTTGTCTGTTAAACGTCAACGTATTTTTAAGCACCTGATCTTTCAACGACTTCGCGAGAACATTTGCTCCATCCACTTCGCCCATCCTGGAAATTTAGAAAATCAAACTAACAAAAAGTTTCACACAACTTTTAAGAAAATAAACACGTCAGGCTAACAGGTTAATAACACGACTCTGAATTTATGTAATCTGTTCGCCTGGAATACAAAAATCATATTAAAGAAACTTTCTTACAAGGGAAGGTATCGATGTTAGGGCGTCCGGATGGGCTGACAATTGTGTCACGTACGTAATCGGCGATGCTGAAAACGTTGGAAAAGTTAGATTTTGCGGAATACAAAGTCGTAAGCCTCTACACGCAAATCAACGGAGAAAATCAGTATTTACGGGATTGATTAATATAATCCAAGTGGGTATACTTGATGTTAGTTTGGATTTTAATGTTACGAAATTCTAAAATAACTTAGTATAATTTTATTTTATATTATCTCGTGAAATATTTTCCCATAGTGAAACAACTTGCCAGTACATGAACTTGAATTGATTAGCCAAGCTCCAAACAAATGCTAAACTTTTGCATATTCCTTTCAAGTTGTTCAACTGATTGCCACAAAATATTTTATATTTAAACTAATTGCAAACAAAACTTCATTTCACGTATTGAATTTTAGTAGAGTCAAGGAAAAACATCAGGGATGCACTTCACAATAGCATACTTGGATCTTTCAATCAATCCCGGCAACACTACCTTTCTCCGTTGATTTGCGCGTAGAGGCTTACGTCTTTGTATTCCGCAAAATCTAACTTTTCCAACGTTTTCAGCATCGCTGATTACGTACGTGACATAATTCTCAGCCCATCCGGACGCCCTAACATCGATACCTTCCCTTGTTAGTTGACACAAAACGATAGTTTATATTTATATTATTTATTTATCACACAATCAAAGCATCATTGATTGAAAGGATACAAACTATATTTTGCTGTCATTAAAATAACAAACTATAATAATCATACGACTTACATATAAAAATCGTGCTTGAGCTTAACATATAAGACATAATATTATACATACATAGTAGAAAAACTTAATTAAATAGCATATTATCAGGATTGGCACTGACAGATGAAAACAAGATACAAAAGTAAAAGCAACAACACCAGCCAATGGCCACACGTTACGTATTACTGATGTTATACAGAAGCTACATAATGTATATTCACTCAACTTATAAGAGAAGGTACATTTATACATTTCCGATAAACTTTAATCTTTCACTCTCATTGAGTATCTAAGAGTAAACATTTATCATAAGTTCATAGTCCACAGCGGTAATACTAAATTCGCTGGATCATTAAGGTACTATAATTAAGAGATTCATATTTTTTTATAAAATCTATAAAAACAAGGTGGAACCTAACTATGAACTAGTATAGTATATAAAAAAGGATGAAGTAAGTATTTTGTCCTTCATAAAGAAGGTAAGGCAGTAAGGCACAGGGTGATGTGATGAGTCAACAACGGATAATTTTGGTATCTACTACTGCTAATATAACAAGATATTCATTTTTATTCAAAAAATTACAACTCCATAGCCGTTTCTCTGTATGGCGCCATTTTATAATGCATGGCATACATTGTGATTGACATCCCGGTATAATTTAGTAGCTTTTTGTGGTAAAAAGCCATTACATCAAAGTTTTTCTTTTCATATAACGTCTTGGCACTTTCATGACATTCAGTGGTAACAAGCTCAATTCCAACGAATCCCTTCTGACTGCAAAATCGGACAACAGCGTCCACAAGATGAGAACCAACACCTTTCTTTCTCCATTCTTTTTTGACAGCCATCCTACGCAACCATGCCCTAACGGCAGATTCATTATTCCTAGCTATTGCTACTGTTCCAACAATTTCTCTGGTCAAGTCGGGATTACTCGTATAAAATCCGTTCCAATTAATCCTGTTGAATTCAATTTCTGAAACGTACGCAGGCGGCTTGTTCCGATTCTCCGAAATGTACATGGCTTCAGCAACAAGGAAACAAGTTTTGTCTGATGACATGTATGATTTCATAATGTCATTTAGGTCATGATGCAGGTACTTCGCTTTGTAGAAATGCGAGCCCCAAATTCCAACATAAGTGATGACAATTACTATAGGCAGGGCCAGCGGGCAGTATTGGAACCTCATCCCAATCACAATGTACATCAAAGCAGCAACCATTACAACTGCTTGCGCAAAGGTTTCACGAAATACTGTCTTCATGAAGAAACGGTTGACCGGTTCTAATGTTCCTTGGAAGATAACCTGTTTGGCAGCAGCACAATCTTCCTGTCGGACAGATCGGATGACTATTATTGGTGATTCCATTTTTGAGACAATTAGGTAGAGGACAGATTTCTTCCTTTTGTTGTTGCAGATATTGGATATGGTTATCAGATCAACTTTTTCTTGTGATATCTAGCAGACGAAGGTCCTGAAAAAATGATGAGCAAAATCCTAACAACAATGCACCGGAAAACACTACTTTGTTCGGCCACTATGACATGACATAAATACCGATTTTAGGTAGTTGTAGTTCGTCGAGCCGTGTACATTCGGCTTGTGCATTAACTAACATGAGATTGGCTAATATATACAGCCTACTAACTAACAATAATAATATAAGGTTCTATTACATTGATTTTTGAGTACCCGATTACAATACAATGAGATTGCAGGAAACTACGTGCTATTTTTACGCATGTGTGTGGAAAACTTACTTTGGCTTAGCAAACGGAAGTCCTTCTTTCGGTGCACGATTACACGCCGCGGTACGGAAGCTTCTGTTCCAAACTCCAGAGTAGCTAGGATTATTTCGAGACAGCAAAACGGATGTACTGGATCGAAAAACTTGACTGATTCCAAATTTCATGTTCGAACAGCTCGCTTTCTTGGATACTCGGGAAAGTGCTTGTCACCGAAACCGGCTTTAATAGAAAAGGGAATGTATTTCTGAAAGAAACAACGAAAGAACGTAATAACGCAACGCGTTTTAAAACATTTATAGCTTCGATATTTTGATTGAGGTGGGCAGATTGACTTTTGTTCCGAAATCACTAGCAACAGCAACAAGTGGGTTTTACTCAGAGCACAGTTGGCGTGTTACAGGATAACAAGAAGACAAGATAACAACGAATGAAGGACGTGAAAAAATAATTACTGCTTTGTGCAATTTTGGAATCTGGACTGAGGATAGATAATCATGAAGGCCAAGTGTGAGTATAACGATAAACGAAAGTAATGAGAAACGTGATCATTCATAACAACACATACATCATAAATGCACGCAACTTGAAATCAAGGTATATTTCTCTGAGAAATTATTATCGTCACCTTTCTAGGAACTTCAATAGCTTAAAAGTGATGATAGAAAATATAATAACTATTAATATGACAGAGCATACCTGACTGCACAGTGTTAAGGTCATTAGATTTTGCTTCAACAAGTAAAGTTTTTTTTTGTATTTTTCTTTGCGAAGACTCAATTATTATAACCCATCAGCAACAGGGCTTGAGGGCTTGCTGCACGACACATTAATGGAATGGATAAAAGTAAAGTATGTATCACAATCACATATAAAGTTTGTGTGATTGGTTTGTCCAAGAGTGCAAAACAACCGAACCAATGAAGGTTCACTCAATTAGTTTTGGAGTCTTTCCATTCATGACATTAAAGTTTTTATCAAAAGTATTTACCATTATCTCCTTACGATGACCACCATGATATGGCAGTACTCAAGTAATAAGACTAAAAGCTTGCTTTGCTTTCTATGTACCAAAACAGCTTGAAAGAGCAAAAACATGAACGATACGAAAACACAGCTGAATGTGAGTGATGTATTCCCAAACTCCAAATATACCTGTTCTATGCTGCTGGATGGACTAGAGCTGAAAGAAGATGTAATTTTGTCCAATTAGCAACTCCAAATGAGTTCCAGCAATTCCATTCCATATGTCATTCTTGTCATCACAACTCATACACTCAGAGCCGGTTTTAAACCACAAACAACCACCGGGGTTTAATTACAATTGTCCAGGTAGAATTACAAGTTTACACAATTTTGACATGCTCTGTGGTTATACATACTACTAGTGTGTTGTGCTCTTTTTCGTTATAATACATAATAGGTACCGTAATTTTTAATTACCGACTAAATTAACTGCACTGTGCTTGCTGCAACGAAATTGTCTTTGGACCTAATTGGAGCAATATGACGCAATTAACGAAATTCCTTGGCATTGCACTACTGGCCGTTACCATTTGGATCAAGTTAATTGGTATATCTGATCCTAATGCAGCATATTACACGTTTGTTGTCCTTCCGTTACCGATCTGGGGAGTTATTGTGCTTGGGGTAAGCACAGTTTTATAAGATTGATGAGAAGTTATGTAACTTATTATACTTTAAAAATGTATTTCATCAGTTATAAATTGTATTTCGTCTTGTTATAGGCCATCTCTGCCGCAATCGTATTGTATAGAACGTTTACATTTAATGACTGCCCGGAAGCTGCAAAGGAACTGCTGGAACAGATTGAAGAGGCACGGAAGGATTTGAGGAAGAAAGGGATGAAATCGCTCTAAGCGCGTCGACAATCATCAGTCGTGTACAATAAATAAGGTGCTTGAGTATTTATGGATTCCAAAAAGGCAAAATGTGACAGGGACGAACCATCTTGTTCCAAACCCATTGTTGGCAGGCATTTGTTAATTATGGTGATAAGTCAGATTGAGTAAAGCATGTAATAAGTATTCTTTAAGTGAAATAATATAACATGAATGTGTTTATTTTCTACTTTTTACCTTCAATAACGGAAATATTTGTTGAAGGCTAATGTGTGAATGTATGAAATGCAGGACTGACTTATATAGAGGTTATAAACCTAATTTAATTTGTTTGCTATTTGGCAGTGGAAATAAAAATTTTATTTTTCGATCAAATTGTAATTGTGTGTACATCTATATGTATATTGAAATTTTCTGTCATATTTCTGTGCTAGAGGCACTTATAGTCTGGCATATTGCAGTGTAATAATTGCAGTTGTTTTTTACTGAATATTATCATTTTAATGATCCTGTAAATAGGTATATAGAATGCTCTAGAATGTTGATCAAGTAGATCCACTAATATTCAGAAAGTTTTCAATACTGCGGTTCTTACTCAACACAGTAATAATATAAATGTCAATATCCTAATCCAGCTAAATATTTTTATAGCAATAACCACAACAAGCATTAAAATGGACGAATGTATGACAATAATATATTAAGCTAATTTCGCTTTATTTTCATCTTTTGTGCTGTTTTACAGCAAATAGTTTTGCAAGATATAGGTATTTACAGAGTCGTGACGAAATATACATGTCCAGCAAACATTATGACTTTGGCTATGACTTGATTACATTTACACGTGAATGCAAAAATCAACTAATCTTAAGCGCATCATGATCTCGCTTAGCTTTGGTCGTTGAAAGCTGGATTAATGTCCTTTGATTCTGATTATCATTCAACTATCATAACATTCAAGTTGAAAACAATAAATCCAAGAGTTCATGTGTTAGAACATTTTAAAACAGTTGTATGATGATTAATCTGACAGACTCCTCTGGTGTGCGTGAATCTTCTTTTGGCTGGATTACTTTGTGAGTGATTAGGTTTGTATGTTTAAATGCCATATTTTAAAGCATATGTGAATGATTTCAATGATATGGTGAAAGCTCATTCAACACTCTCCTTACTTCTGTCCCGGAGCGATTTCTTTCATCACGAACTCTATTCTAGTCAATTTTTGAGCATTCAACAGCACTCAACATTGAATATAAAAATTATAATTTATTGTATAATGGCAAAAAATCATATTTTTCAGTTGTTAAGTTTCCTGTGCTCATTTTTTCTCCTTACGAAGGGCATTTCTGTAACAAATCCAGCAGATCTCTTTCATACCAGCTCACTTGGGGCATTTTACGAAGTTGAGGACGGCCAACTTCTATATGAATCCACTGCTCCAGTAATTTACACAGTGAGGCTTCCAAACTGGCTTAATTTTTTTATTTTGCCTGAAAAAGTCCAAAATTGTTCAGTAGAAACCAATCCCACTAAATCATCATCATCATGTGAAATTTATAAAGCCTTTAGTGAAATCGCCAATGCAATTCGCTCGTCCCTTCAAACAACTCCATTTACATTTCCAAGTGTCACTGAAGAATCTACGTGGGGCCTTCGTTGTAATTACATCAGCAAACATTTCTCGAGTTCATTTATTACTCCAGCAATTGTTCAAAAGTACATGGGATTCCTCCGTACTTGCTCAGATGGAGTAATCATTGAGGAGCCACTGATTTCCGACTTTTCCAAATTTCCCGATGCAACAATTTATCAACAACTTGACCAGTTGTGGAACTTGGAATTTTTCTCCAGATTTAATGAATCAACATTTCCTGAAAATTTGAAAACACTAGTGGAAGCAGTGGAAACAGGAGAAAGCGAATCTATCCTATCCTTGGGCGTCACAAGTTTTGTTACAGAAGCCATACGCTGGAACATGGCATTGGCTAAATGCGGCACAGGACACATACCCGACTCCATTATTACCCCTGAAATGTTCTATGAATCGTTACAGAAATTAAACGAAACTGCAGACGCTGCCGGTTTCCGGTTCGTAATTCCACCCAAAGAGACATTTCTTCCGGTTTATTTCAAGTCGGAGTTCCTTACAGACTGCAGTATCTCTGTTTCTCCCTCGGAGGAACATGACAATGGAAGTCAACATATGGATTTAATAGTACGAACACTAGTGCCCATCATTAAAAAAGACGCTGATTGGAAACATGTATCTGTAAAGTCCCTCCAATTCATTGCAAATAAAACAAAAGTTGTAATGTATCCAGAATTTCCATTGAATATCCAAGAAGAAAGTTCACGGTTTATTTATGACAACTCCTCCAAACTATTGTTCAGTTCTGACGCAAGCCTATGCGACGTAACTAAACCGGGATTTTGCCGTATACCACAAATTTGGGACGCAAGAAGGATAGTTAGATCCAACTGCCCAATGGAATTAATTAGTGATCAACTTCATCTTAACTCGTCCAATTGTAAAGAGCAAAGGGAAGTGCCAGCGACAGAATTTCCGGGCCTGCCCTTTATCGTAAAAGAAGGGAGTCACACCTTTTACTTGACTGGGATAAGGGATGAGTCTGTCGATTATGATTTATCTGTTACGTGTAGCAATGGGAAAATGAGCCCAGAAATCAAGGAAACTTTCTACTACATGTTTCCTGACGAAGGTGCTTTAAAAATCAAACTGGCTTGCGGATGCCTATTGGAAGTTATAAAATTCAACAAAGCCGTAATTCGCCCAGAGTTGGGATGCAGTCCAACACTAGATGTTTCCGTCGTGTTACCAGCATAGTATATTATTATATAGAAGGTTTTATTAGAATTAGACTTTCACATGTATTATAACAAAAATAAAGTCAAAAGTAAATATTTAAGCATTGCGTAATCATAATACAAAATTGTTGCATTGTCACTTTCTAAAACAAGCATTGGTCTCAATAGTTTTCAATCGTGTTCTGAATGAAATAAATCATTGTTCCCTCCGTCGAACACAACTTTTATTGGAGGATGTTTGTAGTGTTTATTCCTTAGTAAGTAACGCTTCCAATGTCTTTGAATGGTACTGGCAGCGTTGTGCTGTATTTTCCAGATTCTTGTCGTTGAAACCAACGGTAGTATCCTCTTTTGTCGAAACTGTTGCGCGAAACGGCTGTTGATAACTTTTTGAATCTATAATGATCAAGACGTCACACATTATTTATAAAAATATACATTACTGTGTGTGATTCTTTATGCAATTCCATATTCATACCTCTCCCATTTTGGAAGTATCTGCATTTCCCATCACAAACACAATAAGGTTTCGCATAACATCGTATATCTGTATGAGTCCACTTTGGTAGATGGGAATGTCTAAAGCGGTAATGGCAATCTGGTTTGGATACTTCATTCTTAACGGAGGTTCCAAAACGTCCAAAAATGGTGCTAAATATTTTAATTCCATGAACTGTGTAGCATCTCCATCGAATCTACAAAACAAGCAAAGTTATTCGGAGATTTTACATCAATCTGTCCGTTAATACAGTACAAAAGAATAGTCCATTTCATGCATGTCTCACATTGCCCATTTGTCAAGGAAGATGTCAATGTCGTCTCCAGTTACTAGAAAATCATCCTCCTCATTTACTTGATTAAAATTTTCCAGGATTATTGCTATGTACCTTCGACAAACATTACATCGATATTTCAGTTTAATTTAACTATTAACACCTGTAGTACATCCATAAAGTTGTACGTGTATGCTAAATATTTTACATGTTCACGATAACAAAGTTTGTTATGATCAAGTAAGTTACAACAAACGTTATTGCAACAGAACCGTGAACACAATCGGGTTGGCCTACGCCACCGCATGTTTCTTCAGCAGCACCGCAGTAGGTTTCCTTTGGCATCAGGGTACCCAAAATATCATTCCATCCTGCGACAGTTATTAATCTGGGTACAGCAGAATCATATTATTTTTATAGAGTATATTTCATAGAGATATAATCAAAATCATAAAGTTTTATGCTGAGCTGTTTGGTTTCATTTGTAGGATATCCTCTGTGCAGATTGATATACCGAAATAGGAGGAAAAACGCTCTTGGGAATGTTTCAAAGTTGATAAGCTCATCGAATGCGCCGCCATATCCAATATTTCCGAACAGTGACATGCCCAGAATGGAGTAGATAAACATGACCAAAACGAGTAATGCACCAACGTTGAACAATGCTGGAATGGATACAAACAAAGCAAATACCAGACGCCGCATTCCTTTCGCTGCCTAAAAATATATTTTAGAGTATTTGTTAGGCAGTAATCTTTATTTTATTGCTTATAGTCATTAAGATCATTCTGACCTTCATCAGCCGCATTACTCTTCCAACCCTTAATATCCGACACAGTCTTACGATCGAGGGATGAATTGGAAAGTTGTGACTGAGAAGATCCCCTATTCCATAGTCCACGGCAGAAATTACCAATATAATCAAATCGAACACGTTCCAAGCGCTTTTGAAATAGTAGTTCCCCAAACCTACCAGCTTCACTAGTGCCTCTGCAACAATGGATGAAAGTAGCAACGTATAATCTCAGAAAACACAAATACCTAATATATAAAGCAGAGGAAAGCTGGTAGGTGGACCCACCAAGAGTGTACACGAATATGAAAAAGGCATTCAGTGACTCCAAAAGAGCATCAGTTAATTTGCTATTTCCGTAGCCGTCACAGCACATCACAACCTGTAGCGTCATTAATTAGTTAATTGGGTTCTTAAACCCTGACTGCTGTTCATTAATAGCAATTACTACGGACAGATTTAGTTAAAAGTGCCTGCATATATAATTAAGCAGACATGCTACGCACCATGTTAAATACAATCACCACAAACATGACAAATTCAGTCCGTTGCGAATGTGCCAATTCAAAAAGGGCCAAGCGTGCTGGGTTCTTTGGTTTTGCAAGCACCACACGAGGCTTTTTACTACCAAGTTTCTTGATAGCTCTGTAGTACATCAATTGAGTGGGAGTCATAAGAGCTTCGTACAAATTTCCTTCAAACTATGGAACAGTTTAATATGTTTAGTGCTTCATTTTGAAATAATAGTCTACCTTGTATTAACATTTTAAAAATTCAACAAGCACGGCTTTCACTTGCCTTTTTCTTCAGCATATTGAAATTGTCTATGATCACCCCAATAAATAATTTCGTGGTAAGGAAGCCACCAAACAGACAGAAAAATCCAAAGTACATGTATGCATTAATGTCATAGTCTCGAAGCGGCTGCTGGTCAACATCACGGGCGTCGGTTCCTGATCTGATAACATCCATCCATCCCTCGAAAGTAGCCTGTTTGCAAAGAGACACTTATATGCTACAGTTATGTCAAAATCATTATAAGAGCATGCATTTTCAAGGGATTCAAATGTTTCATACAAGATACAGCAACGCCAAATACGCACGGGGTACTGTGTCAAAGTTGGGAAAACTGTTGACCCAAGAAAATCCGTGACTGTGAACTTTATGACAGCAGACTTGCTTATTTGGTGCAATCTAATGAAAATACAATGTCACTTTACGTTTTGGGCTTCCCAGAAATCGTACGTTATTTGTCAACTACATAAGGGTACTCACCGACGGATCCACCGTTTCTCCAAACTGATTCACGCATTTGTAAAAGCGTCCCTTGAAAAACTGGACACCCATAATAGCAAAGACGAGCCAAAAGACTATGCAGACGCAGAATACATTGAAAATGGCAGGAATGGCTTGCAACAGGGAATTTACTACAATCTTTAACAGTTAATGCTATATTTAAAAACGCTTCTTCTTAAAATATGCATGTATTTTCAAAAGTGTGCACATACCCTCATTCCTTGCCAGCGAGATATCGCTCTCAAAGGTCTGAGACATCTTAAGGTTCTCAAGGATTTTAAAGAACCCAACTGATCCATCATATCATCTTGATCGGTGCCTCCTTTTACTCTGACTAATATATCAGCAGCAAGTGATATAGTGGCAATAAGCACCACAATAAAGTCCAGAACAGTCCACGGATGTGTAAAGTATGCATATATTCCTTTTGCAAATATTTGCAAGAAAAATTCAATGACAAATATTACAGTGAATATGGCTCCAGAATAGAACAGCGTTTCATTCAAAAAGTAATTGTCATGCACGTAGACATCATCGAAGCAAAGCATTATACTGGAGCCAAAAATACAGGCAATGATGAACCACTCGAAATAGTTGTGGGTAACTAAACGAAGTACTTTCAGGCGCAGATTGTCAAGACAAGGAAGACTCCTGGAACCCCATAGCCAACAACAAACGCAAACTGGAATTCCATACCAATTTTCCCGAAAGCAAGGCTTTATGGTTAGTGGCGGTTTTTCCTCCTCTTCCAGTAACTTTGAAATTGTTGAAGCGAGATAGCTCGCTTTACTAGGACCACTAACCAAGAAAGCCCTCTTCTTTTGAATTTGCTTGATTTCAATGTATTTCCTTAAAAGTCGAATTGTTTTCTGCTTCCTTATCATCAAGATGACCCGACAAACCGCTTGTCTAAACCGTTCGTTTTTTAATTGAACCTCGTCGCTTCCATCATTTTCATCATATTTGGATACATTCTTAGGCTGATCCAACAGATATTCATCTTCCGAGTCATCAATGTAATTATTCTCGCCAACGGTTAAATATTTACGAACAACTTTGTAAAATCTCCATTTAGGATAGCGTCGTGGTATTTCCAGCTGCAACGGTGCTTTAGATGCATCATCTCCATCCTCTTTCTCATTGCCTATTGCTTTACCGGATTTTGGTTGGAGTGTAAAAACTATATTCATTTTGTCAGCTTCCTTAACCTCGGTCTCCTCTGGTTTTACTTTGCTTTTCATGAACCCTATCGGGAGTATAATTTTTCGCTTTGAGCTCCCTTCAGCATCATTGCCTTTGTAGAACCAGCCTTTTACCTTCCTCCAAATTCTATTCACGTTTCCCCGAAAAGTGTTTCCGCGTTCCCTTCGGTCTGCCATGACGCTTTTCTGTAATGTCAAAGTGCAGAGCAATAATTCGATACATAATTTGGAAATTATATATTTCATGATAATCCCATTTATAATTGTATCAAGTCGTCACGTACACTTAACGAGTTGATTTCATCAGCGTCAAATATGTGAAGGAGAAGTGCCAAGAATAAGTTGAGTATAATGAAGTTCCCAAAAATCAGCATCGGTACGAAGGTCAGCAAACACTTGTACTCTTCCCCTCTCTCCTGGTATGCGTCAAAGCACTCCCAAATCAGCTCTATCCACTCACCACTAACAACACGGAACACCATTAAGCAGGAATGGACTGCGGTTTGCCAAGCCCATCTGGGATAATTTGCAGGGTAGTAATCTGCTCGAAAGTTTATGGGCTCATATCCCGACCCGATGTATTGCATTCCAAACCTTAAATTGTAAGATACAATCATTATAATCTGTCATTTAAACATTAACTACTCAACATGAGACATGGGGCAAACTGAGATTGTCATCAACTAACTAACTGACATAATCAGTGACTTTGGTAAAGTTTCTCCCTAACTTTTCATTAATAAAATCGCGTGTAATTAATTAAATTATAATCTCTAACATGGCAAAGATGTAGATCGCAAAGAACAGCATCAACAAGAGATTAGCCATGTCTCCGATTGCACTGAACAAAATATTGAGGAGAACTTTCATAGTGTCCCATGCTTGAGCCAGGCGTAAAATTCGCAGCAATTTGAGCCCTCGAAGACCTTTATAGCCAATTAATGACTGCAAGATATTATCCAGAACTGATCCAATTACAACGAACAAGTCAAATTTGTTCCAGCCATACTCGAAAAAGCGTTGTTGATACGCCACAACTTTAAGCAAAAGTTCGAAACAAAAAATGTACGTAAAAATTTCATTTGACCAATATATGACGTAGTCCATCCAATATGGCTGACCAAAGTGATCGAAACAGGAAATGACTGTGTTTACGAAAATGCAAAAAATCATAAAATTCTTCCACTTCCAATCTTCCACTATTGGTTCCGTGGCATTACTCCAAACTGAAAGCCATGCTTGCAGCGACTCCCACTTATCTGGTGGTGTAACAACATTAAACAGCCAGTTTAAACAATTTTCAAATCAGTGTTTCGAATGGGTGATACATGTGCTTTAAAACGAACTTATTCTTGGGAATAAATCAAACTCTGGTTCTTTCACTGGCCGCTTAACGAATTTAGACATATCCTGAACGAGAAAGGTTTGGTCAAAGCCAGCCAGTCCAAAATTGCACTTCTTCCCATTCTTCAGTAATAAGCAATTTGAATCCTTTACATCGACCAGTTCAGCGTCACTTTCGCCGTCAAAAACTATTGAAAGAAAATTGCTACATAGGATATTATTGCGTTTTATGTTTCATTTCATGGTATGCATTAATAATATTTTGAAGCACTCACACATGAACTCGTCGTAGTATCCATCGTCCGGTATGGGAGTTCTGTGTAGATTCAAGTCATGCATTTCCTCCCTGTCACCTTCAGCCTTGTTATGCACCTGCCTGTACCTCCCTACCCTACTCAGCAACTTGTAAATGGCATGACTAAACTGTTGACTAATTTGGAATTGACCTTTAGCCATTTTAGGATGTGCAAACTCGTCTGCCTTAATCATCCTCAGCAACAGCTCATCCCTTTCTCTTTGCGATTTGTCATGAAAGCCCTCAAACAAGTGAAGCCGTTGCTGGTTCAAGTGCTCAAACTTGAAACTTGACATTTGCCTCGTTAAAGTCAAATATTTGGACACTGGTAAATTAACCTCCAAGCGGTTCACATCAACAGTGTTCTGTTCTTTATCATAACTTTGAGTGACTACGGCTAAAATTAAATTTAGCAGATAAAATCCTCCAAAGAAAATGACCACCACAAAATAAATGCTTCCCTCTAGCCCCACCGTGGACAAGGCAAACTCGTAAATTCTTTCCCAGTAGTCTTGATTCATCGTTTGTAGAGTTTGCATCATGGCCAGAAAGAAAGTGTCAAAAGAAATCCACCCATTGTTCGGATTCTTACTGTTTACAACCTCCAAGCAAATGAAACCATCTGGACATTTTCTTGCCGTTGATCCATTTCCACAGGGAATGGGTTCCGATTCCGGTGAATCCCTGTATAACCAGTTGTGCTCACTCTCCACCCACATCCCATACAGGGTATCGGTCATATGCGCAGATAGCCCCTTTGTGATTTCCGAGTAGTCTGGAACAAAGTCATCGTCATTGCTCACTCCTTTAATCCGAACACACTTTTGCCGGAACTTGCCAGCAAAGAACTCCATTCCGAGAATAGAAAATATCATCATTGTGAACAAAGTTAGACTCATCACTTCAGCCAACTGTTTCGAAGATTTCAGCAGCGCCGTAACTATCTTTCTCAGTCCTGGAAGAATGCTAATGGTCTTTACAATTCGAAGGACACGAAATATCCTGAGAAATTCAAAGTTCGTTCCCTCAAATTCCATATCAAAGTCGTTGGTCGTCAATAGCTCTGTGAACAGGGATATGTGGTTGGAAATGACGACAATAAAATCCAGTAAATTCCATCCATTTCGTAGGTAGCTCATCTTTTGAAAAAGGAATCCCTTTGCAACGATTTTCAGAACCATTTCCACAGAGTAAATTGTGAGGAACACCAGCTCAGCAATTGCTATGAACAAATCCAACGGAGTCTCAAATCTCTTGCCATACTCGTCATAGTCGAACCTCTCCAGGGATAAGGTTATGCAATTTGCAAATATGGTCATGATAATGAATTTGATAAAGTAGCGATGAGTCACCACTTTAAAGCAAAATGTTCTTATGGGGTGATCTGGGGCAAAGAGACCGAGAGAGTCACCCTTGTAAAAACGGTAAGCAACGCAGGGACCATTTGGCCGATACGAAAGCACACAAAATGTGTCATCATAAAGGAACGGATCAACCTCCTCCACCGGAAGTCCGTACCACTGTCCTGAAAAGAAAACCCCGTGCTCCTGCTTCAGCATTAGTGTTTGCTTCAGTTTCTTCGATAATGCGACATCAGACAGTGAATCATTTTTGTCAATGTTATCGTTGCTCGTTTGCCTCCTATATCCACTATATCTGTCATCATCAAAAGAGCTGACACTCTCATACTCGTCATCTGAAAAATTGCTAGTTTCGGTGAAACCATCTGCTTCCGACTCTTCCTCGGCGTCGTTGTTGGTTCTCCAAATGTCGTCCCACATGGTGAAAGTGTGTAAGAGAAGCTTTGTCATGCCTCTTCTTTTCTTACGAGTTTCCTTTGGGAGATCCACCCCACGCAGATCATCCTCATCAGAAGAAAGTCTGTAGTACTTTGAAAATCGTTCATCAGAATCGCTGGAACAGGATATGGAGTCAGAACAGCAACAATTGCAGGAGCAGTTGTCGGAGGAAAAACTGGTGCAACTGCAGGAATTGCTCAAGTTGGCGCTCTCGTGGCGGGATCTCTTGACGTGTTTCTTCTTCCTTGGTCTCTTCCTCTTCTCCTTTCTCGCCCGTTCCTTATCCTTTTCTACATCTTCATCCGTTTCGCTTTCCCATTGCTGAGGATGGATACGCTTAATGCTACGAGTTCGTGGAAGATCAGACTTTTTCTTGTCCATATTCCAAAAAAGTTACATATGCAAACATACAGTCCAACGTTATCAATCATGACATACAAGCACTCCATACCAAACTAAACAATAGTACTGGATCGATGCTGTCTTTGTTATCTATGTTGTGCTGATGGTCCGTTAATCTTATCAAGTTTCGATAACTACTTGGCTTTCATGAGAAGAGAAAGCAAAAGCATGCGCCAAAAATAGAGCTAAACCGGAAATGAGTGAAGATGCAAGGAGATTCAGTTGAGATGTGGCATACATACAATGAACACAATTTTTAAGTTATGCTACGCGTTTTATTTGTCTATGATAAGCTACGCGCTATACACAGGACTAATGATATATACATACTATAGTACATTAGTACATTATCGTGTTGGAGAGTATGAATGTTTGGAACAGGTAGCCGAAAGACAGTCACTTGGCGTGGTCGCCAATGGCTCGTCAATAGTTTTCCCTAATAACTGGTCACCATCCTTGGAAAACTTTTTTATACTCTCATACCGTGATTGTAGCTGAGTTGGAGTGCGTTTCATATCATCAAACTTCCCTGCCATATTTCGGTACTCTCCTCCGTGAGAGCGTTGTACGTTACCCATCGTCTTGAAGCTAAAATTGCTTATCGCTTTATGCACGGTAACCGCTGATGTCTGTTGAAATTGCCACTGCTGCTGATTTTGCAGTTGCTGCGGGTGCTGCCTTGGCAGTTGTTGCGGGTGCTGTTTATGGGGTTGTTGCGAGTACTGTTTTTGCAGTTGTTGCGAGTGCTGTTTTTGCAGTTGTTGCGAGTGATGTTTTTGCAGTTGTTGCGAGTGCTGTTTTTGCAGTTGTTGCGAGTGATGTTTTTGCAGTTGTTGCGAGTGCTGTTTTTGCAGTTGTTGCGGGTGTTGTTTATGGGGTTGTTGCGAGTACGGTTTTTGCGTTTGATGCGGCTGTTGTTTTTGCAGTTGATGTTGTTTCTGTTTTTGTGCCTGTTGTTGGTTTCCCTTTTTCGCAAACCTACTTAGCTGAGGCTCGGATGCGGCACCTTTAGCTGCGAAGGAATTCATCGAATTGCCTCTTGAAACGTTAAGGTTGGAGGCGGAATAGGAGGGTTTGCTAGGATTACTTTCTGTCTTGTTTTTCGTTCGGTTCGTCCTGTTGCTTTTGCTGCTGCTCATGAGACTTGTTTTACTCCAATCTGCGGTTAGGAGATCAGAAGCTGACATATGAGTGCTTGTCTTTGCTTTTTGCTTTGCTCGTGCTGCCAACGATCTCATTGCTTGCCTTTTGAAGCGTCCATGTAAGTTAACCAGCCTTCGTTTCAGGAAGCGTTTGCTGATATCTGATGCAGTCTGGTCCAGGTTGGAACCTCTGCCTTTGAGATGTGACTCGGTGTAGGATGGCCGTCGAATGCCTTCCAATTGAAAACGATATGTGCTTTTACGGCCCATATCTCGAGGTGTACGTTCTTCAAAAAGGGGCTGCACTTCCAGCTCATCTTCTTCCTGTAAATGGCAGAATACATTATTTAAAAGTTTTGTTACGGATCGTAATAATATGCTATTTAATAAAAAGCTTTCTAAATGCACATACAAGCCTTTGACTAACTCGTCCTCTCTTGGATACTTTCAATGTGCCCTCACGAACGCGAACACGATCATCTTCATGGTGCTCAACAATCCGAGCACCGTCCACTTTTACATTATCTTGTGTATTTTTTCGCCCCAATAAAGCCTCAGATGTAGTTTCTTGTGGCAAACGAAATATTCCCGAACCAACCCTTCCTCCACATTGACTGGGTGAAAATTTTCTTCTTTCAGTATTCATCGATTTTGTGGATCTCCTTCTGGCCGACTTGCCCCGTGAGGTGGGCGAAGAATAATCTACATCAGTTACCGACTCTTCTACCCAACCTGGATGTCTTACTGATATGACAGTGTGAAGATGTTTTTTCCCAAATCCATTTCCGCTTGAAAGTTGTGACTCTTGTAAAAATTTTGTATCGCTAGCTAACTGCGCCAGTGATGATACGTCGGCGGAGGCGGTTGTCTCGGAATCTGGATTATAGGAAAAGGTTTGTTCTTGATCCAAATCGAAATTCCATTTATCCTTTTCTGGAATGTTCTCACCGGATTCCGTCTTTTTTGCAGCATCAGCCAAAGCACTTTCAGCATGTTCTTCTTCCTCTGCCGTTTCATCCATCATGGTTTCTTCCTTGGATTCATCAATGCCATCAGGAATTAGCTCAACAATCTCTTCCATTTCGTCTTCGCTGGATGGAGTAAACAATGAAATAAAATAAAATTCCATCGCTGCAATTAGAAATTACAATGCGAATCGCCCACGATATAATCCAAAATACAATCCATAGAATAAACGGTTCATACGTTGGAGTAGTAGCCCTTGAGGGATTGACCGAAGGCAACGGTAAATGTCCAATTGTATCAAGATCCCTAAGAAAAGGATCCAAAACTGATTCTCGTCTGTAACGGGGCAATGGTTCTATAGCTCCTCTAGACCAACTGTCAAACGCCAAAGGTAACGGTGGCTCATCCGGTTTAAAAATTCTGTTAAGCTTTGGATCTACATTTGGTTTTTCTCGCATGTCTGGATCTTGCCACTCGGCTTCGACCACTCTAAGCCACGTATTCCTCAATTCAAAACTGACCGTTAGTGGTGCAGTGGTAATAAAAAATCTTTCTGCGCAGGCCGTCCATGCACATTCAAAAAAATCCGAAACAGCATGATTCACTGCCTCCTCACATGCCTTTGAAATCCGCTTTCCTTTTAGGCGGTGAACGTCCGAATTGTCATCCAAAACGGTTTGCGAATTCACTCGACTACCCTCTTCTGATGACTGATATATTTCCCCCATTGAAGTACCGAGAGGCTTCTTTTTCTTGGACATGTTGCGAGGTTTCGGCTTGTCCTTTTCTTTGAAAGCGCTTCTGTTACTTTTACCACCAGGGGTAGTTGTCCCATCATCTTGCTTCTCCGATTTCTTTGCCTTTGCCGCTGATTTAAGCTTTCCTAAGCCCTTGAGCATTTTTAAGTCAACGTTTGTCCAGTAAAATATCGTCGAAAATTATATGAATGAAAGGTCACATGCAGTGCATCAACTAACAAAACTCCAAGCGTCGTAACTTTTCGCAATCAATTCAGTGATTGTAATGCTACCGTTTCTTGCGTAGACTCAAACCATATAACGCTGTCCCCAAGATAAGGAAGCGAGTGTCATGTTTGCAAGTGATCATTTGAGACTGATACCCCATGGGTTATCATAGTATCGATAACTACTAGCTTACTGTTCTTCCCGCTATCCTTATCTGCATTATCATCAAAAGAACTTTCATGTTATGTCGATTTCAAGGAGTATATTTATCATCATCAGTCATCAATGGATCAATGCATACCAAGGAAGAGCAACGTATTTATTACAAAGTATGGATTGAATGAGCGATATTATGAGAATTGAAACATTCTTCTTTCTTTCATTGAGACTGCGAATCGAGAATTCGAGATCCACTACAGTTTTATGTTAATTAGAGTGAGGACTTGTGTGCCTTATTAGGTAGTATGTGTATGTGTATAATACTTTACCTATGCACATGTTAACTTTCTTCTCGACCTACGAGACAGAATAGAATCTAGTATGTAAGTACGTATGCAACAACCAAAGAAACTACCTATGTACAAGCAAGAAGCTCGACTTTCATCTTCTGGAAATGATTTTGTAATTGCATACAACATTACATGATCGGTGCTTGGAAAAGCAAACCACGCACTCAGGTATCTGGGTAGTAACATTCTTGTGTCATGTCGATTAATATTGTCGACAAACTTTACTCGAGCAATCGGCTTGCAGTCAGTCACTCCACAGTTTTTACGCACAGCTCGGTTTCATTGTCTTCCGTTCGCGTTCTTCTTGTCACGTTCATGCTAGTTGTTATGAATCGCAGGCAAGTCGCATTCATTCGCATTTGTTCCTGAAGAAAATCATATTTCCTTATACAAAATCAATCGCAAGAGTTTCGTAACAATTGTGCACTGTGTTAACCAATCTTAAGGGCTCCATTCGTTTCACCAGTGTCTCCGATCTAATAAGCAAGTTGTGCTGCTGAAAACATCAGTTTTTTGAAGTGATAATTTTCGCAAGAAATAACTATTTAGTACTTAAATTCTCATAATTAAAAAAAGTTATTTTTATTTCTAACAATTGATCAACAAATCAGCATTCGTTGTTTTTAAAACGTAACTGAAATAAAAGAGAAAATAAACAATTAAGACGTAACTGAAAGCGGAGCGACGTGTCAAACAGACTTTGTCCGGACGCATTAGCCCTAACTGCAAAATGGCTTCTACTGACGAGGGAAACAGGTAAAGGATCATTGTTTTAAATTTTAAAAGTACAGATAATGATTTATTAACCTATTGAAAAGCTAACTGAGTAATTGATATCTTTTTATTTTCATAAATGTAGCCAGATAATACGTCGCTGTCCCGAAAGGATTCTGGCCAAAGTTCTACAATGCGTAGTTTGTGGGGTGGAAAACTCCCCACTTGTGTTCGGAAGTTGCGAACAGAGAGGTCATTCAATTTGCAACCCGTGTTATACTGCATTTGTTAAAGAAATGGATGGGAATGTAGACGAGGTCGTTTGTCCAGCTGTAAGCCGTAGTGGAATGATGTGCGGGAGCAAGTTCATTCCATTGAAGTTGGATTCTGGCATTTCTGCGTACTGGCATTACTTTTTACGTCGCTGTGAATTCAGGTGCTCGTCGGCCGTTTATGGATGCCCATTCAAAGGTGCTGGTCCAGAGACCATGGAACATGAGACTGACTGTGAATTCGGGTACAACATTACTATCTCAAAATTACATCATTAATGTTAAATTGCAATAAAAGAAGGAATTATTATTTAATTGATGATATTTATACTTTAGTGAATTTCGACGGTGCGGCTTTGTCATACCAGAGACGAAGAAGTTGTGCGAAGCAAAGTTTCATTCTGCGGCCGAATTCATGAACCATTACGTTACTGATCATGGTTTCCCTAATGGCGCTTACCCAGTGCTTCGGATTGATGTACCACTGGAAGAAACGTCCTCTGAAAAGAAGGCGGACAGGGACAGTCGTGAAGAAGGGCTGACTACTGAACAAGGTAAATGCAAACACCGTATTACAGTTTTGTTTTAAATGTTCGAAATGCTACGACAAGTTCTCATTAATGAGATTTTTTAAATTTTAGGTGAACGAATCGTAATGAAGATATGCTCTTACGCTCCTGGAAAGTATTGCTTCATTATTGTTGAAAACTTTGAACGATTTCTTCGTATCTGGACCTCTGAAGCGGATGCGACTGCTGATACTAAAGTCGTTGTGCCTATCAAGATTACAATTCCTGCTCCACAACTTACAATGGTAAAAAATGTATGATTATTTTTTATATGTATTACTGTATTTCATTAAACTCATTCATTTTCAGTTGTCGTAAATAAACATTATTTCAATTTTTCAGGACGGTACTTGCGTCAGCGGCTCAATGTACCAATTCCTTGGACAAGTGGCGCCTTTTAAAACGTTCCATGTTAATGATGATGATGATACTACAGACTACATGGACGTACCAAAGAAATTTTTGCGACGGACTGCTCAAAATCAAGAAGATGGCAAGGGGTACGTCAGTTTGGTAATTGGGATCGGGTCTGTCAAAAGTAATGAGAACCCCAACAAGGAGATGCATCAAACTTCTCAAAAAGTTGAAGCATTTCCATGAAGAAGAACGTGAGATTTGGTAGTGGAGGTCAGGGTAAAGAAAATTAGCAACCAGAAAGAGATGATGACGATGTCCCGGTGTGACCTATGTTTTTTATTAGATGTAGATGATTGCTGGATTCGAATTGTTCAATTCGTAAAAGATTAATGAAATTCGATTAACATTATGACTTGTATTTTTATTCAATGAACTATGTGCATTATTATTATTTAATCATAATTTTGTTTTCTTAAAAATCGCTGTAATGAAATAAAATGAAATAAAGTACTTAATATAAACTTGATATGATTGCATCATCATGTATGATTGTTTGCGTTAAAAAGATAAAGTATCAGACAATAACACAACCGGATGTTGATGGCGTTTCTAATCCCCACAAAGTGAAGATGACTTCTTTTGCTTTCTTCAGTCCCATTCCATCGCCTTTTCCAGCATCTATGTAAACGGCACCAATGAGAGCTTCAATAAATTCCCCGTACCGGCCAAACCGTTGAACATTTGAGTTCATTTCCACATATTTGTGAATTTCAATTTCAGAGGCAATTCCATTCTGCTTGGCGTCAGAAATGTATGTCTTCCTTAAGTCAGTCATGCGTCCTGGTGAAGCGTCCGCTTCCCTTAAGAATAAATATTCAGAAATGACTGTGTAGAGCACGGCGTCTCCAAGAAATTCCAGCCTTTCATGATGAGGCAGGCTCAAATTTTGATTTCGTGAGCTTCCATGGGTCATTGCCTCCTTCAGGATCCTTTGATCGTTGAAATAGTATCCAATTTTACGCTCCAAATTTCGCAAATTTTCTGGCATTTTGAATATTGTTTTTTCTAAAATAAGGCATAGAGTAACAGTAAGTCTTTATTTTAGTTCAACCCTGAATAAATCCTTGCAAGTTTTATAGGTATATTTTAGCTAAAACACATTTTTTGCAGATTAACAAACCTTTTGATTTCCAAATATTTTTTTTTGTTCTGTCACGAAACAAAAATGTACAAGCTAAAGCGATTTCAGTCACCAGTGAGTACTGAACTAATTTACGAGTCCACTTGCAATACTTTTACCGAATTCGTTTTATTTCGTTTTGTTATTACCGAGTTGATGACTTCCTGTTGCAACTGATAAGCAATATGCGCATCCCAAAGTTGGTATGCATAACCGGCTCAGTCAATAACATGAATACGTTATACGTATTTACCCATGTAATCGACTACCAAGAACAAAATGCATATTCACAGACAAACAAAATGAGACTGAAAGATCAACTTTGTTGTTAAAACATTGATGTATTCATTACACCCTCATTTTGTTTTTAATTCTAGGGCGTACATTATATTTAAAATTTAATTTTCAGAATAGGGATAATAATGAGCTAAATACTGGCTTAAAATACAGCATGAAAACCACTATGAAATGAGACACCTGTCATTTATAATAGATGTACTGGAATGCGCATTCTTCTCATGGTATTGAAAATCATGAGCACATGACCATCAGCTGAATCTCTGTTCACTTCCATGTAACTTCAAGTTTGCTCCTCAAAAAATCTTTACTCTGTTGTACGATGAAATCTTATCTTTTGTGCACAGTTAATCCTTTGCTCTGAAAATTTGAATATACATACATATACATAAAAGCAATATATCGTAGAAACTGTCAAAATATACAGTACATAAGCTGTCAATTTAATATAAGTCTAATCTTAAAATTAATTATGGAAGCTGCAGTAAAACGGGCTTTGGGCACTTCTGTATTCAAACCCACAGGTGCAGGAGGAGGTGGATGTATATCCAAAGGATCGACATATTTAACTGATCAAGGAACCGTATTTGTGAAGATTAATCACAAGATTGGGGTACTGTGAGAAAATGTGATCGTCAATGAAAACGTCAGCATTGCTGACATTAAAGATCTGCAAAGGTAACCGTTCTTTGTAACGATGTTTTATAGGCAAAAGCCATGTTCGATGGCGAAAAAGTTGGACTGAATGCTATTACAGCAACTGAAACTATCCGGTGTCCAAAGGGAATAATGGTCGTATCAATTGACGATACCAATCCGTCGGCAGCGTTGGTCATGGAAAATTTGGAAATGGGCTACTCCAAAGGAAGTACCCAGGCTAAATTGGGAGAGCAATTGGCAAAGTAAGTGAAAACACAATGTTTTGCGTGTGACCACTGGGAAAAATCATTATATTTCGTGAGCGAAAAGTAATATTTATTGAAAAATAGTACTCTCAAAACGATGTCATGTCATTTACAATCTGTTTAGAATGCACTTACACAACAAGAAGTTATTAGAGACGACGGGAGCAGACCACTGTGGTTGCACAAGAAAATGTTTGTGAGCCAATCATAATGCATTAAAATCTTATATTTGTAAATGTAAGCATTTTTAACAACTCTAATTTCTTTCATAGCCGGTAGCGAAGAAATAGATTTCAGAAAACCTGTAACAAAATTTGGTTTCTACACGCCAACTTCTTGCGGATTCGTTAGTCAAGATAATACGTGGAGAGATGATTGGGCGGTATGTAACTACATAATATGTATGTATAACTGATCTGCAACTGAACCTGATATAAACTGAAAATCATTAATTTGTAATTTGTTTTCATGCAGACATTTTATGTGGAAGAAAAGTTGCAGCCAAATATTGACATTTTGAATAAAAAGGTAAACATTTAGTTGTTTAAACTTAAACTGCACTGCCGTGTGCCAGTCATTTAAGCAAAGAAATTTAAAGAATGTCATTTGCCATTTTAGAATCCAGATAAGCAGTTAAATGAACTGTGGCCTCGTTGCAAGTCAACAATTTTGGAGACACTTGGTAAACTCAATGATGTTGTTCCTGCCTTATTACACGGCGATCTATGGAGTGGCAATATAGCGTCAATAGATGGAGAACCTGGTAAGTTTTGACTTTTTGCTGCAAAGCTAACTGTTCATCCTCATCGGCATACAACTTTGTTTGTTTATATTATAAAGACACATAATAAATAGAAATCGTTTGTTCTGCAGTGATTTTCGATCCTGCCTCATTTTACGGTCACTCGGAATACGACTTTGGAATCGCAAGAATGTTTGGAGGTTTCACCTCTGACTTTTTCAACGCTTATCACAAAGTTATCCCGAAAGCTCCTGGGATTGAACAGCGTCTTGATATCTATGAACTGTACCACCACATCAATCATTGGTAATAATCCCTTTTCTGAACAAATCATTCCAAAGTTTTTATTGCGTTGTTGTTGTTTGTCTGTATTCTCTGTAGATTATGCATTCTGAACACTTTCGAATTTTGTAGGGTGCATTTTGGTAGCGGTTACAGAGGCTCGTCATTAGGTCTCATGCGGACAATTATCAACAGTTGAGTCACATTACGGGATGCTCTTTTGGGATCATTCCAAGTCTGAAAAGGACATTAATTAAGACAAGATCTACGTGCCATGAATGTTGGCTAAAATGAATGGCTTTGTTCGAAATACCTGAAATAACGTTTATGATTTTTTATACGTCTACGTCTCTCCTCGTGCCATCCATTATGGTAGGTTATGTAATTGAATGATATAAAAACACGTCTTGCGTCTGTGTAGACGACGAGCGAGGGAGAAAGTCACATTCCATCCAACCAATTAATGAAGT
Organism: Sinella curviseta; assembly: GCA_004115045.4. Taxonomy (NCBI): domain Eukaryota; kingdom Metazoa; phylum Arthropoda; class Collembola; order Entomobryomorpha; family Entomobryidae; genus Sinella; species Sinella curviseta. The sequence continues at coordinate 30,198,539 of CM023203.3, read as the reverse complement.
ATTTCTATTCCTTTCTGTCTGGTTCCTATATTACTCCAGATTTTTAATATGAAGTACATTCTTGTGTAAATGTGGCACTAAAATTAGGTAGCATTGGATTCTCATTCGTTGCTTTTCTACCAGTAATAAAGAAATATTGTTCTGTTCATAAGCAAAATTAAAATAACTGCGCATTATTTGCATGCTTGCATTCAGTAAATAAAAAAGCACATCTTCATTCTTGCATCCATTGTTCATAATTGGTACATACATACCTATTCTTTACATCCTATATAGGCTAACTGGCATTTATTGGCAAATGCATAGAACAGTAATTCCCGATAACTGAATCGTTTTATTTGGCTGTTCAAATTCGTATTCGTGGATGATTCAATAACATTGGTACAAAAATCACGTTATCTAACCCATCTCTCTGTAGATTCAACAAGCGCCAATTAATTTATTATTACGTTAGGAGCACTTTTCTAATTGCAGCGGCTTGGAGTATATTGATAGTTTAATAAAGTAATTAAATTATAATGTTCAAAACGCCAATATCAGTTTAATAAATTGGTGCAACAAAAGGAAACATTTTGGGACAAGGTAATAATGCTATCAATCATCTCATACCATATTTTTCTCCTCTTTTCCTTACATCGCGAATTCTCCACACGTATTTACAGTTCTTCTGTGCATAAAAGAAACAAAATGACTGTGTAACGTAACCTACAAAATAAATACCTACACCTACTCTCTCCCTCACCAGACCACGCGACGTTTCTTGAGTTTTTCTGTGTCTTGATAATAAGCCCAATACAAAGTCGTCAATCAAAAGTAAATTGCAACAACAACAAAAAGCACAGTTTTTTATTATGAAGTTAATTAATAGTTATTGAATAAGACTGAAATAAACATTAATGTCCATTCGAAGAATAGATTGGCCGTGACAGACACGAGCTCGAGTTGAGTTTAATGATGCTCAAATAAATGTGCATGCATCATTTCATTTCGTTAAAGAACATTCCGAAATGTCTTGGGGCATCACAAGACTGATCATTACAAACTGTTCCAAAACATTCATAAATATCTTATCTTAATTTTCTTGTTTCTCGTTTACGAATTCTTTTCTGACCGTAATTACCCACGTAAATGCGCATAAAACCTATGTAAACTATACAATTTCAAGGATGTTAATTTAAGGAAAACAAAAGAGAGACATTTCAGCCAATAGCAGAAGAAACATTACACTTTTATACTTAAAATCTTTGGTAATAAATCGTACTGTGTGTTGCACACAACGGAACAGACGTTCCTCCGCATTCCACATAACCGTATATACTTTCCACACACGTTATGAAAACAGAGAATAGAAATTTTTCCTTTTTTAATATTCTTAAATGTACAGAATATCTATGTAGTAGGAAAATGTTTTCCGATTGAATTTTGTGTTCTTGATCTTTCTTCATCAAATTACCACACGTTTATTACAGCAGAAGTAACGCTGACGTTGATTTAACCAAGACATTCATTGGAATCGTGTATGTCTTTAACTTTGCACACAGGAAGACAGGCAACTGACACCTGTACACAAAATTATAACAATACATATCATGTAACCCATCGTATATTTATTTAGGGATCCCTATACATCTCCTCCACGTTTCTAGCAAGGCTAACTCGTAAAAAACGGAAGCCCAAACATAAAAACAAATGGCTAATCTAATCAAGCCAGTAGACAGTTAACGTGGAGTTATGTGGAGCACACAGACGGTGAAAAAAGCAAGCTATTTAATTCTACAGATCATCTCTACAAACAACTCACAGTCAGATCCTTTGGAGCTCTATTGTGCTTTGTATGTGTATAATGATCTTCTAATTTCATCCTTCTTCATAAGAAATCATGCTTTTTATTAGCCGACACAAAAGTAGCTACTAGCTAGTACAAAGTCAACGTAAATAATATTAAAGGTTCAACAGCAGTAAAAATCATTCAGAATCCTTCAATGGTAATGTATACATAACGATACTGCAATCATTTATTTTGAAAAGCTTATAAGCTTGTGTTTAACTGCCTTATGCTTGACTGCTTGACTAAAAGAAAGCTATTATTTTACGATATCTTTCTTTGGCTATAATAATAATATATATTTTTATTCGACAATCATCACGTACATATTATACGTAAATACGTACCTAATGCATATTCAAAGTAAGTAGAATACGTGGCGACAGTGGTGATGTGCTTGGTTTTATTTTGCTGGTTTTATCATCTTTACAATAGCAAAACACAAGGGCGTGCATAAGTCTTGCTCAAAAGCTCCTCATCGAACAAAGGTATTCAATATTATTAGTTTCAATCAAATCAAAATAGCCATCTGCAGTATTCAAGATTCAACCCAACAACAACAGCAACAAGAAGCCTTATTAAAATTCTGATGACGTTGTGTGGCAATTAAACGTTCAGCAATAGAGCACAACTAGCGCTCGTCTATATAATAGCGTCTTTTATTGTCTCTTCTTTTACTAGTGTACCTACATAATGTATGTACATTTACGTGTGTACACATTTTTCTGGATCAGGATTCAGAGTCTGAAAACAAGCACAGTAGTATGCTTTTTCGCTTTGTTTCTTTTCAGTGGTCTGTAGTCTGTATATGTTCTCTAATACAGCGATTGCGATTCTGTTACATTAGGTATATTTTTTTTGCAACATCGCTATTTAGCCGCGCTGCTGCAGAGAAACAACACAGCGTTGTTGTTAGCCCTTTGTCATCTTAACGTACCTCATCCTCTATTCGAAGTCACTTCCTTCCATTCTAATCTAAATATCCATTCTCTGATCCGAGAGATTTAAATTTGAAATGAATGCGATGTTATCCTTTTTGTTTTTTCCCAACTTTAAGGAAAACGGTAAAGGTGCACTACTGTGTATTATAAATCGGCTGGGGCTATAAGCCGGCGACATGATCATAATAATAATTTTTCCTTTCACCGTTTTGCTACTAGTTTTCGTTTGCTCATGACATATCATCGTCGTCATCATCAAAAAAAAACAGATTGTGCTTCTTAACTACCTCATGTCCTCCTGTTGTGGATACAATTTTGCTATTTTTCTGTGTGTAATCGTATATACCATATAACAGCCGCCTGTGGATACCACCACTTTCCATTTTATCATATATGTACACTAAGGGAGCAATTTAACTTTTGGAAGCAGTAAAAAATTCCAATTGTTTTGCAAAGCTGCGTATACTTGAGGAAGGGTAGTCAAGAGGGAGATCAAGACAGAAAAGCAGAACAAAAGTAGCAGTCGTTGATTCAACACGTACGACATGCACCCTTTCCCTGACAGAATAATAATATTATCTAAATAAAAAAAGTGTGCACAATCAACGAAAACTAATACAGAAAATACACACGTGTGTGCAGCGAGGAAAGAACTACATTACAGGCTATCATAATCCCATATCATCAACCGTTTCCTGTACCCACTATTTTCGACTATTCTATATTTTTTTTGCAGAGTCTTTTGCAATTTAAGATATCATCGTAAGTAATATGACTTTCGCATTCATCGTTGGTATTGTACCCCTCTGCTTTTGTGTAAATAAAGAAAGAATTCACTCATTCAAATAAACTGACTGTTTGGGAATTTGAGATGGCTTTTCTTTCTTTTCCTCTCTTTCCCATTCTCTATCTTTTCAGTGTCTATCCATATTGTTGATACAACAGTGCTCAGTATTCAGTATTCCGGTTATTAGAAAAGTTTATTTTGGCAGAAGCTACAGGATTTCTGCCTTTTGTTCTTCTTGGTGGTGTGGTGAGTGGTGTGTGTGTGTGGTGGTTTGGTTAGTGATGATGATGAAGGAACTCAAACACAAAATACACCGTTCTTGTACGTGCGTGCATGATTTGCTCATATGAGTAGTACGGGAGCGAGAGAGAAAAAGGAGCAGCGGAGAAAGTAAAGAAAAACGGAGAATAAGGCTGCAGTCGTTTTTGTAAGCCCCCTCAACTGAAATCAAGAAAAGGCAGGGCAGAAAATTGAAGACAAAGAAAAATTATTGTTAGTCTTGAAAAAAGTGGCAACGGAATAGAGGAAATTTGTAAAAAGGAAACCTGTCCAAGAAAAAGAAAGAAAGAAAGGATTATTCCAGCACCACATCACACTCACTCTATTTCTCATTCAACAATACACTACTGCTTACTACTAGTTTAGTATTTAGCACAGTAGAAGTAGTAGGAGCAGTGATTAAAGACAAGAGATTAGAGGGGAAATTAGGCGCTTTGCTATGTGAATTCGGAAAAGTGATAAGAAGAGAAAGGCAAAAATAAAATAAAACTTTTCTGATATGATTGTCGGCAAATGACTGCCTACAGCAATTGGATAAAAAAAGTTTGCTCCTATGAAAGTGCATAATTTTATTACATGAACAACATATACCTACATGAATATTTTTGTAAAAAGGAACTTTCTCGACAAACAAGAGTGTTTGCTTGCATGCAAAACTTAATTGCTCAATTTTTTCTTCTTTCATCTCCACTTTTCATATCACATGGGTACGCGGCTAATGCACAGAGCAAGAGCAAACATACATGCATTACATAAATGTAGTACAAACAGAAATAGGGACACAGTCGACACAGAAGTTGTATAAAACCGTGTGAACTGGGTGACTGGACAGGACATAATCTGTAATGTAAGTTGTTTGTAGTTCACAACTTGTAACTTTTTCTAATTGTGTAATTTTTCTTCATAATAATATTTTGACTCAAGAACAGTTCACATGCAAACACTTAATTTCCTATATACCTATATAGATATATACATGTGTGTATAATGAATGTACTGTGGCGATGTGTGGTTTTGGTACGTCCTCATTCAGTCTATTAGTAACATTTGAGAGAGTAAAAATGCAGGAAATTATATTGTTCGTTTCTTTCTCCGCAAAGATTCAATGTCCCTAAGCAGTGATTTGTGCTATTATGTTGGGAGAACATCACGTATAAACTGAATAGATGTGTGCACGAGTTGCGAAATTACCGTTTTGGGAGTTTGTGATGGACTGATTTGTACAGCTTTGATAATTATCATGAAGCAGTTAGTCACAACTTGCAATTATAGTAGTTGTATAATGTTATGTTTGGGGGTTGTACAATTTTGTGCGTTTATTCCGCTTTGGAATTAAATAGTTTTGTCACAGGTTTTTAATTATCCACTTGGTTTTTTCCTCTAAAATGCAAATATTTTTTACTGTTAAATAAATTCTCATTTTAAATAATATTTAAACATTATCATGGTTCTTTCACTGGGTAATCTGGAAAGTGAAGCTGCAGAAATGTTGGATTTGGGGCGACGTGATACTGTAGTGGGCAGAAGGAACAAGAGTAGGCAAATGAATGCAAGTACAACACACTGGATAGTTTATACAGGAATTATAGTTTTAGTGTTTTGTGCAAGTAGTGTAATCGGTAGTAGTGAGCAAGTTGATGAGGGAGAACTATCACTGTCACAATCTTCAGAGAACCAAGTATTACTGTCCAGGGATGAAGATGCAGCGACAAGGCTACTGGATAAAATAGAACAGGAAGTGCACGCGGAATGTCAGAACCATGTCATGCGGGGCTGGATGTATGCAACTAATATCACGCAGGAAAATGCCGAGGCTGCGGTATGCTCGAATTAAATATACATTATTTGCCTTAATGTGTTGTTGACATTTTGAGTTCGTTGATACAATTATCCATTCAACTTTGGTTAAAAAGCAGGAACCATTTTTATCAATTATACCATTGGGGTGACGTGAGACATGTAATGGGATGGAACCATGCGGCGACTGAATTAATATAGCCACTGATTTCTTTGAAACGCTAATTAATGGTATTTATTGTATGTTTTGGAAAGGCCGAGGCTTCCATCTCCTATTCTCGTTTTTGGAAATCCACTTGGGAAGCTATACGAAAGTTTGATTGGCGTTCTTTCCGAGATCCAGTTGTCAGACGCAAGTTTAAGCTTATGTCAGTTCTCGGCTTGTCCATACTCCCAGAAGACAAGCTACGCAAGGTGTGCTTTTGGAATGAAAGTCAATTGGAACAAGACTTTTCCATTTATGGAATGAATTATGTATTTTTATTCTAATGTAATTTAGTACAATGAAGCAAAACAAGGGATGGAAAGAATCTATTCCACCGCAAAGATGTGTGCATACCGTGATCGTTCCACATGTAACCTAACTTTGGAACCTGGTAAGTTGTGTGTCAACGGCACAACACTCCTCATCAAACTATAATTGACAATTTACTTTTAAGTTGCTGTCCTGGATGAAAATCTACTTTTTCAATGCTTTTACTCATTATCAACGCGATATTCGATTTACTTCAATGTATAATACTACAGGCACAATGTGATGATGTGTCACACAGAGCTAACGGAAATTTTCAAGCAGAGCCGGGATCCCGAAGAACTAAAATTTCACTGGAGCCAATGGCGAGATCTGTCGGGCAAAAAGATGAGGAGTAATTTTATAAACATGATGGCTATCATGGACCTCGCAGCAAAGATGAATAGTGAGATGACACGTGCTATAATTTCGGCTAAATAAATCCCATTCTTCCGCAGAGTCAAATTTAACCAAATTTTTCTCGGCATGATTTAGATTTCTCGGACGCTGCAGAGTACGATGTTAGAGCGTATCACTCCAAAACTTTTCGGGACGATATAGAGACAATATGGCAGCAGATGAAACCGTTTTATGAAGAACTGCATGCGTATGTTCGATTTAAACTCAGGAAATTTTACGGAGAAGATGTGATACCGAAACGATTGCCATTACCAGCACACATGCTTGGAAATATGTGGGCGCATACCTGGGAAAATGTATACGACTTGGTGATTCCATACCCAAACAAATCAGCTATTGATGTGACGCCCAAGATGCAAGAAAAGGGATTGACTCCTCTGGACCTCGCCAAAATGGCAGAGGATTTCTTTGTTTCATTGAATCTTTCTGCGATGCCTGAGGAATTCTGGAAAGGTTCCATTCTGGAAAAGCCAAAGGATCGAGAAATCGTGTGCCATGCAAGGTCACTACCAAAACTATGACATTTTCATTTTCAAGTACCATTCATTGTCGTATGTATAATGCTCTAAATTTATTTCTCATTTGGTACTGAAATATTGTTGGGGTACCTGCAGCGCTTGGGATATGTGCAACAGGAAGGATTTTTGGATAAAACAATGCACGCATATCAATGAGGAAGATTTAATCACACTTCATCACGAAATGGGTTTGTTGTACTGCCTATTGGTAGTTTAAAAAGCAAAACTATTCATAGCAATGATTTTTCCTACTTATATCTTACAGGTCATATTCAGTACCAGATTCAGTACAAAGACCTACCAAAAGTTTTTCGGGATGGTGCCAATCCAGGCTTCCATGAAGCGATTGGTGATCTGATCTCAATATCCGTTCAGACGCCCCAGCATCTTCATGCTATTGGACTTTTGGACACTGTTGAAAATGACTATGAAGCGGACATCAATTATTTGCTGAAGACGGCCCTTGTAAAAATAGCATTCCTGCCCTTCGGATATCTGATGGATCTTTGGAGGTGGGACGTGTATACTAGAAAAACCTCGCCAGACGACTTGAACTGTCATTGGTGGAAACTTCGCGAAAAATATCAAGGCGTTTCTCCTCCCGTACAAAGATCCGAGAGTGATTTTGATCCAGGCAGCAAGTATCACGTTGCTTCAAATTATGCCTACATCAGGTTCAATTTACCATAAATTACATAAATGCATAATTACAATCTAATTTAAAATTCTGATACTAAATTCATTTTAAAATCTTTTGAAATCTAGATACTTTGTCAGCATGATTCTCCAATTCCAGTTCCACGAGTCTTTGTGCATTGCAGCGAAAGAGATTAGTCCCATTTATGGGCGAGGAAAACCGTTATATAAATGTGACATTTATCAGAGCAAGGAAGCAGGAGAAAAGCTGGGGTAATCTGCATTTAGTCGTTTTTGCAACGCTCCAGGTAGATAAAATAATAACTATAATTGTTAATTGTTTTGCCGATTTATACTTCCAGAGCAATGCTTCGAATGGGAGCCTCCAAGCCCTGGGAGGACGCAATGGAAGCAATCACGAATGGAAGGTCAATGAGTGCTCAGGCAATGTTGGACTACTTTGATCCTCTCATGAAATGGTTGAAAAATCAAAACAGGAAAAATGGCGAATACGTTGGATGGATTTCACCGGAAGAACCGTCCTGTGTGAAAACAACGGAAACAAATGATGCAAGTACTACCGACGATCCTCTTGGGTCTACATCGAATAATGACACAAGTTCTACAGAAGCTCCCCCTGTATCACAATCAAGTAATGAGACGAGCTCCACTGAAGCTCCCATGCACAACACCACCAATGAACCAATAATTTCAAATTCTTCCAATACTTTCAACAACTCACATTCTTTGTACAATGGAAACATATCTTTAACTCTTTTCATAATATCAGGATTAAATGTTATTGCCATGCTGTACCTTTCTTCCTCACTTAATTAAAGGCTTTATTAAAAACAAAATAGGATAAAAGTGAAAGCCACCTGTTTAAGCGTGTACGGAGTCTATAACGTCGTAACGTATTAATAATAAAATGTTAACCAACTGTTAAAAGTACGTGTATGTAAAATGTTGCTAAAGATGTTAATGAATATTGATAAATAAAGTTGTTTGAAAAACTTGTGTCGTGTTGTGATTACAATGCATCATGGCGTGAAAATGATTTTTTGCGAAAAGACAGTTATTCGAAAAACTGGTTTATTGACCACGTCATCAAAAGCAAACAATTTCAAAAAATTAATCTTAATGGATAGTGACAATTTATTTCTTTGCTTTTGGTGCGGATCCTGGGGCAGTTTTAGGTTTCTTAGCTCCAGCGGCGGCAGCGTTCTTCTTCCTCTGCTCCTTCTTCTTGGCGGCACGCTTGTTAAACCTTTCTATTCTCGCCTTTAGCCTAGCGTCTGCCTTCTTAACCTTATCAGCCTGTGCCTTCTTTGCCTTGTCCTTCATGGCTTTACGAACTTCCTCTACCTTAGTTGGCTTAGGGGTCTTCTCCTGTTGACAAAATACAATGAAATTAATTCTCACAAAAATAAAGTCGTACGCGAAATTACTACTGGTGTGTAGTAAACCTAACTCAGAACTTCAGTAAAATCATAGAGTTCAGAAACACGGACCTGAAGTTTCAAAATCATCACTGTCAGGTTTTCTGTATGAGGTTTAATTAAAAAATGACTTACTCCCTTAGCAGCAGACTGTCTCCTCCTCTTCAATGCCTCCTCACGAAGAATTGCAGCACGCCTGGTGACAATGGCGTATGGGTTCAACTTGTTCATAGCCCTCATGTTCTTCAATGGGTTAAGTTTCGTCTGGGATCTTACAACACGCTTACTGAAATTTAACAGATACCATTATTATTAATATATTTTCTTATCAAAATAGAATTAATTTATAAACTAATATTTGCAACATACACTGGTGCCCTAATCACTTTTTGAATTTCCTCCGACTTCAACAAACGACCAAGATCCGTGTTAGACATGGTGGGCATGGGAAGATTGTACCCACTTTTCAGCACAGAATCCTTACGCCAGGTTCCATACAGAGAATCCAATTCCTTAAACGCAGACTCGGTCCAGATGCAGAAACGACCAACGTGACCACCAGGGGCCAACTTCAACAAGTTCAACTTATGAACGTCCAAAGTTTCCACTCCCGGGATGTTACGGAATGCCTTAGACAATCCCTGTAGAGCAAAATAATCAAGACACATGCTTAACAAATTGAATAATAAAAAGTCACTTTATGTGATTTTATCTGTAAATCAGAACTTCGTTCTAATCAAAGTGTTCATAAACACGGACCGAAGTTTCAAATCATCATAAATGGTACAGTTATTTATAAAGAAAAATAGAAAGCTTGACTTTCATGAGAATAATTACCTGATCCTTGTTGTAGATGATCAATGGCCCCTTGCGTTGCACACGCCTGCGGTTACGCATCTTTCCAACTCCAGCACGATTCCGTTGGCTCTTGTAAACCTGTGAAAATTGTTAAAAGATAAAATTAAATAGTGTGACACAAGATGATTTGTTTAGTCATAGAATAAAATATTTTAATATTTATGTGCTCAGTGAGGGCAAGTTAGATCTCATCGATTAACTCATAATAGCGTATAATTTTGGTCATCATGTTTAATTTTAATTTTAGAAAGTATAGAGAAAGACCCATTTTGTGCAATTTTACCTTTGCGATGTCATTCCAGATTTTCAGACGCTTCAAGAAGATGACAGCCTGCTTAGTCTTGTCATACTCCTGGACCTTGTCAGTCACCACAAGTGGAAGTTCAGCTGTTTCACCGACCATGTGTCCCTTGGACATAACCAAAGCTGGAACTCCAGAAGCAGCAATGGCCGAGCAGATCGCATACCGCTTTTGATTGACGTTGATCTTGCGGTGCCACCGACGCCAAGTTTTAGTTGGAGCAAACATGCGTCCACCACGACACATGTTGCCGAAGGCACCCTGACCGGAACGGTGAGTACCACCTCCACGAACACGGGGAATACGCGCAACGGCTCTTCCAGTTCCCCAAGATTCGGCACTGGTTTGATGACCTACGCAAATAATCAAACAAACACTTTCGTTAGTTAATCATTCAAAAACCAATATATATTTTTTATACAGTACATAAATGTATGGTGATTATGCCCTTTGAAGAACCATAAATGGGTACTCAAAGAACGTTAGATCAGCAGCATTTATTTTGCACTTTGCAAGGACGTAGTCAACACATTTAAATAGGTGACGCCACGGGACATAAAGTGCCTTACAAACTACTCCACTTTCTTTCAGTTGCAACCTTTAAAAATACTTTTGTAAAATTCTAACAATTATCATCATGACTCACCAGCGTCGACGTTCACAGCGTAAGGTTGACGCGAGTTCTTGGACATGTTTTGATGAACAAAGTTCACAATGTCCGGACGAATGGGGGCCTTGAAGACCGCTGGCAGAGGAACATTGTTCCCCGTTGTAGCGTTCTTGTCATCGTGGACACTAATCAACGGTCTAGCCAATGCAGCAGACTGAAATCATCCAAAAAATTAAACAAAACAACAATTACAACTCTACTTCCAAATCATTTATCACATTCCAACAAAAAAAAACTAATCAAATGTTACGGAATGGTCTCAATTTTTAATTAACTCCACAATTAAAAAGCCTACTCGAGACTTGTCTAAAAATAAAAACAAAACGCCGGAGGAGCAGAAGAGGAATCCCACTCACTTGACAGAACAAAGCCCTAACCTACTTTATTTTAACGACCTACACCATTCCATAACCAAAAATCACTGATAAAAATAATTAACTGCTAATTGCTGTTAAACCGCACAAATTTCCTTACCATTTTGAAATATTTTTCGCCAGTTAAACAAATGTAATTACATGAAGCAGCCTAGTGCTCCTTTTCTCCCTTGCTCTCAAACGCAATGCAATGGACTGCTTTCCTTTCCTCGACACCGCATATTGTCCTCTTGTGCAGCTTGCTGCTCTACTCTACTGCCTGCATGCTCAAAAATTTGGATTTGGCAGCCCTCGACACCCGTCCCATTCAATGGCTTTGCTGACTGCTGTCCACGAGGATGTGGTGCTCCGTCCACCAAACCCCTCACATTTTTGTGTGCGGCGAGAGCGGCCACGCGCGTGGAAAACAGACAGCAAGTTAAACAGGAGCTTGCGGAGAGTGCAGAGATTTGTGGCGGGGCATTGCGCGACTCTTATGGCTAGCAAATTTGATGCTGGTGTGAGGAAATTTGAGAATGAAATTTGCGGCAAACAAATTTAGTGTTTAGAGTTGTTGTGTTGATGTTGTTTGTTGGTAACATGTGATTTGTTGTGATTGCCGGAATCCTTTTGTAGTTTAAATGGTCATTAAACTGAAAATATTTAGTGATTGTGTTAAAGTTTGAAGACAGTGTCAGGTGGAAAGATAATTAAAAGTAATTGGGCAATTAAGGATTGACGACGTTGATTAAAAAGTTTGTGCTGTCTGTGAGAGTGACATTAAATATTTTAATTTTTTGGCGTTGCGTGTTTAGTGAAAAATATAGTGACATGCTGGCGTTAGTTTCTGCCAGCAATGGACCCATTGCTGTGTCAAATTCGATAGTTGTTGATGCTCTGCCGTATATTGATTCCGAGTATGAGGAGCCAGGAATGAAGGAAATGGTAATCACTGTTTAATTAAATCAGTAATCATTTTTGTGTTGTACTTGTGTAGTTACTGATTAACGGTGTTTTTTGGTGACTAATTTCGTGATAATGTATTGTATTTTGGTAGGTTCAAGCAATGATCGAAGAGGAAAAGAAGCGGTATCGACCCACGAAGAATTACCTGGAGCATCTTCCTGCCTTGGAGCTTCATAAATTTGAGGTATTTTTTATATTTCTTGCACAAGGTTCAAATTTCTTGTCTCAAATTTTACAGATCTTCCTATTTCACATGTTTTGCAAAATTACAGTTATGTATTTTCTTTGGTGTATTGCAGACTGATGTAATGAAAAAGGAGTTCGAGAGATTGGCACAACGAATTCCAATGGAGGTTTTAAGTATGAAACGTTACGAACTTCCACCCCCTCCGGCAGGAAAACTGACAGATCTATCAGCATGGAGTGAATGCGTGGATAATTCCTATGCTCAACTAGAACATCAAGCAACGAGGTATGGAAGGGATATTAAATTAATATCATATTAACTGATAACATGCTATCGATCTTTATGGTTATTTAATTCCAATGGATTTAGACGCGTTTGCTTGTCAGTGACATGCCAAAACAACTTATAGCACCACTAACATTTGTTTTTGTCTTCCCCTTAACAGAATAGCCAATTTGGAACTAATGGTGGACTATAGCTGCGAAGCGTGGAAATCTTACTTAGAAGTCCTTACACGTATGGTCACTCAAGCGCAGAAGCAACTGGCTGATCTCAAGTGAGTCATAATTATAATTACATGAAAGCAAAATGTCAATAAAAATATGTCCATTCATAAGTAGCCTTCGTACCACACGCTGCACGTTCAAGCGTACAAATTGTAGTTTTAGCTTACTCATTATACGTCTTAGAAAGGAAAGTAACTATTTTGGCACAGATTAATTAATGATTGACAGATGAAGTTAAATTTTCATTTTTAAAATATTGTTTTATTGGAGCTTTAGGTGTGTGATTTTCACAAACAAATTACTGCTAACTGAACTTCATTGCAAATGGATAAATAAGTCAAAAGTCAGGCCTTATTCATAACATACAATTTGATGATAGAATAGTTAGAATAGAATAGAACGTAAGTGTGTGTTCATTAAATACATACCTAGTTGGGGGCGAAGCAGTAATTTGGTCTACTTTCAGATCGCAGGAGTTTATGTTTTATGGGCATACTTTGTTTCCTACGAATTACAAATACTGATTACTCCATGCTTGGATTAGGTAGGTTCTGCAGAGTTTGAAACATGCATAAAACTTATCTAAATAAAAAATTTAAGACATATGGATTTTATAGGATCCTATTCTCACTCAACGATTTTACGAACTCGCCTCAATATTGTCATTTGCTTTCTCTAATGCTGTTTTAAGCTTTGGTTTAGGTTGCTTTTTCCTTGCGGTCCCGGTTTTGTAAAATCGTCGTCTCTTAAGCATATCATTTGGTTTGTAGATTGTGGTAGGAGGTTTTTTCCCATTAGCATGTGTTCCAGCGTTGCATGACCTGTGCATGTGTAGACAGAGAATTAGAAAATGACTCTCAAGAGAGATTTTTCGGCAATATAATTTATGAGCGCAGATATTATGCCTAACTTACATTTACACATTTTGTCTATTTCAGGAGACAAATTCAAGAGATAAACTGGCAAAGGAAAAGTAGTCAAACGAACGCTGGAGAGCAGCTCAAACTGCTGGAAAGTTCATGGGTTGGCCTCGTTAGTAAAAATTATGAAATCGAACGTGCCTGCATACACTTGGAAGCTAGAATAGCGGAAAAGGAAGCTGAGCGCGCTAGAGCTGCTGCAATGGCCGTTGATCACACTCCAATAGAAGAACTTTTAGAAAGACAGCATCCCAAGTATATTCCTTCCCCTCCACGAGAAACCTCAGCAGAAGACAGCGATAGACAGGACAGTAGTAACAGAGAGCATTATAATGAAGAAGAGCAACAAGATTCTCCTCCACAACCTCCACCTCAAGAAATGGATGTGGACGATGAGGAAGATGATGATGATGACGACGACGAAGAGGAAACTATAGGCCCGCAACCCGTTGAATAAAACGACTAAATTGCCCTTTGAATTTACTGCTTTTATATGTAAATTCGATTTGATTTCTAGTGTGACAAATTTTGGCAAATCGATAAACGTGTTTGTATGACAGGAATACATAGTATAGCATTGTTATAATTTATAATACGTATTGTACATAGAGGAATACTTGCGTTTGAAAAAGGATGATGACAATTTTGTTTTTGGGTCAGCATTATTTAAGGCTAATTAATTTCGAAGATTTAATTTATTTTGTTTTAAATAAATAAACAAAGAAAGCAGACATTCACTTGTTTTCATTTCAGTTTATTTCAAGAATATATCTTGTATACATACACAATCCGTTTTCTGCACTAACAATTTTAATGAGTGACAAATTTTTAAAGAGGTTGGCATAATAAGTGAAAGAATTCAAATGACTCTGATAAAACTTACGACATGATGGATTCCGAGGATGACAGGAACTACTTTTATTTACATTTACAGAGTATCGTTATTTATGTTTGGTGGTGGTTTGTCATAATTATTGTACTGAACTGTGAAAAGTGTCGGACTGGGCAGGAGTAGGTACAATATATAAATATTCTATTATATTTTATCGTACCAGGTCGGGAACAACGCGATTCGATTTAGATACGAGATACTCTCTAATGAGTAATCATCCATAATACTATAATTTGCAGCGTTAGTGTTAACGCTGGCAAAAACTTGTTTTCATTCAAAGGTTAAAAATATTGTCGAATGATTATGTATCTGTACCAGACGTTTGACTGAAAAATTTTTCAGGACTCGAGACTTGATTTGTATGAAGTTTGTAGAAGTACATACTTATAAAATATGGCCGACCCAATTATTTGTGAGAATAAACATAGTAAATACAATGTACTATGATTTGTAGCGTAAAGATTCCGCTCGTAGTATACATTTGTAGACCCATTTTGACAGGACTTAATGGGATTGTTAAGAAGTGAAATACAGGAAAGAGATAAAAGTCAGGAGTCGAGAAACGTCAAGTGACAATGTGAATTAATTGATTTCTTGTCGTTGCGAAATGGAAAACATGCTTAATTAATAAGATGAATGACGCATTGACGACTTCTATATAGGCCTATTGCTAGTAACGTAGATAGAGTTTTTCTCAGGAGACAATAAGTCAACAAGTTTATACCATAAGTGAAAAAAACTAGACGAGGTTTAATGAAAAACAAACTTGTACAACATTATATATTGAAGAACCGACCAACTTTTACTTTTCGTAGTTATTAATTCGCCTTCTAACTAACAACGTACAAAAAACTAGACAGGAGGACTAGACTAGTTAATTAAGCTACTAAAATACATATACTATAAACAAGTTTTGTGTACAGACAGACATATGTAGGCGTACTTATATTATTTATTCAAATAATTATTCCATTTTAATGATTTCATTAGTTTGGCGTAGGCTGTTGTTGTTGCTGCTGACTCCTTTGTTCTTTGTTTTCCAACTCCAAGTAATGAATCCTGTCCTTGTGTAGTTTCAGCTGCATTGAGTGCCTTTCCATAATTGCCATAATCTGCTCCTCCATCTTACGAATTCGTGACTGGTATTTCCTCTTGACAGCTTCGAGAGTTTCAATCAAGATGCCATTAGCTCGTTTGAGCTCACTAATCATTTCATGATTTTGCTTTTCTCTCATTTTCGAGTTATGTGTGACTTTCTCAAGAGCGTTGGCAAGCTCTTGGATCCGCTTCTTCAGCACAAGCTCTCGTTCAACTGGATTTACAGTATTTCCGGGACTGCTTCCCCCTCCAGAATTGTTTGCATTCCCGTCTGGGCTTAACTGGAGCAACTTTTGCTGCGTCAACGGGTCTATTGGGAACAATCAAACATGAAAGGGAAAAAGAAAGTCAAGAAAATTAACGTATTATCTCCATTAGTAAATATATCAGTTCATGCTCTCAAAGACAGCTTAGTACCTATCAGTAAGTAATCCTGTAGTACAACAATCATCTAAAACTTTAAGTAATATGAAGACATACCTGAAACGGAATTCTGATAGTCAAGTATTTCTGATTTGAGGTAGTTAATGCGAGCCTTGTAAGCCTCCTCTTGTGTCTCATGACTCTGCAGACGAAGTTCAAGGGAAGCCTTTTCTTTTTCTAGAAGGAAAAGTTGTGCCCGAAGCTCTGCTCTCTCTTCCCTCATTGCCATGAGCTCTTGCATCAAAACAGCGGTTTCCAAATCCAATTTCCGGGCTTCCAGAATATCACACGGACTCGGGGGCTTGGATGGATACAACGACTCCAGACTCCAGCTCTCCACTTCCGCCACAGTATTCTTCACAGATTCACGCTCAGTTTTTAAGGTGATAATTAGATCCCGGATTCGGGTCTCTTCATTCTTTATCAGCTCTCCACCTTGCCGACTTCCAGGTTTGCTGCCAGGGCTGCCATTGCTGTTGTCTCCCAGACTGGAGGCGGAACTGTAATTAATCAAAATGAACAGAACGTTTAATGCATATTACATAACTGTCGTCTCCGTATGCACATCTTCGTCACGGTGCAAGGATCTGGGTAGAAACTTTCTCTGCAACTGGCTTCTAAAATCTCAACTCCCCCCAACTCTTTATACGAACGAACGAGATTACTTTCACACCTCTTGCCTGACGAAGATTCATGCACTTTCTCAAGTTGTGACAGTCGACATCTTCATCTAATGAAAACTAATTTTCTGCAGGGTGCACATAAACTCATACTGACATTTAAAGCGATTTTATGCTCCGTCTATAAATATCCAACGTACTATGTAGCCCACTTGGCAAAATTACATCCTCATTAAAAATTAAAATGAAACGAAATTTCTTTTTAATGCTCGTGATTCATGCCCTGTCCGCACAAATTAGAGGTTTGTTTGTAATGCTGACAAACGACTTGACAGAACGGAAGCATGAAGATTAGTATCCTTGTGTAAACAGTCGCCATCAGTCCAAATTCATTACCTACGAAATTATATATTTCAAAGACTTTGTCTAGTTTGTATAAATCAGTGTTTGAGAGCTGGCAACAACTCTGAACTCTGGTTTGATTATAACTGTAAGTTATTTCTTTTCCACACTTTGTAGAAGAGGAGAAAGTGTCGATTCATGAAATAATTATTGTCATTTGGCATGAAAAATGTAGTAAACTTTTTCATTATTTACATTTAATTAATTTGGAACATCGACTCCATGTTTTTCTGAACTACTCACACAGAAGAAGCAAACTATACTACAGAAAAGTATTTTGGGATATTAAATTTCATTCTTCTTCTTTTAGTAGTTGAGATAATTTATTAAAGCGAGAACCATTGAGCTTTAGGTGTAATATTGTTCTAATATTGGAGAAATAGAAAATCTTTTCAACAAGAAAAAAAATAGAAAAGTAAAAAGTAATACAATATAAAATGATTATGAGGAAAAACAGGAAGGTACTTTGTCGCCATTTTATATTCGAAAAGTTGCAAGACGCCTACATTCTAAAACTAACTAAAGTATTTTAATATAATTAGTAGGTGCATACTCAGATGACAATAAAAACGAACAGGTTTCAAATTCCTTTCCCAATATTCATTATGAACGCATCACTATTGCTGACGGCATACATACACTAAATTGTATAAAGTGGAATACTTAAGAATGTGCCTAATTTTGTCCTATAGTAATAATATAGTTGCATTGAGTTCAAAGTTTGGTGTAGCTTTTTTCATCGGAAAAGGACATAAAATTCGCAGGTGAAAGATTTATAAACGTGTCCAGCTTTTCCTGTCCGTCTATTATAGTAGATTTAATTTCCGCCATGTTGAGTATTTTTACTACCTAAAAATCGGAAACCATTTCAAAATATTTCTCCGAAACCAGAACAATTCCATAAGTTCCTAAATTCAATGTGGAAGTCCTATGTAATACCATTTGCAAAGTCATTTTGCAGTAAAAGAAATTTTGCGAATATGCATTTACCGATAAACCAGAGGACAAATGTGGAGTGGGTGTTACGTTTTTGTAAGTGTCCTCTGCATCTACTTCTAAATGGCTACTTGTACAAATATTCAACTTTATTACACCGTTACGAAAGTTCATGTCTTTTCACATAGGAAAACGGTGAGAATTTAACATTTTGGCACAGTATTGTGCAGGTACCCCAAAAGTACCAGAGACAATCCATATCTCCTCATTTTGAGAATAGAGAAAGCATTGGAAAGGAGAGAAAATCTAATATTTTATTAATGAAACTTTGAGCAAGTTTGAAAGTCCAATTAAACAACGACTTAAACAAAAAGCATGAATTCTCTACGGTATCTCTTGTTGGGACGAGCGAGAAACTATGTACAATCCTGTGAAACTTTTTTTTGAGACGAGAATGTGTTCCTTCTTCTGCTTCCTTCCTTTAAGTGTTACTTCCAATTGTTTGGATCATTGTATCACAAAGTTTCCAATTATTTCTATTAGACTATTTGATAGCTATCCAGAGAGCACAGGATTTGATGTTGAAGCGCATTGGAGCATCCTCTACGGAGGAAAACTAGAACGCTTGGAACTACAAACAATATGCTAGTTTTAGCAGGAAAGGCCGTACAAATATATGGAAGCTTTCCTAGGATTACAGGTTACGTAAAGGTAGTGAAAGTGGAAGGGGGTTTGTGAAAAAGGAATATGATATTATTGGAATGTTGAGTAGCGTTTCCAATCTAGATCAGATTATGGAAACAGGAACGAAGTGGCAGAGCAGATTAAAACTTTGTGACGTAAGTTGTTTATTATAAGAATATATATTCATTGCCTGGTTATATATTTACAGTGTAAATAAGAATTCTGCGTTTTAAATTCCATATTATTTGGAAAATAAACATTATTATTTTTGTTTGTCTGTTTAATCTCAGAAGTATTTGTAAGGATGTCAGCACTGGTAATCTCTTCTCTCTTGAAAATTGATTAGATTTATAGGAAAGGAAATGTGGATAAAAATATCACACATTGAAAAGTAATACTAATAGGACTATACTGGCAGATGTCCGGTAGTTTTCAGTATATAATAATCAAATTGTGTATTATATTACACAACAGCTAAGAATACCTCAACTTGTCTCCCCAACGTTAATTTATTTTCCCCCTCAAGATTCAATTTCAATCCTAGTCATCCACCCAACAATTGACTGAATCTGAAGCTTATATCTTCTCAGGATTGACATGTTCCACTTTAGAAATTAATAAGTTTTCGTTGTTGCCTCATTGCATACTCCAGTTGTTGTGTCCAGTCCGTGGACAACATAATGTTGGATTTAATTTAGAGGGAGCGATATCTTGGAGCATGTCTGATGTGTGTGTGTGGATTATCATAAACTCACGTGTGAATGATTGCCGTGCAATTGGTTTTGACAAGAAATAAGAATATTAAAGACAACAATATAAACTACGTTATTGTTTCTCTAGCTGGCCTGCAAAAGACAGGCATGTTATATCACCCCGTGCCTCTAACAATTTGAAAGGTAATCTAAAATCTAAAAAAGTAATGACCGTTCCGTCGTCCTCCGAGTTCTTGGAATAAACAACCATTCTCCATTTACCACACTGCCAATCAAAGTACGCCAATCTTTTGTCTGTTGTGCGTCACTTCTTGATGTTACTACACTGGAGCAATTTCATCTCTCAGAAAACACCATTTTTATCAACCATCCATCATTTTGTTCCTTCATAAATGTAAATGGAAAGAAACAGTGGTAACACGGTGGATTTGACAGCTGAATGGAAGGCCCTAATAAAATATTGATGAATATATGGGTTCAAAACTCGATTTTCTCCTACAGTAGCAAGGAAGCAAGTGGAAATGATGATCATAGAAATCTAGCATATAATTTTCCTAAAGAAGATGTGTCTCGCGTTCCTCCACACTATTAGGTTTGAATGGGATACGGAAAAGAAAAATAATAAGCCACCACAAGCAGCCACCCACCACCGAATGCTTTATTTCTTATTCACAATTTCCCTGCTGTAAATGGACTTTTTTGCGCACTTTGTTCAGTACATACACCACGCATAGGTAGAAGATGCATAACATTTCATCACTCCATTCCCATTTCAATCGTCAGTAAAGAAGTGAAAGACACGAGAAAATGGAATCAGATCCCATGCATTATTCATTTTCTCGAGTCGTGAAAACTTTCTCCTCTCATCACTCTATAAAAACATGTCCATGATACAAAGCTCAACTCCCAGTGATCTTTCAGCTGGGATATCAAAAGACAATGATGAATGACATGACGGTTTGATGATGGAAATGGAATACGCATACCAAGAACATTTTTGCAAATAAGCTATTATCTACAGTTTATAAGTTGTTATTATGCACTTCTTCGCAAATCTGTCGCCCGTCATTTGTAGCATTACTCGTCGTTGGTATCAGGACCGTGCGCAATTTCCGCCTACACGAATTGGGCGTATGGATGAATAATATTGAAATTAGTTTCTTGCTGCCAAACTAGCTGAAAGATAACCAATTCTTATATGCAATTGAAAATATTTCAAAGATAAACAAAATACTGCCGACATATAAACGGAGAGTGCACAATTAATGAAATTTTGTCTGAATGAGTGCCCTTGCTTTTCAAATTTTGCTACGGAATAGCATGTAAAGTTACAGTTATATAAAAAGAAATACATAATAAATTGATGGGCCAGACACTCTGTAATAAAGATTTTATTTGGCGTCTATCCTTTTTCTGAATTGAAGGCGTTTTTTGATTGTCACTGCCTTCCAACCGAACTCGTAGTTTATAAAGTTTACCATACAATCATATAGGTATACATGTTTATTACATTATTTTTGTCAGTCCACCATGTCAAGTCGTCGAACAAGCGGCGAAGAAATATAATCATCGTCAAGCAGAACAAGAAAAGAAAACGGAACAATTCATCGCATCGTTATTTTCGCTTCTGTGCACATGAAAGAATCAAGAATGCCGAGAAATTTACAAAAAACGCGGAAAATACATCTCTTAAAATGAAATAGCCCATAAAAAAGTATGCTTCTGAAAGGCTGCATGGGTGAGGAGACGGTTTGTTTGCATGTACATTTTTTATTTTAAGATCTAAACGAGACGATACAAAAAATAAATGGTTTTGCAGCCTGTTCCTTCTCTGCCATAAATCGTCAATAATGGCGACGTGGCATCCAAAAGTGGACTGCTGATATTCCTCTTTCTCTCTCAAGATTCACAAACAAACACATTGAGCACGTTACTACGTGTTAGAGTAAATATGCACATGTGGAGCATGTAAAACGGTTACTCTTTAAATTGTCTTTTCTTTGTGCTCTTTACACCCACCTTAATTCAACGTCATTTTACAATACATACATACATACTTTCTCAAGAAAACAATTGCCGCAGCAGCACAAAAGAGAAAGTAATTCTCCCATTTTTCCTGTGCACACATGTTCAGAGAACATCATCATAAAGAAGGAAAATCATGCAGGATATTATTATGGTGTGCCAATGAAGAATGTCTTTCGATTGCCAGCAAATAACGCAAAAAGGGAGAGGAAAAGAGATTCTCCGAAAGGAAGATATACATAGGTACGATATCTCAATGCACACTTGAATGTGACAATTTTCCAGATTTGGATGATTGCAGGTGGAAATGCAGTAAACAAAAAACGGAGATCCACATTTCGGAAGAATTTCACTGCTGCTGTTTACCGACTGTAAATTACAATAGCATTTTGCATGTAAATTTAACGTTTGTTCGCTGAAATATGTTATCAAAGCAGTGAGACATGAAAAAGGAACAAAAATTCAATTTTCACGGTATGTATTCATGATTAAGCATATGGAGAAGAGCAAACTAAACGGAGAACGCCGAACAATGCGAAATGTGAATGCTGCTGTAGGACATTACATTATTGATAGCCGTGTTCTTGCGTACATAAATATGGAGCTCATGCCAAAAACAAGAAAGGGAAAAAGTATATAGGTAGTCCATATATTATTATGTACTGCAACAGGGGAAATATTCCTAGAAGACCGAAGGACGACAACATTCAAGTAAATTAAGTTTTCTGGTCAGCCTAATTCCATATCATTACTTCGTACTCATGCATGCAAGTGAAAGTAGTGATAACATCGTTATTGCAGTATTTCATTTCATATTTTATTACCAAACTTTCTCCGAAACCACTTTCCCCAAATTTTGACTCTTCTCGTTTCATCTTAATTTTTTTCTCCTGGCAAACCTTGCCGGGCATGCCAGCAAATTCATTTATCACTGCTGTGCTTTAATATGGCAAGAAAACAAGGACGAAAGTGTAGTCCTCTCTACTCATCGTTTTCATGTCACATTCTTTTTGAGTATGTCATCTTAGATGATATGCATGCCTGTCGTAGCTGTGCCGTGTGTGTCCAATCTCTAGAATGAGCTGGAATGACAACGAAATCCTATCATTTCATCAATGTCCATAAAAATATCTTTTAGTTAAATAATAATCTCTTAAAAATTTCACGTCTTTCAGACCAGCAAAATAAAGCAAAGTAAGCGGAGAGCAACATCATAATCAAGAATTGCCGAATATTCTAGACGTCCAAGTTTCATCAAGAAGTGGACATGGCAAAATCGCTGTGATATCGTCATCGTGTCAGTTATGGCTGTTATAAGCTAGTCGATATTCCATGGTCAGGATAGTTCTGGAATGCCCAAATGAAACTTAGAATTTGCTTTTGGCACACGAACCGCTGTGTACACCCTGCACATAATATAGCTTCCAATATACATTCCAACAATCTACTTGTCATGAAATATGAGAAAGTAAATAGTGTCCAAAATTGATTTTTTGAAGATGTTTGGCATGTATACGTCACTTGGCACCATACGGGAACTCGCGCCGTTCCTCGGATGGCTGCAAGATCTGCAGCAACTGAAACCATTTCCAAGAAATGATCAACTAACAGTTTATCGATGATGATTTACAAGAATCATAACACACCCCTGCTTCATTATTAGATTTTAGCTGCTCCCTCAGTTGATTGAACTGAGCAGTCTCATTGTTGCATGCCATTGCGTTTTATAATATGTATTTCTTTCCATCTTTTCTTTCCTCATATTAAAAATTATTTTCACAATCGAATACAACTTTAATCAATACAAATGCAAACACAATTTTGAATTATGCTGCAAGTGTGATGATGCCGGTCTGATCGCGTTAAATGAATAAGAAGTAGAGAGTGATAGGAGATAATTATTATGATAATTAGTCTTTTATTACAGCAGAAAATCTCACACACGAACACTCAGAAAGAATAGGTAATGAGAATGAACAAGTGGTGAAGATTGAATGTGGTGACGTCCAAGACTCGTTGTCGTATCTGCTGCTAGTTCTGCCTCTGGGCTTCTGGATTGTTCGGCTGTCCGTTTCTACCGAACCGGACCGCATGCGCGTAGCTCATCTCCCGGCGGGTTGTATGGGGCATCTTGACCCGTAGTCCCTCATGCCCTCCCTCAAGATTGGGACTGTGGACCAATTCAACGGTGTTGGTAAACCGTGCCGGGGGTCTTCTTTGGCGAGAGGATCGTCTGGGTGGTGGCGATTCTTCTCTTTTCTCAGGAGATGGTGGACCCTGTGGTGTTGGTTGGAAGAGGCGCAGGAAACGTCTGTTGCGGCGCAATGTCCTGCCGGACTCGGTGCGCAAAAGGTAACTGCGGCCTCGTGGTAAACGCTCCAGGATTTCCGCGAGAAGGTTCCACCTTTTTGATTGGTGGTCTTGAACGAGAACCACGTCTCCCGTTCTCAATTCCGACAGCGGCTCTGCCCCGGCATCGTACCGCTTCTTGGCCTTTTCTCGAAGAGAGGCTGCTTTCTGGTCGCAAGCCACTGCGCGAGATTTCCACTCCTCCGCGAACTTACTCCGGTGGATAGGGAGCTTTGTACGGGTAGGAAACCCAAACAAAAGTTGCGCTGGACTTCTTCCGTCGGCACGAGGTGTGTTCCGCAACTCCATCAGACCCTCCAGGAACACTTCTGATGTGACGTCGCCATTTGTTGTGGACTTTGCGAGCAGGTACTTGACTGCCTTGACACAGGCTTCTGCCAATCCGTTGGATTGTGGGTAATGGGGTGATGACGTACTGTGGACAATATTCCAGCGTTGGGTCCACTGGCGGAAGTCCTGCGACGAAAACTGTGGGCCGTTGTCACTGAAGAGTTTCTCAGGAATGCCCAAGTCCGCCATCCACTGACGAAGCTGTCGCATGATAGCGATAGAGTCCGTTGAGTGGCATCTTGCGACCATTGGCCACCCGGAATACCGGTCGACCATCACCAGGTACTCATGCCCGGCATGAGAGAAGAGGTCCACGCCGACGTGCTGGAACGGGTAGATTGGTTGCGGCTCCACGACCATGGGCTCCTTCTGCTGGGACGGTAGAAAACGGGCACATTCCATGCATGACTTCACAACATTTGCAATGTCATTCGAGATCCCTGGCCAAAAAACGGATTGGCGGGCGCGGCGGAGGGTGCGCTCCTGACCTTGATGGGACGAGTGCAGCGTTCTCAGGATGGCGGCACGAAATCGGGCTGGAACAAGTACGCGGCTCCCGAGCAAGACAAGGTCATCCTGAAGGCTAAGGCGATGGAATACTTTCCAATATGGACGGAGGTCTTCTTCCAACTCCTCTTTTGCGTTGACTCCTTTGATAATTGCTTCGCTAAGGCGGCGGTACTCGCTATCCTGCTGAGCCGTCGTACGAAGTGACTGAAGGATTGGGTCGGAGAGGATCCTCGACCCATCGTCGGGATCATGTATCGTTACGGCCATCACCACCTCCGGATCCGCGTCTGGGTTTGCTTGTAGGTCCTCTTCCTCAGGATCCGAGCAGGGGTGGCGGGAGAACACATCCACCACCGTGTGTTTCACTCCTGCTCTCCAGATGGCAGTGATAAGATAGGATGACAGCTTCTCCTTGAAGCGAATAAGGCGGTGGTTATCCAGCTCATCCAAAGTTTTGTTATTGATGATGGGAATGAGGGGACGATGGTCTACGATGAGTTCAAAGGGGTGGCCCAAGAGATACCGCTTACACTTCCGCACCGCCCATACTACCGCTAACATTTCTACCTCCGTGGCACTGTAGCGCGACTCTGCCGAGGTTACATAACGGGAGCCCACTTGAAGTGGTCGCCATGATCCATCGTGCTGCTGCTGGTAGAGCGCGTACCCCAGGCCTCTTGACTGGGCCGCATCGGTTTCCAAGCGTAGCGGCTGGTGTGGTTGGAATTGTGCGAGCACTCGGGAACTGCACAATTCCTTGATGACATCTTGGAATGCGCGCTGATGAGGTTCTTCCCATACGAAGGCCGCTTTCGATGATAGTAGGGATCTGATTGGGGCGCACATTTCCGTGAGGCGGTGTGAGAATGCCTCAAACTGCTGCACTAGTCCATTGAATGATCTGATGTCAGTCTTGTTGGTCGGCACGGGGAAATTGGTTAAGGCGGCGTAGAGATGGGGGGCTGGAGCGTAGCCTGCGCTGCTGATGTGGAAGCCACACCAGTCCGTCTCTGGTTCGGCGAAGTTAAACTTTTTAGCGTTGAGTGTGATGCCGTGTTGTTGACAGCGGGTGATCACGTCGTTTACCCGTTTCTCATGAGTATCCAGGTCCCGGTCGTATATTAGTATATCCTCCACCACCTTCTCCACGTTGGGGATGCCGTGAAGCGCCTCGTCGCCTCGGCGGTTGTGTTCATCGCCCGCGGATATCAGACCCATTGCGTTGCGGCAATAACGGTAGCAGCCCCAGGGGGTGATGAACGTGGTGAGCTTTCGACTACTTGGATCGAGGGGTACTTGCCAGTACCCGTGGCGTGCGTCCAGTGTTGTAAAGTACCTCATTCCTGGGGGGATACTGGCTACCACCTCCCGGGGAACACGGACTGGGTACGCTGGACGGCGCACGAATTTATTCAACCCCGTCAAGTCTACGGTGATCCTTGGCTCTGACGACCCCTTCTTGGGCACCACTACCATCGGGTGGCACCAATCTACCGGCTCTCCTATGGGTACCTTCTCTATGATTCCCTTGACAACCATCTCCTCCAGTTGCTTTCTCACAGGGTCCTTCCAATGGAATGGCACATTATAGGCGCGATAGCGCTTGCAGGGAGTGGCGCCCTCCACCAGTTCAATTTTCATAGGTGGACCGTGCATGGGTCGTAGTACGGTGTCGTCAAACGCGTCAGCGTGCCTTGCCATGATGGCCGCCTTGATTCCTTCCGTGTCGGTAGTAGTGGATGGTGGGTGCGGTATCGCTCGTCCTGGGATGATGACGCTGGCGGTAGCCTGGCTTCCTACTGCCAACATGGAGTGTGGCCAGCCTTTGGGGATGAGTCCTAGGGCAATGCACCCCTGCTTGCTTAGGAGCGGCGCGTTGAGATGTTGACACACACCCACGGTAGTTTCCCAGCTACGGTTGTTCAGCTTCAGTGTTGCCTTAATTGTGCCAATGGGGCCCAGTCCGATTCCGTTGGCTCCCACACAATGAATCACACGTGGTGACAAGGCCGCCCGTGCTGCTGCTGGTAGAAGCTTAAAGTCCCTCTCTGGGAGGAGGTCTGCTCCTGCCCCAGAGTCTGCTAGCCAAGGGATGCTGCATTGGACACCGTTGAGCATGGTGTCGATTGGTAACAGCATTTGGGCACTCCCAACGATAACCGTGTTTGTACGGTACGTCACGTCATTGTAGACTTGTGTCTGGCCCATACTGATGTTGGAGGGGATAACGGTGGTAGGCTGCTGCTGTTCTGCTCCTTGCTCAATATTGTTTGCGTTGGCTTGTTTGCGCCGGAGGCAAGCTTTCCGAAAGTGTCCTAACTTTCCGCAGTTGTCACAGGTTACGTTCCTAGCTGGGCAATTGTCGTAGCGATGACTCGGCGTGGATGCGCACCACCTACAGGGCTGGGATGATTCCTGACGTTGACGCTTAACCTCTGTTGTCTCCTTCCTCGGTTGTTGTTGTTGTCGGCGCTTGTAGCTGGAGGTGGCGTTGACGGTGGGCGTAGGCTCGTCGAAAGTTGACACCTCCTTTCCGAAGGTGGAGGAGGTCTCCATCGCCACGCAAATCTTGAGGACCCGGTCCAGTGTCATGTCATTTGAGAACTGCTCGGTCACCACCCTCCTCTGGATTTCTGGATCCCGCAAACCGCAGATGAGTCGGTCACGTATCCGCATCTCCTGCTGTTGTCTGGCGAGGGGAAGCGCTTTGTCGCATCCGGGGCAGGTGGGACATCTTACCGTTGTGGTGCATGATGTGCACGTAATCTCGATTGTGTGCGCTGCAGCGTCGTCGAGGAGTCTGAGGGCGGCGTAGTATTGATCGATGGACTCCCCTGGCTGTTGGTCGCGCTTGTGGAATGCTTGCCGATCCAAGATCGGGTTCCTTTTCTGGCGCAGGTAAGCGCCGACTGCTTCTACCGCATCCTCCACTTGCGTCGCTTCACCGATTTGTAAGCGTCCCGAACTCCAAAGCATTGTCCAGTCCTTGTGTAGGGCAGACCGTAGGACTCCATGCTGGGTGGTGAGGGGGTGTTGCTGCAGCAAGATTGAGTTTGAGTAGTCTTTCCAACGTTGTTTCCAGTCCAGGAATGCTGGAAATGTGAGCTCCTCAGGGGCTGGTAGTATTGGTAATTGGAGGCAACGTAACGCATGCGTTACGTTATTTGGCGTTGCTCCAACCTGCGTCGTGGTGGCTTGCGTGGCGAGGGCCTGAGCAATATTCACCAGCGTCCGGAGGATTTCCTCCTGTGTCGTAGGGTTAGCGTTGTTGCCCCCTAGAGACGCTGCGCTGCTTGCGCTGTTGTCGGAGGACATGGTGACGGTGGATCCCTCGACGCGAAGCACAGAATAACTGAAATTTTGATAATTTAGCGATTTAAAAAATCACTGAAAAGCACTGTCGACTGCGCCATGTGATGATGCCGGTCTGATCGCGTTAAATGAATAAGAAGTAGAGAGTGATAGGAGATAATTATTATGATAATTAGTCTTTTATTACAGCAGAAAATCTCACACACGAACACTCAGAAAGAATAGGTAATGAGAATGAACAAGTGGTGAAGATTGAATGTGGTGACGTCCAAGACTCGTTGTCGTATCTGCTGCTAGTTCTGCCTCTGGGCTTCTGGATTGTTCGGCTGTCCGTTTCTACCGAACCGGACCGCATGCGCGTAGCTCATCTCCCGGCGGGTTGTATGGGGCATCTTGACCCGTAGTCCCTCAGCAAGCATTTTGCATAATTTGAAATAATCCAAGAAATTCATCTCAACCAAGACATTTTAATGACGAGAGGGATAAAAAACTGTTAAAATTTTTTGTACTGAATTGCTAGATGAGAGAGAAATATATTGTAAGTCGTGAATTTCCAAAGAGGTACTTCTAGAAAAGTTTTACAAATATCAGTCACGAAAGTAAAGATATTTATTAAAAAGCATACTGGAACATTTTTCGACTTTTTAAATGAACATTTATGTTCAGCACACAGGTAGGAAAAAGCAAAGTTCATTCTTATAGGATGGTTTCAACAATCCAGCCAGAGTATGTAAAAAACCAGCAGGGTACACGATGCATATCAGAAAATATTCAAAAGTTTCCAAGTAGCCACTGCGAAAAGTATATGACGACAACTTACATGATAATATATTACACACTGGCATGCATTTATAGGTATTATACATCATGAAACTAGTACAAGCTACCTTAACACGATGAACTTTTAGGTATCCGAGAAATAAGTCTAGACATTTCAACTGGTAGTATTGTGACTATAGAACTCACTCAAAGAGAAGAAATAAGTTTATAATGCCCTGGTCTTCTATGTATTTCCTCTATTGTGAGTTTGGTGGGGGGCTTCCTATTCAGTGGAAACAATAATAATCCTATTTGAACGTTCATAAAACTAGGACGTTAATTGGAGTGAAGGCATTATTTAATTGAATCGTAGTTTAGTTTGTCGATTGCCCACCAAACAAAAGCAACTTTTCCATCAGCGCACATCCGTCGTCCTACTTTTTACAAAGCAAAAGTAAACAGCGAGCTTTTACACTCCCATTTCCCCATTCATTCTATTTATTATGTCGTATACAATTTAATCTGGGAGTGCCATACTGCCATTCACTGCGTACCGGAAAACTTCTTTTCTTGAGATACTTACTATAGAAAAGGGATGACAATAACAGGAAAGTAGATAAATAAATCTGTCTTCAAAATAAAAGACATAATAGCTAGCCCATTGTATACCCTTCTTTTATATTTCCAACAATTACCCAACGTGATACTAAGGATGAGTACTTACTTATAGGGAACAACAATAAAGATACCCACAAAGTGACAGTTATTATTTCGACCACGCACCACCACGTCTCATCCTCCCCTTCTTCCAGCTTAGGGCACTCAAATTGAAAATAAAAGCGGAGTAAGATAATCCAAATGATAATCCTAGCTTCCCGAAATATCAACTGCTGAAATAAACTTGATTGCCTTGTCATCCTCCAACAGTAAGTTATTTTCTCATATCAAAAATTGCCTACTAAATGGACAGAAGGAAGGAACACCCATAAATAATACAGAGAAGCACAATGAATAGTAGGCCGACAGAATTGCGAATTATTTTTTACAACATCAATATAGGGTTCGCGTATCCTCTATTTTCATTCGTCCACCACAACACCATTTCATTATAATTATGATCGTCACTTGTTCAACGTCCACATAAGCCGACATGTTATACAAACAAGCATTTTCAATGTCTCCTGAATTCGTATGTCTAACAATATTATATCCGTCTTCAAAAACTACAGCCCTCACATTAGAAATGAGGAAGACAATGTACACAGACCTTTCCTCGCAGCATTCACTCCGTTACTTACCCTAGTACCTAAATTGCGTAAGAGCATGAGCCCTCAATGGAAATGAAAGGAAATTCTGCGAAAGTACCGAAAGGAAGGAAGCGTCTAATGAATTAAGTGACACAGCAGTGCTGCCAGCACTGTAACACGAAAACCAACTATCACTGAAAGGAGTAGTCTTAATAGACATCATCATTGTCAGAATCGTTCACGTACCACCGGCAGTAATTTTTCTTGACATCATATCTCCATTTATTTTCACCAACCAACCGCCACCTCCATCTACTCACTGGGCAATTATCACAGAGAAAGGGAGGATGGGAGAGAGAACAATGCAATGTAAAGCTAGTTTACTTTCGCCTGCAGCAAACACGAACTTTATATAAGCCTGGCGTGATGCAGCTCAGTCTTTTCTTGACATGAAATTCTGTAGATAACCAGAACATCGTTCGATCCTGGAAGAGAATAGACAGATATACGATCTGATGGCTCCTTCTTGCTCGTTTCTCTCTTCTTTGTCCTTCTACATGAATGCGATTTTGAGATTCGATACTGCTCCGGTTCATAACAACCGACTAAAACAAGGACGGAATTCTGACGAAAAAAAAAACTGAATTGCAGTCAGGTAAGGTGGAATTGAAGCAATAGGTACATTCATAGTCGTCTGGGTTCAGGTCAATAGATTCTACTGGGAACTCACTTTACTGCGAAAAAGGGAAATAAATGCAAGGAAAGTTGTGATGCTCAATGACTCAGCCAGACTCAATCGTAGTTGATAGAAGCATCTCTAGAACATCACCCAAGCTTCAATTTTCAACAGTTAGGCAGTTGTGTGGTGCAAAACTAAAACTTGTATTTTCCTGGTGGTGTTGGAGGCACAACTGCCTTTGAACATTGTGAAAGGAAGATGTTCCACAACGCGATACACAAGTACGTGTTTTGGGGAATTGGGATGGGAATATTCATTCACTTCATTTCTTTCCCCACCTTTCGTCCTTGTCTTTACAGTCAACATGCTGCTATAAGACGGGAAAGTGGAAGCCAGTAAGTTCCGTCGTTAGCTTAATTTTTAACAGGAAAGCGTTTCACATGATGTGTTCTTCCTGACACGATGGAACATCAATTCACATTTCGTGAAAACCGGTCAAAACACAAAGTACTCATGCATCTACGTTTCATGGTGTGCATGTGGAAAGTATACCCATTGGAAAATGATGGAAATGGAACGACTGCACTTGTAATGTTCGATCGCGGTACGAAAATCCTATCCATCACCAGATTTCTACCACAACTATCTTGTTTCCAGCATAAGTCATATCAAGGTTAGACATAAACTTGCACGAAGAAAAGCCAAAATCCTGCCTTACATTACTTTCGATGAAAGCTGGGGGCATGTCTGTACATTGAAATAAGGACACGAGTTTCCACTACTAACCGACTTTCCCAGAAACTAGGAAGAAGCCCTTTGGCCGATCCTTTGGCCAGGCTGCTAATTTAACTCAAGGATCCCGTATAATTTTCTCTGGTCTTGAGTTTGTCATAGGAAGAATGCGTGAAAAGATGGTATCTGAACGTGAAGGGAGAAGAAAGACCAAGGGTAGCCATTGTTTCAGTGTAAGCATTTAGAAAAGAACAGAGATAGCATATTGTTCGCTTAGCTGTTAACTTCTATTCATACGTATACAATAGGCATATTTTTCCGAATGGTCATGGTTCGTACATGTACGTGTCATTCAAAAGAAAACGCTTGGAACGTGTCAAGCGGGTGTTAAGATGAGAATAGAAATGATCTTTTTTACACTTTCTAAAGAGAAACGATCCATATCGCTTTCACTTCTTCTCCTATCTACATGCACACACTTCTGTATAGGATATATAATAATAATAAGCTTGAACGGCAACGATGAAGTGGTCAAAGGCCATCTATCCAACCAACCGTTCATTTACTGCATACAAGCGAAATATTCCTTTCACTCACGACACGGCTGGAAAAGACCTTTTACATCAGACTGACCTTACTACTACATGACATACACGAACTTAATTTCGAATGGTACCATCTTGTTTTCCAACGTTTACACAGCGCATTAAATACACCGAGTGTGTGTAGCGGAAAAAGTGGTCGATCTTTTAATATACTTACATACTTACTTCCTGTCAACTGAAACAACCAAATTAACTTGCAGGAAAGTGGACTCAAAGGTACTATTCCCCTGCACACATGTGTACAATTGAAAAGTTTATGAACAGTTTACGAGCATGACTACTTTTGTGTAAAAACAAACATGTAAGTAACATTTATACTTGACACACATGCTGTAGCACTGCCGTTAACCTCTGCCCATTCCGATATGACATAATGCCAGTCGTTCAATAATGCCACCAGTAAAATCTGGCAGCAAATAATGTTTCTTTCCCGTGTCACCGATTTTCCATTTTCCAATCTGAAATTGAGAACCAAAATAGGTATATGGACTACAACTACTGAACTACATGATACTCTCGCCTTCGTCCATTGCATTGGCTCTAACGGTTCGTGCTAATCATAATCATAAACTTATACTTTCATTAAAGAAACTTATTTGCCAATGTGAAAATGAAGGAAAGAAGCATAAAGTTTTTTTTCGTCATCGTCATTCATTAAAAGCGAGTCATTGGTCAACATGTTATTTCTTGAGTTCTTCCATCCAGTAGCAGTTATGTGCCTCAGCGTTACATTGTTGAAAATTATCGTATACTTGGCCGTTTTCCGGGAAATTTCCCGGAATTTTTGGAATTCTAATAAAGTAAAAGAATGGATATTATGAACAATATGGAAAGAAATAGTTGGACTTTGAAAAGAAACTTTACTTTCCTTTAGTATTTGCTGTCTAAAATTAGCCATTTTTTCTTCAAACTATGCCCATAATATTTCCTTTGTCCATGATGATGATGGACAATGAAATGATAAAACTTTTGGATACAAATACGTAATGCACGTACCTACCTATACATTGGACACATGCATTGAACTTTCTTTTCCTTCTCGTTAAGTCTACACACCTTCGTTTTATTATCTTTTCCTTTCAGCAAAACATTGTAAGCTGTGAAAGGCGTCTTTCTTCTAATACTTTTATTCCCGTTTTTACCATTCTACCCTTTTTTGCGACCTCCCTGGAGATTTACCTGACACTTTTCTTCAGCGGGTTCATTTACGTGATATGTTTATACAGTTTCAGTACGGGTGTGGTGTGTGTTCTATAGGTATAACATGATCTTTGCATCTTTACTGTTTGGCATTGTCTCCAGCATACGTCCACATTACCCTATTTTTCTTTTGTATTCATATCATTGATCACCCAGTTGTCAGTTGGCATAAGGAACTTGATATCATTGTATCCCTTTGCCTCTTTCTCTCTTTGTTCTCGTTTCCTCTTTCTTCTTGAATTGTGCCAAATGGAATGCCGTGCTCTTTTAACCTTTTTGTGGAAACATTCTTGCTTTATTCAGGTAAATGAGAGAGAAAAAAAACAAAAAAGAGGTGGTTTTAGTTTTGATGACGACGAGAAACAGAAGGAGGACAAAAGAAGAACTGTCCATTCATTTTTGTGGAGTTCTAACAACGTACGTGATTATCTTTACTTGCCATATTATTATGGGCTTGTAAGTGAAAGTTTTTTTATTACTATTAAACAAAGTTTATAGCAATGAAAAGGAGACTCCATAAAGCAGTGGGTGAGTTTCCGTCATAAAACTTTTCTGTTAATCTGTCATTAAGTGCCAACGCCAATCTCTTTCCAGCTCTCCCTTCCCTCCGTCTCTAATGGCTGCTGTGACACTTGAGCAGTAAACGTGGATCAAGGAAAATTACTTTCATCCAGTATCTCATTACCCCAACAGTCTCCAAACGCTTTCTCCTTTAATCTATTTATGCTCCCTTCTTACACAACTTACGAACTGTATGTTATATATGTTTTGCAAATTTCATGCAAACATGCAAGTGTGTAATGCACACCTCGTAGCAAAATTTATTTTCATGCATACAATCATAAAAAAATTGGGTAACATCATTCATAACCCATATTCCATATCATCCTCGCTGGTATACTCTATCATTTCCCCCGTTTTATTTTTCAACGGTGGGGTATATTAAATGGGTGGCTCTAGGATATTACGGCGCAGTGTGTCCTCTGATAATGTGCATACCAAATTCCAAAAGAATGCATAACTCATAATGCAATGTAATTACCGTCCAATGTGTTGTAGCAAGAGGCGAAATGGTGTGTGTATACAGTTCATAGTCGTAGCCATGCCCGTATCATCATATTATTACATGACGTGACTTTTATGTGTGCTCTTCCTCCAGAGCCTAACTGCGTCTATACTACCATTACTTGCGACTACGACTCCAATTTTTTCATGCTCAGTGAATGTAACTCATCCAACTCATCATCCTTCCTACCCTTCTGTAATCAACGTCATATAATAAGCGTATTTTTTCGAACTATGAACTATTTTTTGCAGTTAAAGCTGAGTAATAAAGCTCAAACTTAGATTATTAGTGATGTGATGAGTTGATGAGAAAAGGGAAAGCAGTAAAATGGATGTGTGTAATGTAAGCGCTATCACACTTTAACTCATTCTCATATATATGCCACTCTACCAGCTCATTGAATGAAGCTTACAGTCACGGCTAAAACATTTCATTTAAATAAAATTCTTTTTTTTCTCCCAAGAGAAAATAGTACGTTATGGATAATAATAACGGTTAAAATGGATTCCTCATCTAAATATAGCATACCTAGCTCCCATGTCCCTTCCAATTTCCATTACTTCCGTTTCCATTATAAAAGTGAAAAGAAAAAAGTCAATAAAACTGGAGAGTGAGTGAGTAAATTTTTACTTTTCCCTTTTCTCAAAAGATGATCCCATCGTGTGTATATGTATATCAAAGGAAAATTACAGATGCAAAGCTAGCGTTATTACTTTGGGAGAAGCATCAATAGCACTAGTAGCGTGTTATAATTCCACTTTCTTCTTCTTCTTCCTCCTCCTCCCATGTTCTATTCCACAGGCCACATAGTAAGGTCACAGTCACAAAGCTATCTGTAGCTCGAGACTTGAGGGAAAACGGAAACGAGGTCTCCCGCTATTTATGCCGGTAATAAAGTTTAGTCCATGGA
The DNA here is from genome assembly GCA_004115045.4 of Sinella curviseta. Classification (NCBI taxonomy): domain Eukaryota; kingdom Metazoa; phylum Arthropoda; class Collembola; order Entomobryomorpha; family Entomobryidae; genus Sinella; species Sinella curviseta. The sequence goes on along the minus strand of CM023203.3, from coordinate 30,163,112 downwards.
TGGGACATTACATTGCCTGCGTTCTCATGCAAGAAGTATCAGTATCTCTGCAGTTGGATGTCAATATTGCCAAGGTCCATATAGATATTATGCCGTTACTGTTACCAATTTAGAGAAAGTTCTAAAACAATTTTATCCACTTTTTTAGGCTGTCGCTGGCACGTATACCTACTTGTATTATATGGAGACACACATAAATGGAGATAAAAGGGAATAGTTCTAACGGATTAGCTACAACTACGAATGCGTACCTGAGTGTCTGGCTGCACGAGGAGGTTTCTTCCCATGGAAGCGGTGGCGGTGGTACTGTAGACTGCCCAGGAGGGCAATGATGACGACGGTGATTCTCACTGCTATGATGATTGTTGTGGCGATGATGATCCGATCCAGGAAGGATAACCATACTACCAGCAGTACTACAATTGTTATTTTCGGACCCAGGAGACTCAGCCACGAACCGGGAGAGGAGAACTCGAGCTGCATTTTCAGCAGTGAGTCGATTCTCATTTGCTCTTTCGATTAGCGCTCTGATGTCCAGTTCCTCTTGCCCAGTGAAATCTGGAGTGGAAGCGGAAGTTGCGGTAATAGTAGTCGATGTTGTTGTTGCTAAAATGAGGGCGGAGGTAGTAGTAGTTGTGGTGGAAGTAGATTCATGAAGAGGATGATGGTCGCTGGTGCTGTTGGCATTATTGTATGAAGATGATGTAACCGATGTTCTCAAAGGCTCTCCACCAGTTGGAGAGTTGTCATTGCTATTGTTATTGTTCCCTGAGCTGTTGCTTGTTTTGCAAGAAATAATTGGACTTAACGTAGTGATGGGTTGGAGTTGGTTCTGCTGCGTATGATGGAGGGTATTTGTAGTGGGGGAAGAAGAACAGCAAGTGGAAGCTTGATCAAGATTGGAAGATGAAAGAGCACCAGTAATGCAAGCTGAAGTTGAAACAGGTATCAGTGCTCCGTTCTCTGTGATGTGGTGATGATGGGGCGGGGAATTAGCACCGATTCCTGTGGCACGGAGATTGGCCAGTAGTTGTCCCAATTCACTCTCAAGGAGGGCCACCAGAATGTCATAAGCTTCGATTGTGTGATCACTGAAACAATGCAGTAAAAAAGTAATTAAAAACTTGGGCGTATACTCTGTATCGTAATTGTTCATGACATAATAAATAAAACAATGAAAAAATACATTGTTCGACAGGAACACAAAATGAAATGAATATTTATTTTTTCTCGTTAAAAAAATGTGCTCAACGGAACAACACGACCTGAGCCATGGAATATTTGTACTTTGGTATGCATATGAACGAGAATAATAACTAGGAAGTTATTATATAAATTTTAATACATCCCATTCGTTTTAATAGTGAAAGTAAATACATAATACGGAGAAGGATGGATGAGGGATGGAAGAAACTTCACGGAAGGAAGGGTTTTCCGAAACCGGATCCATTATCCACAGGGGAACATACGTATGGGAATTTCTTGTTCTGGTGTACCTTCACTAAACTTTCGGGCAGCAGTTTCGCTCACCACCAACATCGCAATTTTGCATGTTATCCATTACCGCATGTCGCCTTCAATACATCAGCACAGACTGGCTGGTACAAAAATGATTTTTCTTGGAACGACTTGACATGCCTTCAAAATAATAACCCTTCATGCTGTACACCTATTTAATGTGCGCGATCACTCACGCCATTATTATGCCACCCACATTATCCACCCACCCACCCTTTATGAGCTGGGTACGAGGAGATAATGATTTGGTTGGAAAATAGAAAGTATATTATGTGTAGTCAGACGTAAGCTTCCCCTTTCTTCATTTTTGACGTGACGCTACGGGACTTTTTCTTTCATCTTTCAAAAATCGTTTCGCTTTTCCTCTCCCCGTATTTACTATTTACTCCCTGTGCTACACATGAAAAATTGTGAAAGAGCCAGGAACAGTGTTAAAGTTTAATAACTTGCTTTCCTCTGGAGTCACACCTGCTTCAAATTTTTCATTTTGTTGTTACACTTTTGCATTTCTTTTGAAAAAATATAAGGTATCATTACACTGAACTATCTTTATGTTTGGTACGTTTTTAACCGTATCCATTACAAGTCTCAATACTCATCCATATGAGCTCGCTTTAGTACAGAGTTCATTTAGCATGCTGCGATGATTTTTAATCATGCTGAGCCATATCCCAATAAGCCTAAGTAGTTATAGGCATGTTTTTGAAAATACTCGCACATTGTCAAGCATATGAAACATGGCGCTACAGGCAGCTCAGCTTTCGGTTTATTAAAGTACCAAAATTGCCAAACTGTGACTGTGAACCTGGAACGTGCTAAGTGTACTAAAACGTTCATCCACTTTTCTACGTTACAACCATGTATAAAATTACAGTCTTTTAAAATCGGCTTCATAAAAGCCACCATGTTTTGTTTTCATGCCTTTTATTAGTAGCCCTGTATATTAATTAAAACAATTTAAAAACAATAATCGGATACTTTTATCTATTGAAGATATAATAAAAACGATGATTTTAAGTGTTTAGATGATACTACAGATACCATACGACAGATTTTAGTTTTGTAACGGTTGCAATAAGCACAATAAATCACACACACGCAGCATATGAAAAATGCCAAAATACGAGACAAAATTAATAACATATATACCAAAGTACACTGGGAAAACCAGTAAAGTTCTCGTTGAACATTTACGAACACCCACTCGCCTCATTTGCTTTGATACTTTATAATTCTGTTAGAATCTGCGAATGAGACAAATGAACCAACTAACCTGCTAGGTTGCCTATAAATTTTCACTTTGAGAAAAAGGGTGTAAAAATTATTTCCAGTCTACATACAACATATCGTGCTGATCAGCTATTTTTTATTGCAATAAGTGATTGCTTTCTGTTTGTGCCTGACCTGATCCAATCATACATTTCTCGCGTTGTTGATTCGGCATGTATTATACGCATCCATTTATCTTTCATTAAAATGTATATGCACTCGTTGCCTTTGTTCTTCTTTTTGGAAAGAATCTACTATTTTTGCGGCCTACAATATGTGCATGGGGACATTCTATTTCCCAATTCCAATTTTGATAGCTTTCTCCTTCTCTTACAAATGATTAATAGTCTCACTTGACTCCCTTTCTATCTTGAGAGCCATTTCTTATGTATACTTCTCCAGTGAATACAGTCCTAAAATAAATAAGTCTCCTTTTCCCCGAAAAGTAAATACGTATGTCATGCCCTAGTTTCTTGTGTAACTTTAACAGGAAAAAATGTATCCACGATTTTGTACGAAAAAGAAAACCATGTACCATACACGGACAAAAACTACTAGGGTTGTTTGCGGTATATGGACCCAATGAGCATGCTATAAACAATTTGAGCCTACAAAGAGAACGTAATTTCAAGTTGCACATGTGTGAACTTTGTCTATCTCATCAGTTTCCGTAGTTGGATCTTCGCCATCAATATACAACGAGCCTATTAACATGTAATATATTCTAACCACAACAGAATAGATTTTTACAACAAAATAATAATATCACGAAGGTATTTACTGTTTGAATGGCTCCTTTCTTCTCGTAAACTGATGCGGACATGAAAATTGTCTTTCTTCATTCTTGGGTTTGCGGTAAAAAAGCTAATATTTGCTTTTTTGCTGACACTAGCATTTTAAAAATATATTATTACAATGTGATGTTGGACTTTTAATGGTTTTTCTTGATATAAAGTATCATCGTATCGAGCTCTTTGTTATGGCTTTTATTGCGATTCAAAGTGGCAGAAATGATATATAACTTCCGTTTTCACTTATTGTGCTTGTGCTCTTCTCGTCTTCTCTGTTTATCACGCTCTACGTTAGGGCAAGTAGGTAAACGACTGAAATGGTTCTCTAGCCACTAGGCACATATTTTGCAAATCTTGTCGATATTTAATGCAAACATAATAAGATATATTGAGAACTTAACGTGTCTCAGTAGTGTACCTAACGTTATAAGTGTTATGTAAGGGATAATGCATTAATTGAGGTACTTTTGTACATACATAATACACTATTAGTTCAAGATGTTTACAAAAAATCTTATGTTGTGTAAGTAAAAGCAAAGGAATATCAAAGATGATTTAGTACAACTGCATCGAGAGAGACCAGGCCAACATTTATGCGACCAGAGTCATGTCGAAAGTCGAAACAATGACAGATGAAAAACGAATAAGGTTTAGCCTACCCAACCGATATTATTACTACGGGACACGACCATTTTTATTCTTCTCTCAATAAGTCTCATGTAGTTTGCGTTTCAAAGAGCGGTCCATTGCACAACAGTAGAGCAAAATGATACAGTCGTGCCCTTAAAGAGTCAGTCACCAAGCAAAGTCTACACTGCTGTCAAATTGAAGAATCCACCACATAAAGTAACGTGAGACGCGAAAAAACTTTCTTTTCTTGGCAAATTTCCCTTTTCCCTTGTTAGCCCAGCAAATTTTGTGTACGATTACCGCTATATGGACAATATTATGTGGCACGTATATGTACTAGGTTTTCTGATGGATACAGCAACTTCGAACGCTTCAAATATGTATACAGTTCCGTATATCAGACCACTTAAGTGTGCCACAAAGAAATCAGCAATGTAAGTAGTTATATAGAAAAGGAAAGGAATAGGGGGATATGGTGCGACGAGATTTCCCATATGAAAACTAATATACATTATTCGCCTTATACTCATTGCCTCTCTAGGTTTACTGTTAAGAGAAAGTAGACCAGCACAAAGTGCATGCTGATAATGATCAGTAGAGATTTGGATAAACGAGCTTACGGAAATGGTTTTTCTGCATATCTATCAAATCTGTCGGATTTGAAACGAAAAGAGATAAGATTCGTTCAATATCCCATCCTAAACAATTGAGAGAAATGGACTAATGCAATAACGTAATGGCTTTTTGCAATCAAATTGAGCATGAAGTAATGGTACATTGGTGTGTTGGTAATTGGTACACATTTGTGTACACTTTCTATTTACTACTCAACTTACAGAGTGTCGAGTAAAACAAAAGGGGCTAATTTTGGTTTGGCCTATCTCGTTTAGCTATAATGGAGTTAATAATAATAACCCGACAACCCAAGATGGAAAAAGTGGCTTGAAGGACTGAACAACCTTGTATACCCAGTGCCCACAGTCAGTCAACAGTGAAATTATATCCTTACATAACCAACGCTCACTAAAATATTTAACCATTTCTGAGATATTTAGGCCAAAGACAGACAGACAGTATGAAATATTAAATCAAACTGTACTAAGTGAATTTCAAACAGCTTCCGCTACAAAATATAGTGGGCCTATGCCTATCCTATAGTGGGGAGATAAGATTGAAATCTCTAAACATGCAGAAGGATTTCTACGGTTTTTAAGAGAATCTACGCGATCAGTATGTCAGAAGACTAATATTACCACACCACTACCACAGAATGGTAAACGTTCGCATTATATTATTCATTAAACAAACACAATGAAAATTAAAATTAGCGTTGCTGGATCATTGCATTGTAATTGCAGTGGATTTTAGTATTGTACTGTGTTGTTCTATATTTAAATTAATCTAAAAGAAATTAAACTAAAAACGTCGGCGCTTGCATTGTCATACGGGTATTTATTTTCACAAATATGAATGTGGTTTCCAACAGACATACACATCATTTCTGGACTCATGAAAATTTCCTCTATAATATTTTCCACTGTAATATCAAAGATTCCCATAATGTATAGTAGATGTGTACCATACATATTGTTCAAAATGGTTTGTCGAAACCACGAACGAAATTAACATCTTCAATCTTCATTTGCACGGAACACATTGTTGTATTTATGTAATGAGCAACATAAAATTTGGAAAATTACTTCAATGAAATTTACTTTTGAGTTCCTTATGAACATGCAACAAAAGTACTGATGAAAGGCAATATTACACTCACCTGTAGCCAACAGCAAGCTGAAGAGCCACATTATTTGACTCATATTTCCCCAGCAGAACCGTCAATCTGTCAGCCTGACTCTTTGCGTCCTCCAAATTGAGTGTAAGCACATCATTTTGACTGCGTAAATGCTCAATTTTACTGCTCAGTCTATCCGTCTCAATTTCAAACTCCCGAAGCTTCTCCTCATTCATTGGACTGATCCCGTTTTGACTCAAGGAGTGCTGCATTTCTCGAAGAGCTGACTCATTTTTAATTGGCTGTACCAGGTGTTCAACAACTCGTGTCGAGCATGCCTGTCCTATAAGCATCAGATCCGCTCCAGTTAATCCGCAATGTTGCTGTTGTTCCGGAGGTTGAGGAGGAGGATGAAGGTGCGGGTGATGATTTTTGGAATGATGATGATTATTAAGCCCATTACTGTTATTATGGCTGTTGTGTTGATGTTTATGATGACTACGGCTATGTCGGGACGATGACTTTCGATGAACTTCAGGCGAAGGTGAACAGTCATTTCCGTTGGTATGGGCGTTGGGAATTATTGAGGAAGCGTGCACAGGGCTTTGACCTTTCCTGTGACTTTGAGTCTTATCATGATGGGGATAATTGTTATGTTTGCTTGCGCCACTGGGGCTACTGGAGACAGTCTGTCGGTGAAGTTTCACCCTTTCAGCAAGTTTGCACACGGGAGCAGTCTCATCGAGTGGAATGGAAGTCAGGTCGGCTGGGGAGAAGTGAGGGAGGCGTTTGGGAGATTGCTTAAGGATCTGCTCAAGTTCTGATACCTGAAAAGAAACAAATTGTCATTGCATTGGTCAATTCGACTGTTTAATCTACAAAGAGAACAGAGATCTGTGATGGATGGGGACGCAATCTTAGGTGTAATATGCAACTTGGCATGGGCATGCAGATATCAGTTGTCATCGTGTTTGGTCACTCGTTCCTGCTTTTCTGTTAGTTGATCGAAGCCCACCCACGATTCGCGGGGTATAATTTCGTTAGGAATAATTCTCAAACTTGTACATTTTTTATAACTTCCAATAAAGTTTGGAGTTAGAACCAACGAAGTATTTAGTAGTTTGTGAAAATTGTCTAGATAGCCGGATAGCCCCAATAATCTCAATCAACGATTCGAATTCTGAAAACGATATATTCGTTTGACTTGCAAAGCTAAACCAAAAGGGAAAAATGGAAGCTAAAAGTTCTGAGATTGAAAAATTTCTAACCAATCCTTTGTACCCAGGTCAATTTGAAATCAGTACAAAACTGGTTATGGAACATGCTTTAGGCCTGCCCCTAAATATGAAAAAGGTATTATGCCATTATGCCGTTGTACAACCTGTTACACTATCTGTTTATGTCCATGCTTTTATGATTATGTATGCCCATCTTCATTATTATAATGTAATTATAATTTTACATGATACAGTTCTATGTGAATGGAAATCCAGTCGAGTGCACGTTAGAGTGTGACTACAGTGTAATCAACGTCAGTGGGTCCTATCACCGCTTATACATCATTGGCATTCAAAATCAAATAAACATTACTGGAACTTTCCATTCCATATTTCTCGAGGGTTTCCACAATCAAGTCAACTTCTGCACTGATGTTGAACAAGGACTGATTTCCGTTCAGGGAGATTCCTCGTTGGCCTACGCCGTTGGAGTTAGCAACGGAAAGATTAATACAGATGGTGAAACAGTGCCAAAGCCCAACAAACTGACTTTTCCGGAAAATCTGAAAGAAAAACGTCGTCGTAGACTGAGGTGGCAACCTGTCCCTGCTTCTGGCATGAGCGTAAATAATGGCCAGGAAGGAGGAAAGGGAGATGGCATGTTTTTATAATATTTATGTACGGCAACAAAAAATTTATTTTAAAAAATGGTTTGACTAATTGTGATTAATAATGGGTTTAAAATCAAATGTAACATGTGTACTGTCCCTGAATGTGCCAAAACAAACCAATATGTAATTATAAAGTGCATGCCTACAAATTTGAAAATGTTTATATATTTTAATAAATATAATGGAAATGCTTTTTGAAACTCTCTGCTCTGAATGTTGCTCTGAATTTATTTGATGCGCTCGCGCTCGGCACATGGACACGCATAATTACGTCATTATAGAGTATAGTTTTTGTCTTGATATAGATGCGCTCACGTTCTCTCATTAAACGCAAGCAAGAAAAAACATGTTTATTACCTTATTTTTCAGAAAATCACGCTCCTTCGCAATGTTCTCAAGAGCGCTGCGCGTTTGATCCAACTCCCCTTCCTTTTTATACAAATTATCCTTAATGGCTGCGTGCTCCTGTCGGATTTGTGCTACTTCTTGACAGAGTGATGCAAATTGAACAGTAGGTTTTGACTCTGGCGAAGGGCTTTCTGATGGCGTTGTTCTCATCGACGTTATGCCAAGTCCAGGTGAAAGTGTTGTTATTTGCTGTAGTCCGCCGTTGGTAGTTCCTCCGATGGGAAATTCCTCTCTCAGCTTGTCTGGCTTCTTACAAGTTGACAGCATGGCGTGCAATGTGTTTGGGTGATGTCTACTTCCCCTCAAAGGAAAGTTATTACATCGCTCTCGATCCTACAGACAAAGATGAAGTAAGAAAGACTAAATACATATCTCAAAACAATCGAATGCGTATTCAAAAGTAGACAAGTAAAGGAATGCTAGCATGCTTCAAGAACAGTGTTGTTTTCTGAGGCGCTTTATTGAAAACGCTGTAATCAATAAATCGAATGAGATTATGATGTAAAAGCGTTCTGTCACTTTTTGATTCCTATTGGAGTTCAAATTCCAAATTGACGCAATTTTTCTCTTTCATTATCGAATCCCTGATGGCTGATGCATAGATAAATACGAACTTATATATAGAACTGCTATATCGACACCTGAATAAGTTGAAAAAAGCACCTATGCTATCACCAATCGAATGGGCTTTTCCAAAGTCAGATTTATGCATAATATGAGACGAAAATAGAAGAAAATTTCTTATTTATGAGCTTTGGGAATTACGTGATAGCAATTAAAGTAAAAGTCAGCTTACTTCCCTTGTGCTAAAAATGACAGCACTTTGGTACGTATCCATTTTGCCAATCCGACAATCCAACAGTTTGCCATGCTCTTTTAAATGCAACCATTTGATAAAAACGGCTTGTGTATGTACATACGTGCTTATAATGCTCGTTTGTTGCCAAAAATTGCTTCGAGGCTCATTAATTAATTAGCAACAGTTAAGATAAGATGAGGATTCATTCCTTAATGTTCTGCTGCAAAAATCTCAACTATTTTACTATCGTTCAACCGAATTACATCTGTAGCCACAAAACCAAAGAAAAAAGCGTAGGGTGACGGAACAAGAAATCTCAATCCATGTCAGCAAAACAAACAACAAACTTAACTTTCAGCAAAACACTATTTAAACTTTTCCTAGCGCGTCCATACAGCTGCCAAAAACCAAGAATTTGGAAACGAGGGTACATTGTATGTACAACCAGAGAACAGTAATCAGAAACACATCTTCATTAATAAACTTGCAAATTATCATCAACATCTTGCATCTTCATTAGATAAACAACATCGAGCTGTCACATGCGTCCTCGGGGGATAGTTGATGTTGATGAGAACGGTAAAGATAGTGTGCAAACATTGACAGTGGAACGTGTAGACTTCTTCCCCAAGGGACAATTATAGCTACAAACAAAAAAGTCCGTCTACTTTCATGTAGTTCCGAGAAGCGCGCTTCCTAATTTTGTTGTATACTTCATTGAGCACCAAGTCAAACCCCTGGAAGTGATCCAATCGCGTTTTTTCATTAATTAATGACGCCTTGGATTGGAACAATGAAGGCCTTCTATGTGACATAATGAAATGTGTGAAGTTGGAAACGGTGCACTTTAGCCGGACCTAGCCAAACCAGTTTATCTGTCTCTTAGTCCCAATCCACGATAAATTACAACAAACTTCAAAATGAATTTATGACTGTTATCTAGCATATTTTTAGTCAGTCTCTGGGTTTTGCTACCAAGACTAAACTGATTTCTTTGCCATCATGCGTAGAGATACCTAAATAATATGTAGGTAGCTAATGTCAAAAGATAATTTTCCTTTTTCTGGGATATCGGTACCATCGACAAAATCAGGGCATTGTCAAGGGCTAAGTGCCCTCGCAATTTAAGCATTGTGCAAATCAATATATAAAAAATCGTCCGTTTTTTCTATTTGTAGCTAGATTAGATTGCTGGGTATACTTTACTCTGCTCCTCCCGATTACTTGTTCTTAAGCAGTATGAAGAATGTATTACAATCAATTGATTCGCCGTGTACGTAAAATGGAAACGCAGATTATTTTTAGTATAATATTAAGCAGTACGAACCAGAACTTGTACAAACAAACCTGTACGAAACTCTTAAAGTCAATTTATTTACTAAATACAGATATATATGCATGCTGCATGGTCACAAGCATAAGTAATAAGTATTTGGACCCCGTCCAATATACACTAGCATTTCCCATAAATATTCAAATAAGCTTATCTGATCAGTTGAAAATCTACCATATTAACTCTGAACGGATATCCGGCAATCCGAGTTGAAGACAATGATATCATTATCTATTGCAAGCTGTATAGCTCTCAGTTTAGCTCAATCTAAGCCAAAGCTCCTTTCAGATCCAATGTTTCAAGCATAAATCTTTTCGCATCTGACAAAACAATCACAACGAACACTTCATAAAAATAAAAGTCTATTCAACTTTCAGCCCGTCAATGTCAACTATCGCATAAATATAATATGTGTAAGCTATACCTACATATACACATTTTCGCGAATTCTCATTTCGCACACACTAAAACATCCTTCGTTTCTGCAAAAATCAACTGATAAACTTTATATTCACTCTCTGAATAAATTCAATGCGAACAGTTTCAGAGTGTGAGTACAAGCCTGACTCGGATTTAACACCGTTTAATCCTAATGCCCCATAAGTACGGCGTAGATTAATGCTGGCTATATTTTTCTTGCCATCCAACAGGATTACTTTCACTTTGTCTCCACTAACCCTACAAAAGAGGGGCAAGGCAAAACAATAACACTAGAATTAGACTCTCGGTAATAAAATAAAGACCCCTAAATGACTACCCACACAAATGAACAAATACCTACCCCTAAACATATATGCAGTTTTGCTTGCCTTAAAGAAAATCTCAGTCCTGTCGAGTTTTCAAAAGTATACATACGTTTGCTCTCCTCTTCATCAAGCAGTTTGTCGTTTGGTGAATAACCTAAGAGGAATTCGTTTACACAGCCCATCTCAACAGTTTTATTAGGACACCCAAAAACTAAAACAGCTCATGAGATTCGACAAGAAATCCCTTAAGGAAGCCCGTATACCATCCTCATCCTTATGGATCACCAGTTGGAAAGAATGTTACTTTGGAGTCATTCTCTCAGCAGAATTGAACACATACTTGTAAAACGCGTTTTACATTCGTTGTATTTCTTTTTTTATGGAAGACAACTCTTCTCACAAAAGATAAAGATAGCAAAGGCACACTACTGTCTCCGTCACTCTCACAGTCAGTTTAGTTGTCACAATGAAAGGAATTTCATGTTTGCTATTGAGTGAGTGACGACAAGGGAGACAGAGAACAGAAAAGCATCTGCGCTCCAGAAAAAAATGTAATAAAAACAGGAGAGTGAACGGGAAAACACAAATCGAAATCAAATAATGCAACTGACAAGTACAAGAGACTGACATGCATTTCGTGTATGCATTAAAAAACTATTTAAATACTTGAGTCTTCTTGTCGTTGCAATTCTCAAAATAGCAGGTTTGTATACCTGATGGACAGGGACGAAAACACTTTCTTTCTTTATTTAATTTGGTATATTTTCCACTAGTCGGAAGAACAAAGAGACGAGGTCATTAAAAGTTTATCGACCGCCAGGTTTTCATATAGTACTAGTAAACTCAATTCCATTCCAAGTGTTTAGAAATGGCACTAGAGATTCCTCCATAGAACTTCATTATCATTGAATTACATTTTTTATTCTACTTATTATTATTAAGTACTTGAGAATATCCACTCAAGCATGTCTCTCAAATGCAAACCGTTCATTTCATTTCTACATTTTTTTCTGTTAATGTAAATGCAAATGGCAAAAATAAAACTACCTAGGATTGAACTCATTGGACTTATATAAATGCGAGTTGTTATGTAAGATTTTGTTCTAAAAATAGGGTCATATTTTAGAGTAGTAAGCCATGCTAATAATATTATTGCACTTGACTGGTAATAGTCCAGAGGCAAACGCAGTCTCCATAAGATCATGTAAAGTGAATGCAATGCATTTACATATAATTGTTCCTGGTAAGGAGTGAAATTAGTTTTCGCATCATTTATGAACGCCTTTATTAGCACTGTATGTCAACCGAAGAACTTTTTACTTTCTTCATGATACTAAACCTTTTACCAACCAGAGCCTCCCTTGTTCTTTCTATGTGGTTTTACTTTATACTCTATTTCATTGCATGCAACGTATTTGCATTCTTGAAGCCATGTGGTCTGATTGACACCATTTGTGTGCACGGTGCATACCACCACCATATAATGTCCCGTCTGCTCTAAAATAATATGTTTTTCCTTCCCGGCTGCATCTCCGAAACGATTACAGTTCTTCATACACATAGTCGAATAACGTTTTTTCATTTCTATTCAATAGACTTGACTTGGAATCTAAAAAACTAAAGGATTGGAAGTGTACAAGAAACCAGAAACATGTTGGACAAGAACGTAAGGAGAAGGGAATAAATATCACTTAATTCCCTGCACACCCCTTGAATACTACAATACCCATTGTTTAACTCTAAACAGGACAATATTGTACCAAATTCAAATCGCCTCAATGTGTGGGAACGAGAAATAAACTCATTTCCTTCGGTGCATTATTTTTGCATGATAACTAACAATAATAAACCCAGTTCTACTATGGTTGGTTAGATCCGTGACTAAGGTTTGTATAAACTTGCATTATATATTGCATGTACCCAACCTACCACATTGACAATCATCGCCACCAAGTTCGCTGGTGCATTTGACATTTATGCGAGAGCCCAGTGTGGTGTATAGTGCTGAGATTAAACTGTCACACTTCGTGTTGACAGGTAATTTGAATTCGTATGCAAATTAGAGCTGTTACTGAGAAAATTCTTTCACTCCACAGGGATATATACTGGCAAAAGCAATGGCAAAAATCTGTTTCTCTCTATCCATTTTGATGAGCTTGCAAAAGTCAGTTGTTCCTGTTGAAGCAAGGAAAGAAAAGGGTGTGTGTGTGTGGTGGAGATGAAATTATTATTATATGTATATCTCTCCCATTCGTGAATGCAAAACTGGTGAATTAAACTACCTACCTATGTAGCAAACCGAAAGTCATGTCATGAAGAAACAATATATATCTATCTTGTCCCTTCTCTTGTCAGCCATCTATATTTCCTGAGCTTGCGAAATGAAAACGATTTCTCTATACAGTAAAAGTAACAGGATTGTCATCAGCACCAGCCAAGGCTATGCACAATGCAGAGAGTTTTGCTTCCTTCAATCACACTTATCTTCACAAAATTAGTAAAGCGCATTAGCACACTTATATATATCGTACAGTAGTGCATATCATGTCAGAATCAACAGCAGCAGTGTTGTGCTAATTAGCCTTGAGACTACAATTGACTTTGACTATAGTGTGTAGAATGTAGAAGTAGAGTAGCAGAACAACATGGATATGTGCTCAGTGGGGCAGGGCAGTGTATAATGTAGATAATAGATTCACCATCTTGCTGTACTTTAATTCTCGCTTCTAGTAAACTGTTACGCTTTCTCTTTTCCTTTCATTCTCCTACGACTCAACAAATGTAAGCGAAGGAATACTGAATTTGAAGAATGCAAATGAAAAACGTTCAGTTAATAGCCTTTTCTCCAAAATTCTACGAATACAAGTAATACGGATTTACCTTTACATATAATTTTCAAAGTTGTATAGTATGTATGAAGGCTACATATACGAGTCAACACGTATTGTATGTAAAGAATAAGCTTGAATTTCGATGTAAACATAATAAGCTTATCGTTGAACAAGTTTCCTTGTATTTGTACTTACTCCAGAAATTCCGTTCATTGCTAAATATGGAAATTGCAATTACTTAACTGATTAATTTCCAGAATGCTCGGATTCTGAGATTTGTACTTTTGTATGAGTCATTATCATACTTGGTACAATTCCAGCTTTTTTAGGTATTTCTGCAAGGAAAACTAGAGTAAAGTGAAACGGCGCTAGATAAAGATCAAGTGTGTTTTACCAACTTATTTCCTTCTGTAACAAAGTGAAAATGAACACGAAATGTAGGTCGATTTTTTATCATATACATTCGTATAAATATATTCACGTATAACTTTTCGCTATCCTATATTTCGACTTTGGCCCTTTTTGGAGGGATATTCCCTGTGCGATAGCTCCAAGGTCATTCAATTCCAATTCCTTTACCACTTTAGAAAGTTTTTTTAGTGAATTAGGTTCAGGCTCACAATACTTGACTGTTTTCTGTACCCTGTTAGTAGCAAAAAGAGGAAAGATGGTATGGTAGAGAGAAATCAGTTTATTTGTTGGCCGCAGGGAATATATCTGATAAAAGTTGAACACTTTCCGTGATAGAGAAGCAACAAACCCTTACATTAAAAGCATAACCAAGAAGAAAAACGAGTGCATAACAAAACAACACGAATGCGATACAATGGCACAATTGTGGTTTGTTCAGTTTGCTGTACGGTACAAAACACGGAAGCAATAATGGAATGAGAAAGGAGAAAAGAATCCTTTTTTGTTGTTGTTGTACATAAATGAAGCATGGACATTAGGTACAACATGCGCCATAGGTAGGACACTTGACGTTGACAAATGAGCTGCAAAGGAAAATCCCTTGTGGTCAACTTCGTCACTGGGCCTGACGAGGATAAAACTAAGATTAAAAAAGGAAAATAAATATCAGGCCCCATTCCTTTATTCTTATTTCAAGTCGTCCATAAAAAATATATCTTAACAAACAAGCTGTAAAACATGAGAAGAGGTCATAATATATATCAAACATTATTAAAAGATTGAAACAAAAAACCGCTTTCACGATTTTCCTTTTCCGCCGTTTTCATTGTATTTTTTTGCAATGAACCACATTACATTTTTGGTAGGTTCCTCGTAGCATTTCTCTTTTCATTACTTATTTACGAATCATTCATAAAAGAATATAGCGGAAAATGGGAAAGGAAAATGAAAAGCATATTGTGCGAGCGAAAACTAATTCACATTCAACATCGTTACATTATATATTTCTGTATAGGGGATATATATATATATAAAGAGAAAAAGATCAAAAAATATAGTAACATACTTATAATAATGTTCTCTTTTCTCTTACTTCGTCCCATCCACCCACCTAATCCATCTCTGACTGAAAATGACCACATACCTACAGCTCGGGTGCTACTTAATTTAACAGAACGCATGTCGTCCTTACAAAAACTGAGACAAATACGTCTCTTTTTCCTCAACCTTCTTTTTCAACTAACTTTCTCATTTGTATTTTTGGAAAACCCGTGGTGGACTGAAAGAAGAATACCTAATAAATATTATTGTGCACCACATGTCGAGACGGAACAGAAGAAGTTAAAGAGTGAGGGCGTGATAAAGTTGAGAGCGTGAAATGCACTTTATTTGTCGCACCGCTGCGCTGGACCCTCATCTCCACACTTTCAAACAACTTGATTAACTTAATACATGTACATACTCTTGACTATTTTAGACTACTTACGAATGGATATAAAACATAGACAATATAGAAATAAAATATGCTTGTTCTATTTTAACTGGCCAGATGAAAGTTGAACATTTGTTCACAGAGCAGCATTGAATACGAATGCCGTAACAATTATATGAGTTGACTATGGATGAATTATTTGTTACTATCTGAGCCTGACTTGTGGTGGTGACTGTGGATGGACAGTTTACTTTTTAGCTATTGTGCAAATGCAGATGTGCAAGCAATGTAATAATTATGCACTAGTATTGCCTGTGTGGATTTGGATGATTGGCTAGACTATTTAGTTTCACGAGGTACGGTATAAATATTAAAACGCAACGTTTTGCAAGTATATCTCCAACTGCAAAGGCACCTGCTAAGATAAGCCATAAATTTATAATTGCATAAAAGAGTATTTGATGAACCTACTCTGTCCTTCTACTACACTTCGGGGAGGCATGTAAAACGATGAGTTGAAGATGTGAAACTATGCTTTGCTGAGATTATAATATGGTCTCTACTAGAGCAACCATCTGGGAAAATAATTTCCTTGACTTACTCTTCTTCAATGCCATTTGCTGAACAAAACGGGTAAATTTTCTCAGATAAAATGGTTTTGCCTTATTTCAGTTGTTCTCAAGTTCCCTACCCACTCGTTTATATTTTGCACCAGTGCATCCATTCAACTTTCAACTCAACAGCAGCAGCAGCAGGGAGGCACATTAAAATGTATTCAGATTTACGCAATGGGAAGAGTGGAAGAGATCAAAACGTCATGACCGTAAAGTACTTTGGTCTAACTTAAATGCATTGCAAACCCGTTGTGTATAAACGCGTGCTGCAATTTTCTACGAAAACTGATGACTTTGATGACCTCCCACTAGTAGATTTACAAACTTATGAGACAAGGCAATAATGGTCCAACCAATTTAAACATTAACGCTAACATTGTGAGTAAGCTGAACAAAATTGTAAAAAGGGTCAGTAGATATGTGTGCCATCATAATGCAGGGTTTTCATTTCAAACAGCAAAGCTCATTCAAATGGAAAACGTAATAGGTTTGTGGCAGGATGGCTTAGTATTAATACAATTTGTAACGCTGCTGTGAAATGCATTTAACTGTGAAGATACATTTAATGCGAACTAGTCGACTAACCGTGAATGAATGGTTAAATTCAAGCAGTATTTACAAAACAAAGCTAAGGTCCGCACTAGCAAAAAAAACAATATGAAAACAGATTTACAAGGGACTACTGTAGGACCAGATTCTCCAACATTACTGTTTTCAGCACTGCCTTCCTTTACTTCCGGTTAAATGAGAACAAATGGGTTTTTTCTTGAACATTATAATAAGAAGAAACTAACCTGAAATTCCAGAGCTTTTCCACCGTTATTGTGAGAAGCTACTACTGATGGTGCTGCTGGTTGCGGAGGTACAGGAGATGCTGATGAAGAAGTGAAAGTCGTAACTTGACAAATAAAATTGTTATCACGATTTCTCCTGCCGTTGTTACTGTTGTTCCTGCGATGTCTTCGCACTTGTCGACGGTGTTGTGGACTATGCTTTGAACCGTTTTGCTCATGTGATTGTGGTTGTTGATGTTGCTGCTGCGATGATTTTCTTTCACATGAACGCCCACTACCATCAACAAGGAGTAATCCTACCTTTTCTCCTAGTCGTCTATCATCATCTCCTTCATCCCCATGAATGTCATACCGCCGACTATCGTTATCATCATACTCTTCTACTATTCGCAATACTCTGGGCTCATCGTCCTCCTCCTCCTCTTCGTCCACAGAAGCTCCACACTTTACGTTCGGTGTTGTGGACAGTAATGATAGTGGACCTTGATGGTTGTTGTCCTCTGGACTTTCTGGAGAGGAGAGTGGAGAAAAGTCCATGCTTTTGTCGGGATGATGCTTGGTCACGTTTCGAGAACCTCTGTCGTATTTTCCATCTTTGTGGGACGAGAGGACAGCAGACGAGGTGTAGTCGTGATTAAGAGGATTGTGCAGGGATTCAATATTGCAATTACTCGAGTCTGCGGCTGCGGTGGCGGCTAATGTGGTTTTATTCCCGTCTAGAATAAACACAAAAGAACATGATCACTGGTGTCTTTACTTTATCATGCACTATATAACGCGTACCATGAGCTGGGACTTTAAATGCCTTTATATAAAATGAATAATGAATCATTGATTCTTCTAGTGAAAGGTTTGCCTAAATAAGTTGGTAATTACCAAAGGGCTGCCGTTGCCATATTTGTGCTGGCTGAAAACAGGATAAATCCTTCCTATTGGATGAATTCACAGGGAAATTAGCCTCTTCCTACCTAATGCATATACATACCTATCAAAAGGCACCTAGAAAAACTCATCATCAACAACAAATCCGTTTCCACACGACTTAACTCTACATATTATTATATGGTATATTCTTTCCCATATTCCCATTGTCCTCGGTAGGATGCTGAAGCAAGCAGCACGTATGCAAGTGAAAACATGGCTAAATTCTTTCCTCTTCCTGAATCTCAGAATCAAGCTCAACAGTCAGGCCCTGTCATTCAGGCCACAAGGCCAGACTTGGCGCAAAAAGCAAAATCGCGGAAGTTTTTCCCTTTTAGCTTATCATCAACAAGCCGACAGAAACGCATGGAAGTGTTTGTAATTCTGAACATTGGAGCATTTAAAATGTAACGTTGCAGTGCATAATCATACATCCGTACTTGCTTTAAAGCTCAGCAGAATGGGAACAGTAGCAGCTTCGTGTTTGTGTGAGTTACTGTTGCTGATGCTTTTTTGCAAACTCGGTCATGCATTTTATATAACATGACAAGTCGCATTACTCAGCCTCTCCATCTTCTCTCCGTCCAAATAAGCCTTCCTTTTTTTCTGGTGGTTATAATCTCGCAGGAGGTTTATATGGGATAATTCTGCCACTTCGACAACTTCTCCACTACACCTACGCCCATGCTGGATTCATATTACAGGATGTTTGCATCTTTTCTTTAAAAATGGTTGTATGTTTATACATATTCATATACTTGTGTGGTGTAGACATAAAATGCTGCTCATTCCTTCGCCCTTCAGCACGATTTCAAAAGACAGGAAGAATGAAGAATCGTGCTTGTGCGTGCTAGTGAATACCGGAAGATGCACTTGCTCTTTTGATCTTATGGTTAGCATACTGAGGAGACTGCGACAAGCTTACTTTCCCATTCCCATAGGCTTGCTGATGGATGCGAATGTGAAATTCATTCTAATCCTTTTCTACATGAATAGCGTTTTATTATCGTTTTAATCTTTTACTGAGGAGGATATAGAAGTAACGAAAGAAGATGTGTTATTCCAAATAAATTTGTGTATGTGGCACATGTCACTGCTTTTCTCAGATAACGGTAGTTTAATAGTTGTCGTGTTTCGGGCTGTTAAAAGATTGAAGCTCAGAATTTTACTCGCTATTCAAGAATCTTCAACAACAAGCCCAAACTTTAAACTTGGAAAATCTAATATTAGTCCAATAGTCTAATACAAGGCTTTTATGTAAGTCTGAGCGAGTAAATCTGGAGAAGTATTCACCAATATTAATAATCTCGCTGATGTTTTATTGCTTTCTTGAAATGTTCAGTTTATTTTTATTGCCCGTTTTGAGTTTCATTGAAACTACACACAGTTACATAACGTCGTATTTAACTCTTGTAATAAGTTTCAAAGATATACAAAGACGACGAGGAGAAAACAAACTTTTAAAATTGAATCGTATTTGAATTTATATATACATACATGAATATTATTGTGATGACATGTGAACTTTTGGTGTACATCATCTTCATTAGTCGTGTGTCACCAAAAGAGCAAAAGTTAGCGTCATGTAAGTAACTTTAACAAAGTCGCAAACACGACCACGTCGAGCAGCAAAGTCAATTTCCTTATTAGGCAACATGAGAATATATTATTATTGATGTGACTATGTAGATCAAACAGGAACATGTTTATTAACTCAAATGCGAGTTGGTTTTTTCCCGTTGCCAACAAAAACAAAATCAAAAGGGGAGAGTTTTGAAAATGAAACTATTCAGTCAGTGTGTACACACATGGAACTTTGTATTTATATAAGCCGTTAATTTACAACAGTAGACAGGAATAAACAAATATTCAAACACTCCATCCAGCAAGATGAAATGTCCTGCAGCTCAAATCCTAACAAAACTGCTACGAAAGCTTAGAATTGTTGTCGATGTCGGCGGTGTAATGCCAAATGTTACGTGTACAACACATATGAAAGATTGCATATTATTAAGGGAAAATAAAAAAAAATGCCGAATATACGCAAACACTATGATCCCATTTATCCTACATACAACATACATGAGAAACTACTAGCAAGTTTTCTAAAGAAAATCAAAAACTTTTGGGTGAAAACTTGTTATCGTTGCAAGTTGGGTGCTGTCAATTTAAACTTTTCTAAAGACTGCTTTGTGTTTCAACCAGGTATGTACGTTGACGTCAGAAAGCGTTGCCAAGAGTAAAAACATTAGCATTTTATATCGTGATTCTGTCAAGTGTACAATGCCTGAACTCTGAGGCTCTCTGGTACTCTCATTTGGCTCCTGGGAATAGATTGTTGTTTGCCAATTATACTAGTTCACATCCTGCTCATGCCCACTAATAAACTAACTAAGTAAACACATTACGTCAAAGTATGAGTTTAGGTTTATGCAAACATGTTTGCATATCTTTGGCAAACATGCAACAGGCAACATGGGAATACAAAATACGTTTTTTATGAAGTAAAATACATCATCTGTAAGTTAAAATACAGATAAAAAGTGCTCAACTGCAAAAAATCAAACCGTATTTAGACAGTTACAAATTCGACTTTTCGACTGATAACTAGAAAAGCCTTAAAAATCTGGACTCGAGGTGTGGCTGCTTTTGTGTCGTTGTACGAACTCATTTTTCAAAGTGCTTAATCCAGCAAAATTATTTTAAATTAGCTTTGCACACCAACTGTAATTTGTAACTTTAAAGAATGAAGAAATGAGATTAAACCTTTTATATCCTACTTTCACTATTTTTAGAAGAGGTGGCTGTTGGAGACAAGTCGGTAAAAATTAAGTAGTGTTTGTCATGAAATGTTTGCGCGTTGTGTACACAAAACCACTGAAAGTGCTAATTAACCTACAGCGTGTTAAAACTTTTACCTTAACATGCAAATTCCGTGAAATAATGACAACAAAATTATATACCGCAGAGGGAAAGGATGAAGTAAGAAGGCCTAGCATTATACGCAAAATTACTTGGGGTTATTAATGTGGCAAACATGATATACATATTTTTATGATATTCGTGACACTGCGTCATTTACACATAGCACGGTCGCCTTATAGGCATTTTGTTTGATCCATGTTTCAAATTCATACAATGTTTAGGTCAAGAAATGCTTTGGATTACAAACTATTACCAAATCGACTCGCTTGCGCAGTGTAAGTTGTAAGCAAATTCTTCCCACTCCTACAAACATTCGTCATTAACAATAATTAAATTAGACATTTCTTTGATCTTTCTCACTTTCCAGCATAACGCAACTAGCTACTGCAGTATAGGAAAACTCAAACAATATTAGATTGTTCGCGTTGATAGGCAGTTCATTGCAAAAGGACTTGCACACGTATGTTCTAGACAAGACATTTACCAATGGGAAACACAGTGAGTAGTCCTAATGCAGTGTGGAATTAATGGGGTAGAGAAAAGCTAATGATTTCCGGTTTTTCCTGGTAAATATTATTATTATACTGTTTTCAGTCATCATAAAGTCATTATGAACCGTAATGAGCATTTTAAGAAAATTTTAAGAGAAATAAATGCGAAATCGATGCAACCGGAGAGAACATTAAATTGTTCCATACGGCCAAATCACTAGTTTACAAAAATTTACATCAAGAAAATATTATGAAAAGTTCCATAAATACCTTTTTCACTTTCTTCTGCCGATTTCATACCACACGTATTTTTTCACTTTTCAGATTTCCAACATCTTAACAACCAATTTTCATGCTACGAAAAACTAGAGCTGCAAAAACCATTTCCGGCACCATCATGACTGTGACTAAACATGAGTTCTTCAGTGTGCTGAAAGTCCTAAACGGAGCACACATCTATGCACTCGCGCCCACTCGACTATAAAACGAACTGCCATTTAAAACGATGAGCTTATTGTAGTTTCACTTCAAAAGAGCAATTCTCATTTTCAATACAATGCGAGTGAAACCAAGCATATTAATTTCTTAAATTTTGTATGCCCATTCATTTCTTCCGGTTGGAAGAGCTTTATGATATACCAAAAATAATTTTTCCACATTTTCGCATTGTTCCTTTTTACTTTGGGATATTACGCAATAGAATTCATTAAAAACATGTCTACATAGTGCAACAACGCAGTGAAAGTAAAATAAGAAGCAGAGGAAAAGCAGATGAAACAAACAAAGACGACAGCAATAAAATTGTGACGTTCTCCATCCACCTACTCCCTTATTCAATTAAGAAATTAAAATTCACATTCAAAAATGAAAACGTGGCAAATTAAAGTTGTGCTAAGATTAATTTTTAAAAAACTATAAAGGGAACATTAAAAATTCTTTTTGCGAACACAAACAAACGTGTCTATTTCTATATGCTTCACCACTTCAAAGAGTCTATTTTGGTTTACTTCAAAGTTAATGGAAATTACGCAATAACAATAATGAATGCTCTACCACGGCTGGAAGAATTCCTTTGACTTGCAGTGGAAAAGTAACTCCCTATACAATAATATTTCATAACATCAAAAAGTAATATACACAACACAACCCACCTTACAAAAAAAATCCTGCATTTTTTGTTACCCATTCCATTTTCTTCCTTGTACGCATCAGGCATGCCATACAGAAACCATTTCCCGGTGTTTTCATTCCTTTTGCTTGTTTCTTTGCAAAAGTAAACTGTTGAAAGGACCAGTGAAATATCTTTTCGTTTCTCCTGTTCTGCGCTCACCCGGCGCATTGGAATCTTCGTGATATGTACACGTGTATTTACATTCGCATGGCTCATTGGAAAAGGAAACTACCTATATATTTGACGACTTCTCTCTTGAAAAATTAAATCTAATAAAAACTAACGTATGTTTTTCCTCTCTCTTCAACTCTTCCCTTTCGTTTATGTACAGTTTCACAGTTTGTATGTTTGCTGTTGCTGCTACTACTCTGTGTGTGCCGAGCTGGATCTCTTTTAAGTTATTTATAGAGTTCATGAAACTTTGTTAAAGCCGAACGTTTCATTTCTCCCGTATATTTTCTTCGTTACAGTTGGACTTGTAAAATGAAGTGGGCATGGTACATGACCTCTTCCTTGGTCTTTTAAAACAGGAAAAACCATTTCCCCATTCTCTATACTTGGATATAACAGAGGAGTGGACAATATAGTACGGTAATATGACCAAAGATCATCACAGCCTCAAATTTGGTTTCCTCGTTGGTGCAGGGTGCTCCCTGAATGTATATTTCCCATAAACGCACATTTTTATGAAGGCACTGCTACTTCTGCTGCTCCTGCTAATACCCACACTCATAAAAGAAATTGCTTAGTACAAGAGCAGGGACATTGCAAGGTCTTTGGAATAGCAACTCGCAACGGAGAATACGAAGAAGAAAGAAACTGTTAAAAGTTTCACAAAACGAAAAACGACTTGTTCACTTATTCACGTAGGTGGGCACGGGCACTAACCATGCATGCAAACACGTGCTGGATATGTCTGCTGACTGCGCTAGAAGTACTATTGTGCTGCTGTGTACACCACTTTGGTCTGAATCCTTCTCAATTTTCAAAAGCTATAAAGTCAAGATAGATGCTGAAAGAAACTGAGCGACTATACATTGTACATTGTATCCAGTAGAAGAAAGACGCGAAAGATAACAAGGAAAACGGGGGGTAGCGCGATGAAAAGGAACCTTTTTTACTATTTTCATTTCTCTAACGTTCGTTTGTTTTCATTGGAGATTTTTATGGACCCACTCCTCCAAGTGTAAAATGGTAGCGCGTCGGTGGTGTAGTGAGCTCTGGACTGTATTAAATCGCTCATCCATCAAAATGATGATACTTGGGATGCTGCTTAGTTGGGCATAACACATTGCAGAAAGTATCCCATATAGTTTTCTTGCCTGAGATCGTTTTGCTTGTTTGGAAAGCTTTCCAAAGGAAATGTCCAGATTCACGTCGACTGTAATATAGAGCGTCTTTCATAAAAATGAGTATTTTGACGGTGAGTACCAACGTGCGTGCGTTGTTGTGTCTTTTTGTGCCACGTCAGACTTCAACACAATATTACATTCAGTGGCTGGAAGGAAACTGGAAATTTTCCAGATCATAATGCCATTTTAGGTATGTAGTATGCGTGATTACTGACCTCAAGATAGAAGTTGATCGTACAGCTAAAATGGTAGGAAAGTCGTATCTTTTCCTTTGCTGACTTCATAAATGTCTGGAATTCATGTTATGCGTATGTATTTACTCATATAAAATGAGAGTAGGACAGGACAACACCACATAATTCCATTTTACTCTCCCTTCCTTTCTGCCTACTTTGCATTTTTCACTGGAATTCGAGTGAGCAACTTTTAGCACTTTCTCTCCAACAAACACGTTTTGGAATAACATGCCTGTGGTTGGGAATTTTGGTTTGCACATTCCAGCCCCTTTTACACCTTTAAAAAGGGCCCTGTTATGGGTACTTTATGGACTTGCAAAAATACTCAAGTAGGAAATCAGAGGCAAGAGCATGAATCTTTTAACCTTTTCATAAAGGGAGAATAAGGACAAGTAATCCTCTTTTTCTTTGTCATCTTCGACCTGAATAAGCAGAAGGAAACTGCATAATTCAAACTAGCACTACACATATTTTAGACATTTTTTTCTCTTTGTGTGAGTGACCCATAGTCAAAATAACTTTGTTAGACGAATAAAAGAATAAAGCATAAGAGGACCAAAGACTTTCCAAAAGGTGACGCGTGTGGGATTTTTTTCCTAGTGGAAGCCGCTGCCCTTTCCATTATTGTCTGCCAAGACAGAAGAAAGAATTTTACGTAATATCCAACAAGGTATGTCAATAATGCTTTCCTTTGACTTTTGACTTGCTAACATTTTGCTCACTTTCGTTTTCTCCTGCTTTCAACCTTATTTATTCTCTCCCACAACCGCATACTCTTCGAGAGGAAAAATGTTCTACCCTCAAAAACATGTGTTTTGGCAGAAAAATCAGAAGAGAAGAAAAACACGTAAAGGAACGCGGAGCGCGTGCACAAAAACGGAGAATCTCCAGAATGCAGTAACGCAACGCAACATACTTACTAGTGTAGTATGTAGTAGTATGGAAGGGAAAAATAAAATAAGAGTTTAAGTAAGTAAGCCTGAAAGTGAAACTTTGTAATTGAGTTGTGTGTAGAAATAATGTTTGAATGAATACATTCGTAAGACCAACTACTACAACAATATATACTTGCCTTCTACTAACTACATGACTTGAGTTTGCTTCTCTGCTCTCCACCCAACTAGTGTGCATATAAAATCTAATTCCGCTTTTTTCCATCTTCTTTTCTCTTGGCTTTTTCTCCCTCAACTCAGCAAACACATAATACGAAGACCCAACTTTAAAAGCAGCTTTAGCAGCAGTATAATGTACCATGCAGCAACCAAATCTCTTTTTCAGGACTAGTTCCCATGATCTTCCTTTTTTTTACAAAAAAAACGTAATGGCAAATGTGCAAGCTGTTGTAGTTGTGGTATATACTCTTTTAACTTGTGCACTTATCATCATCATCAAGTAGAGAAGGCGATTTCGACTCTACTTCGCGACTACGTATAACGTACTTCCGTACTTTAATGTCGTGTTGTTCCTCGTGTATTTTCTCTGTCCATGATGACTCCCTACTTGTATGTACATATCTCATCTTTTCTTCTTTTTTAAACAACATTTTTCTCTTGTTTACCAAGAAAAAGTAAGCTAACAAGCTTAAAAGATTTAGTAAGTTGAGAAATCTTCTTGTTTTTACACAATACTTGTTATTATATTATGCTTCATGTACTTTCCATCTGCGTTTATACTTTCTTGCTTTATAGGTAACATATACGCATTTTTTAGATTCGAAAGTAGAGACTTTAGAGAATGGAACAGCAATTTAAAAATGATTTGTAAATGTTGTATTGATTGCTAAATATGTATCATATGTCCCAGTTTCTCGTACATGCATGTAATGTATGTATTAGCTATTTGGTTTGTCCTTTAACTGATTGTCAAAAGAATGCTAAAAATCTCGTAAAACGATTAAACTTCTGAACTCTGACTATGAGCAAGATAAGGGTGACGTAAAAGTACGGAAGCTACCGTGAGTTGAAAGAATCAGAGGAGCAAATTTCGGAGAAACTGATTATGCTATCGCGTCTTATTGGATGCATTTTAGGAAAATCATTACAATTCCCACAAGTTGTTTTTCCATTAAAATTGCAGCTATTTCCATTCAATTCATGAGACTTGTTGGCGGAACTCGACATACTAGGAAAGAGTAAGAATAAGAACCGTATATCTATGCAGTATGTGTAGTAACTTTTAAGCACTCAGATTTACAGTGAGCTCAAATGTCGTTATTGTTTTGACTCTAAAAACTGCCACTTCTATGAACAAAGGACTATACCTAGCTGACTACATGCGTACTAAATAGCCTTATAAGAATGTGTGTCCATTTGGTTACCAGTAAAATGCCAACGACAAAAAGGAACGCAAACTATAGACAAGGGACATTCAAAAATGACTGCACTTTTAAAAGTCATTTGTAACCGTAAAGCAACATCGGAAAAGCACTCTTACGTACTTTATTGCTGAATTCTGGGTGCCTACCAGATGTAAAACATACATGTTAAAACTATCTGGAACTGGATCTTAATTGGCCAATTCAAATTTTCAGAGTAAACCTAATCTAATTCGATAGAGTCATAAAATAATTCATGTAGTTTATACAACAAATGACGTGTATGGCCCATTATAGGTCCAGTAATGAAGCCAAATTGGTCTATTAATCTTTGTATTTATTTTCCCGAATGCATGTTGGGAGCTGTTATAGGAGGTTTAAACAGCTTTGCAAGATAGTCACAAACTGAATTACTTGGACAGTAAACAACCTTTAAAACAGCTAATCTGCTTACCTAGCCACGTAGTCAGTCCATCTGCGTCGATCACAGTGCCTCCTCGATGACCATTGCTCAGTCCTACGCACTTTAGCCCGAATCCTTCCGTTGTGATAATCTGATCATCCTCAAAGTAATCTCCATCCACGTCCACGTCTGACGGGAGATTATTGTCGTCATGTTGGTGATTATTCACAGGGGACGAATCCATCATTCCGCTGCTGGACTCTAGTTCATCCTCCTCGTCCGACGGTGTCGTCAGCAGGATCGTGCTATTACTGTTATTGTGATGATTATTGTGGCGGTGAAGATTATTTCTGTGAAGATTCTGATTAGATCGCAGCGAGAGCCCTCCTCCCTTTGTCGCTTTCGCGTTGATAAAATTCATTCGTAAAGATTTGTCGGTGCTGTTCAAGTGAGGATTTTCATCAATGCTCAAAAGATCCTCAGCGTCCAGCTCATAGTCATCCTCAAAGTCTGTCGACTCTTCCGGAATAATTTGCTCCCGACGAATGTCCAGTTGCTTTTTCAGTTCTGCTATAACAGAGTGTAGTTCTGTGAGGCGAGCTTCGTAAACTGCGGATTGAGATTGGTTGTTGTACGAGGTTGAGTCACAGTCGTCTTGGGAGGGTTGGCTCTACAAAAAATAAAAAAATATATAGCAAGTCACATGCCTGTTTTTAGCCCTGGAATTAGTTATATAAAGAAAATCAATTATGATGATGCTAGAGAAAAAAAATCAGTGTAATATGTGTTCCATAATACGAGAAAAAAATCTGTTGCCACTTTAAGCCTAAAAATATCTCTACAGTATACAAGATTACTATTTCCAACTTTGCATCCAAGTAGTAATGAATTTACCGTGGTTAATGTGCTGGTGCTAATGTCTAACATCATTGCATGATGTCTTCTGTAGGCATTAATCAAGCTAAAACGCCACTACCACCACCACCACCATCATCATCTACTTCCACTCCTTAATTTCGCTCTTATTTCTCTCTTTTCTATTTTTTTAGGTTTTTTTTTCAATCTCATCTCTTAATACTCTTGGTAATCTCTTCTTTTACATTTTTTATCTTCCTTTTTCTCTTCTTCTTGACAAAGACATAACGTTCGTGAATAAAATGTACTATTTCAATGGGGAATCTAAATACAAAGTACAGAGATTTGTGTCTTATCATCAAGCAAGGCTGAATAAAAAAGCGAGAAAAAGACTAATGACTAGCGATTTAGGCTTTATATGTATATCCACACATTCAACATTCCGCCAAAGAATAATCATAGACACTACTACAAATTCGTGGTTTTCTA
This sequence comes from Sinella curviseta, assembly GCA_004115045.4. Taxonomy (NCBI): domain Eukaryota; kingdom Metazoa; phylum Arthropoda; class Collembola; order Entomobryomorpha; family Entomobryidae; genus Sinella; species Sinella curviseta. The sequence continues at coordinate 30,134,759 of CM023203.3, read as the reverse complement.
TTGCCGGAATATGAAACTTTACACTACAAACAATAATATGTACATATCAAGGCAGCGCAAGACTGACTATATAGCAAGTTAATTCACCTTTACGACGACAGACTGAACAGTCTCAACTGAATCCGCTTAATTTATTTGAAAAATTACCTAAATGTCTTCTATATACTCTCAAAGTAAGAAAGCCAACAGGCCTCCTCACCTTACGCGCAAAATATAATACAAATTCGAGAAAACTTGTACTTTTTGGACACGAAATAATAATCCTCTAGTAAACAACTTCAACAGATTTTGCTTTTATAGAGTTATATTTTTTCTTAACTGTACATAAAAATAAGAGAGAGAGAGAGGACTAAATAAAAAACTCGTTCAGAAGATTAGCCTCCAGAGTGAACGTATTACTATACACAAAAAATTAAGTGTGCCAGCAAAGTAATAATCTTACGTACAAGGTTACTTTTTTTCTTATTTAAAACTTTATTGCCAACAAGTAAATAAATATTGCAGAACCATATATTCATGGAATGTACTTACATATGTGTATATATGACTTGGATTTGATTTTGAATCGAATGAAGCCAAGGGACCTCTTATTTTATAGAAACAGGGTTTCAAAAGTAGCAATGAAAAAAGAGTAGGCAGTTGTGCTGCGCTGAAACTGCATCTCTTCTTGCAAAATAGAAATCCTTTCCGACCTGCTCATAAACTCTACAACATACAGTCATTGCTGAATTGGATTATGTACATGGTACAATTTTTTTTATCTGGAGCCAGTATCAGATTACTGGACTGACTCCAATGAGAAAACTTATAATGAATTCATATAGCGTTGGAATATTATAGAAAAAATAAAAAGTACAAGTGCTTCAATAATGATGCTTGTTTGTTCCTAGTTCGTACACTGGCGCAAGTGCCTAAGGAGAAAGTTTTTTTTTCTTGGTAGTTTACTTATATGCAAAAAACTGATTTTTATCTAGAAGCATGCGAGTACTTTCATACTGTTGTACCAACTTTTGTTGAGTATCTTTCTCCCACGTAACGAAAAGTTGTCAAAGAACCAGCAGTGGTTGGTAAATACATGTACACTTTCTCTTCATATCATTACTAGGGTTGACAATGGAATGTACATAGCGGTATAAAAACGAATATAAATTCATTCATAGAATGAAGAACAGCAAAAATAGAAAAAAGTAAAAGAAGGCAAACTTTTCTTTCGTGGTGATGAAGAAAGTTGACCTGTTTCTTAGAAGTTGCCTTTTTTAGTTTAGTAAGAACCGGGAGAAAATACATATAGACAATGACGCGTGTACTGCGTACATTTTCTTTTCAAATCGTGACAGAGTATATATAACTTGAAGTACACAAGAACGAGAACGTAAATTTGCTTCATAGGATGGATGTAACTGAGGCTTCGTCTGACAGTCAGTTGCTACAACTTTCTACTACAATTCCATAACATGTAATAATATATGTGCAACGTAGTAGTTCCTTTCGTTTTTTCGTACAACATCAAAGTAAACAGAACGAACATCATCATCGCCAGATTATGCCATGCTATTTCGCATGGCGTGCCCTTCTTGTCTGTGCGGTTGTTGGTGAACCTGAATTTTGCGTACCACTTTTGCATACATGATTACCTATGTACAAACTCGAAGGACGAGAGTTTCTGGATTCTCTGGACCCTCCTTACTGTTTTACTGTGAACAACACATGCCTCCATCATGTTACATAATATGTAACACCAACAAAACCGCATTCACTCAGCAGTTTTCTCTTTTTAAGGAAAAGAGTTTTATAATACATAGCGCCCACGTTAGACTAGCTAGACGTGCGTAGCAAGCATCGATTTTTGCAAAATCATCAGCATAATATCATCACGCTACCATATACCTTGAGTATGCAAAGAAAACACATACCTAAACTTATTTAAGCATGTTGGGCAACTTTTTTTTCTTTGCTGTATATTATTTCTTTCTTTTTACGCATTCTCATGCGATCCATTTATTTTCGTAAATTCATTCTTGACTTCAAAGTAGTTTTGGAAGGGTCCCACAGGTTCACGGGAGTTCTCAAAGCCTTTAGTTTTCACTGTCGTTAGTTTTGTACTTACGTTGCCCCCGAAAATAACGTGGGCATGTCGCTTCGTGTGAGCATCTGCGAGCCCCAGAATCAACAACTGAACTGAATCACGTGTGTACCATTCAATGATCATGATTACGTCGTGGTTAAGTGATGTCGTACACTTTTAAGGTACCCTCTCAAGCTAATGTATCAGTGCAAATACCAAACAGCAAACAAATTACACCCAAACATGTCAAGTGCAATGATGGAGTACAAGCAAAGTAGTGTAACATTTTCTACGCAAATATTCGATAGATATACGATACTACCTATTTCGCGTCCCACTTCTCATGTTTCCGTTTGTTCAAATCCCCACAACTAAAAAAAGCACTTGACAAGGGATCCACACTGCTTTGCTCAGCATTTTATTACTCAGCTCAACTGAAACTGAGCCCTTGAACAATACACAAACTGAATCCTTTCACGTGCTAAACAAGGTTCGATACCAGTGAAGCTATACCATCCCACAACTATGGGTTGTGGGCAGCTGGGCAATTCGCCCCACCGAGATTAAAGATCGCAGAAACCTTTAATATTACGGATATAATATTTCCCGTCCCAGTAAACAGTAAATACAAAACAAAAAAGTTATTGCGGAACCGGGATTCGAACCCGGGACTCTCGTTTTCTGGGCGATATGTACTCGTTTGGAGTTTGGAGAGAGCCTTTGTTTTTTCTGCGATTCTGTGATGATTCTGCGATGATTCTACGATTCTGCGATGACTCTTCGATTCTGCGATGATTCTGTGTAATTAAGGCTTCAACTCATACGTACGTACATATCGCTTTCCAGCCGAGCGTTTTACCACTAGACTACTCCGCCACACTAATAATTTGGCCTCTAATATTATCTAATGTTTTGCAATTGAATTGACTGTTCACTTGACCCTCTCTACTTGCGCCTGCGCCAGCCAACAGTTTGGTAACTTACATGTATACTGTATAATTTCTACGTGTGTATCCCTTCCACTATTTACCACGTCTCGCCTAATTTCCAAAAACTCAGAAACGAACATAACTACAAAGTAGTCTCGTAGTGTAGAGTGAAAACAAGAAAAGTAAATATTCATAAATACGTTGCAGTGGCGAGAAACGACTAGGGACGTTTGAAAAGACGACCATGGGGGACAGTAAAGGAGCAAAAAGTATTACAATGTTGACACTACCATTTTGTTATATATGTTTACACACATACACGGGCAGGGAAACTAGAAAGAACTTTTGGGAAAGGAGTAAAAGCAGTAATCTATATAGTAAAAGTAGATATTTATGTGAAATGTGATGCCTGTAATGGTAACGGAAAGAAAATATAGTGCTGCTGTTGCATCAAATAAAAACGTCTGGTGACATACGTACGAACAACCTGGAACTGTACCTAAAATGAATTCACACAGGGTCTTTTTTTGTAGCTCTTTTTTTGTTTCATGGTTCGTATAAAAATTAACAATATCGGACAATGTATCAAGAGGAATATACGAAGCAGTGCTGTTGTCGGATTCGTTAAAGAACATTTGTCATTTTGTTGTGTTCAGTATTCCATTTCAACAATGGGGTTATTCTATTCAAGAAAGAAAACAGCTTACTTTGGCATTTACACCTTAAGAACACAAATGATAATGAGCAGAGCACAGCAATAGTAATTTGTTACGTTCTTGCTAACAATAAAAATGAATTAGAGAAATAATGCGATGACGTGAGAAAGATGTTACCTACATACACCTGCCTTACCCTGCAAAATTAATACACAATGGAAAAGGATTATGCAACAATGAGCAAGGCAGGAATGCACTTAACCGTTTATTTCATGGTTGAAGGAAATTTAAATACGATTTCGCATGTCATGACATAATCCCTGCATAATGTTGTACAAACTCCGCTGAGGAAGTACAATGCGATATTATAATGTAGGGCTTCGTAACTCAAACTACAAGGTACCTAGTTTTTGCAAGTTACACTTTCACCGTCCCGTTTCCTTCCTCTACTAAAAATCAATTTCCGACCACGCAAATTGTACACAGAGCGCCAGCCCCACTTAACACTTAATGTGAAGTGTATTTATACCTACCTATGTATATTACATAAAATTCATGCCCCAGGCACGATAAATCAAACAAGGAGGAACACTCTGAAGAAAGGTACTGCATATAAATGGTTTGTGCGATAAAAATTTCCAGTGTTCGTATCTTCGTACCGCTATAATATGACCTCTGGCCCACTACCATGAAACTTCATGTTGTTAACTACATTGTCGTACAATTCCCTAAAAGTTTAAGTGGAAAAGTTAGTAAAATGCATATTTTATAAAAATATGTGTTTGACTTCTCGTCAGTCAACTTTGCGTCGTCGCTACTGTGGCCTTACAATTTACACCCAGTATAAAAACATGAATTACTTTTTATAGTTCCTCTGCAAAATACTGTAATAATGGCAATTTTCGCCAAGTGTATAGCTCAACATGATATTATTATCGTTATCCTCAATTACAATGGAGGTCTGACCTGAAAACTTAATATATATCATTTTACTTTCGCAAGTATCATATTACACATTTAGCCTACAGTCCACCACCGGCTTTCAACCATGCTACCTCGATTATTTTTACTAGCGGGATAAGTTATATTAGTTGTTACCCTGCTTCCAATTCTTGTCAGCAATATAGACTATTTTGTAAAGGAAATTACACTAATATTTTTATGTAGCGAAATAAATGTAGCGAACAAGTAAATTTTGCCTTTCATGCTATAAACGAAAAAGGACGATGACAAAAAGTCAATCGACATGTACACAGGCGGACATAATAAATATGGCCTATATTTCCGGAAAGCAATAAAATATTGAGCAAGGTGGTCAAGAATTCTGACTACGAAAAAACTATTTATTACAACTCTCCAAATGTACAAACCTTTCTATAAGTCTTAAAAGGCATATTTATATATTAATGTTGGTGAAAGTAAGCATGTAAGGTTTATTTGCGGAACAGTAAGGTATTATTATATAGATACAGAAGGGTGGAGAAAGTTGCACAATTGTGCTTGTAGGGCTTCATTCCTTTTGGTTTTTGGAAATACAGCTATAAATGTAGCATCACATAAATATAAGAAACCTGTCGTCACAGTTGTTGCCCTTGTCAAGCAGACGAGGCAATAACATACTACATAATATTAGCAAGAAAAAGCAGCACCGGAAAAAGGGGAATAGGGTATAGAACGACATTAAACAATACGTGTCAAGATTCATGTCATGTACACGAGGATGACGCTGCGTGATTCCCTTTTTGTGTGGACTCGTTCGTGATGTCGATAAGAAAAGGTTGCTTTGTGCGGGAGAAGGGACTGGGCAAAATGAGGAAAAAGAAAAGCGAAAAATTTGAAATGAATGGAAAAGCAGAGACTATGTATAGACTAGGTTGTGCAAAATGGATAGTGATTGAGTAGATAAGTACATTATTGCAAGAAATGCTTATTTGTATATTATTTACACATAGACATGTAATGCAATAGTTATATACATGTCCCTCGTCTGTCTGTGTTTCATTATGTTTGATTGGTATTTCGCCACGTTTTCTATGTATGTATTGCGGATGCTACATATTATTTACACAAGTACACGCCTATGTTTTGTTATTTGACACAAAAATAGAAAACTACAAACCTGCATATTTCGTAGGGTCTCTTGTAGCACATTCTTTTCCGAGGAGACAGCAGACAACTGCGCCTTAAGAGCAAATATTTCTTGCTCCAACGGCGAAAGGCTCCCACTGTTACTTGTCGTCATTGTCATGCCCGTAGTTGGCGTTGTGGTGCCAATTCCACTGGATGGGGAAGCTGTGATGGTGCCTTTTGTCGGGGATGCAGTAATGGATGTGGACGTAGTGGAACTCATTGCTGTTTCGTTGTTTACAATTACTGCTAACGTTGCTGATTTAAAAGAAAGAAAAAAAGTCGTAGACTCGGGTTGGCTTATGAGACTGTTGGCGGTGACGTTGTGGCATTATATTATCCAGTGTTGCATCCTGCTTTCATCCTGTGTAAAACCAAACAATGAAACCGCATTTCATGAAATTATGTCATCTTATACGGTTCATGTAATAACAAAGCCGTACACTAAAGCTAACCACCGTAATATTATGTGATATTTGTTTGGTTAACTTGGACTACATTGAGGTATAAAATGTGTGGGAAACGAAAGTCAGTGAGAACTACAAACTAGTTTAAAACGAAACCTGTCGCATTATGTTTTGATGAACAACCTGCATTATTACCTTTTTAATTTTGCTTCTTTCTAGTAGACAGAGGAGACTGTTGCAAACACAGAGTTCCCCAATGATTTCAGCAAACTTTCTATCTATTCATTCGTGGTCTTTGTATAGCATACATATAGCGGCTTGCCATGACTGTGGCGATGATAAACACCTTAGTATTTATTTGTAGCAACTTTCACTGTCTGCGCGCACTTGATTTAATTAAAGTAACAAATTTCACCAAAAATCAGTCTGATGATGACTACCCCCCTCAGGGAAATGCTCACAACAAACTACTGAAGCCAAAAAGCTTTTTCTAAACAAGTATATAGTATATCTATTTGCAGAACACGGCAAAATTGCGTGTTATTGTAAAGTTTCTCCTGAAAAAAAAAGAATCGCGATAAATTTTTTATACAAGTTGCTTCTCAAGTGTTGCGATTTTTATCATCCAGCCCGTGTCACCACTGAGCTTGTTTTGTTATGAAAGCGAGATGAGAATAAGTACTACTTGTTTCTTGTATGTAGACTTCAATTAAACATTAGCTGCAGGGTGGGAAACGATAAATGTCATCAAGCACACATCCCATATTTCATCATCACCATCACTCTTGTTCCTTCCACCAAAACAATCTAATGAACATTACATTATACCGTGTACTTCTCATCTCTCTCTCTCTCTCGTTTGTTTCGTTCCACATATCTTTCGGAAGCATATCAAAAAACCACATCATAAGCAATGAGAGATGTGCTGTCTTTTATTATCCAACCCATACTATTACCTATGCACAGTAAGTTTATGGGGGACGAAAGATTTGTATTTTTTTGTATCTGTTCCCGTGGCCAAAAAGTGTAACGGATATTATTAAATAGCACTAAATTACATGATGCTCATGATATGTTTTGTGTTACTCCATTCCTACTGTTGTTCTGTAAGGCGATTTCGTAATTTTCGCAGTTTTCCAGGAAAATACAAGGAAGCAAAGAAGCACACAATGCATACGTCGGAGTGTATGCTGTTGGGAGGAAATGGAACTACTCCCTCTACGAATTGTTTGCCTTTATTCCATGTCATGCCATGAATTTTCTTTTGTGCAGATTTATACGTGCAAATAAATCACGATGATATTCATAATAAAAAAGTACACATACACCCGGAGGAGTTTTTTACTTTCCTTTGTTCACTTAAGTACGTAGATTCAAGTTTAGATATAAAATTTCGTATGTATACCCATACATAGTCACTGACAGATGAACATACAAACTCACTTTACCCTGAAAATGGGATAGTTTCACTTGAGTGTACGTAAACGCATATAGGCACTTTTTCGCCTTCTGGAATATTATTATTATGAGCCACTGGAAAAGTAGAAATCTCTCCAGGAATATTTTTCTGGCATAATGAGGATTACTTTCTTGCCTCCTCTAGCAGCTGAACAAAAAAAAGTTTCCATGTGGGAGAACAAAGTCGCCACAACACAGTAAGTAGTCAGCACGGTACATATCCTCGAGAAATGGACTGACAGCTTTTCTAGGGAAATGGAAAAGGAATTGTGGAAAATAAGTTGCAAAAAAAATATATCCCGTATATATGCAAATGTACTAAAGCACTTTTCTCCACAATCGGCACAGAAAAAAACCTTAGTGCATTCAAACGACGTATTATTAAACTCATTTCCCTTCTTCAAGAGCAACACGAGAGAGAAAACAGATGCAAGTGCTACTAAGCCAATGATTTACAGTTTGACTGTGAGTGCAGGGCAATGTATTATTCGTAATATTGCTAAAACCTAGCATCATCAGATCACAATCCTCACTGTCTATGAAGATGCAGTCAACCAAAAGGACAAAATTGTCTTTTGCAGTTCATTTTGAATAATAATAGTGAAGTGAACTGAAAGAAAAAAATAAATGGTGAGAGAGGAAGCTGAAGCTGCAACTATCTATGTAACTGGCACAATAACTGCCACTCTTTTGACTTTGCAATGCAGTCAGCTAGTTTGTTTCGCTTCATTGTGACATATGACTTTGGCTCTCTATCCTACTGCTCCTCTTCTTTTTCTACTTTAAAATTCAGCACTGGCAGTGATTGGAACCTTCATCATCATCATGAAGATGATACCATACCACACCACCACCATCATGATCATCGTCATGATGGTCGCGTCGCTCACTTTTCTTGTCGGCTTTGTCACAAGCAACCAGGGAGAATAGAAAGGAGCAAAGAATAATATAAAAAAACGTTTGCAAAAACCTTGATACCTATGTGCATTTCACTCATGTGCTCGTTTTATCTTCTACTAGGATATCATCTTATTCGATTATTATCATATTTTCGGGCCCCTCTCTATCTTCCTCTCTGGCAGCAGTTCTTGACAACCTGACAACACGAGCCAAAATGTTGCAAGCAAAAAATTCCTCATTGTGGTAGTGTAGTTGTTAGAGATGCTTTTCTTTCTACTTTGCAATATATTGCTTCTATTCTACTACTATCACTATTGCCATAATATTATCATGATGACTAGACTATGACACGTACATTGATATGCATAATATTTACATGCGAACGTGCATATGGCATCCAACCAAATCTCCATCAAATGGAACAAACAACCGAGCCAAGTGAACCGTGACATGGCAAACGCGAAAGAAAAAAAAGAGAAAATGATGATTGTGTAATGATACAAGTAGGATGCCATATTGTAAAACGAAACCATAAAAATGTAATGAACCTTGTAAGTTTACAATAGGAGTGAGTAGTATGATCCAGATCACTTCATCAAAAGATGGTGGCAGTGATCATTATCAAGCGGAATCTTGATGCTATCAAGACACGCAACATTTTCTGCCCAGATGAAAAATTCCTTCGAGTCCGCATATCAAGACGTCACTTTTGCACAGCGTGAAGCATCAATCATTTTGAGATGTATTTTGGATCTTCAAAAATGCTCATCTTTCCTTGCATGCTGCACGGAGCTAAAGTGGGAATGACTATAGGTGAGCAGATTTAAGAAGTCATGTCAGATGGCTGTGTGGTAACCAACAGAAGGGCATAAAATGTATACCTTATGCTTTAGGTATCACCTTTTACATGAAACAGGAATGTGTATAATAGTAATATGTCCAATTTATTTATGTGCATATAATATCCAGCTCGGTTAAAAAATTGCTCTCGTTAGATCTGTTGATTTGACTATAATCATTAGAGCCCGAGCCTGATGGCAATAAACAATTTACTTTGCCTTCATTCAAGATGACGATTCCTCTCCGAGAAAAATGTGTTGCTTCGGCTCACCCATATCGTGTATACGTGTATGTTCAAAATGAATTGGTGTTTCTACATAATATTCTGGAAGTCCTGTACCATAATCACTATTGCATAAATGTGTTATGTATGTACGGTTGAATTGAAACAGATGTCTTTTGCCGAGAGGAATAGTAACGTAAATTCAATGAAAATATGGGTGCAAGTATGAGACTTTTGGGTGCTTCCGCTACTTAACCGGCATTGCTGAACGAAAAATTTATGAAGATTAATGCAGCAGTTGTGTATATATAAGTTTCTGGCAAGCGGCATCCGTAACAATGGCCAATTGTAAATCATTTTAAACCAAAATTCTGGTTTAATCAATCTGCACAACGTATTTTCAAACTTGACAAGAAAAATATCTGGTGCTTCATGGTTTTATTTAATAAATTGCAAAAACAAAATTTATACTTAAAAGCAAAATTTTAATGAAGCTTCTCTTATGACTATGACTAAATGGAAGTAGGTAAGTAATATCAACGCCACAAGCTCTGAAATTAATAAACTATTTTAAAGATTACAAAAGTTCTAAAAAGTCTGCTGCACGTACATAATATCGATCAATCCACACATCTTTAGCACAGATAAATCAACTCCGTCATGTGTTCACATGATTTTATAGTGACAAAGTAGGAAACCCTTGCAAGCTGAAAAGACTGAATACGCGGCTGCATTCTTTTCAGAAAAAGAGAAGAAAAACATTTTAAGAGCCTGTGTGCCTTGTGTGCGGCCTGTGCTTTTAACGGCAGGAACTACCAAGAAGAAGGCTTAGATGATCGACAACAATGCCCGCATACAACGCACACGCTCGTGATAAAATGGAATGAAAGGGTAAAGCCAGATGACAAACGATGCTCTCGGCTAATTGCTGTTACATTACTTTGCTTTTTCCTTCATCCTTATCCCCATCACATCTTGCTGTATCAAGCTGTATATTTACACATATTATTTTCCTTCAGTTCAGTGCAATGTGGACAGAGTGTTTTTTGAAAACTTCTTTCCTTTTCGATAATATATCGGATGGATATTCTTTTTGTAAGGTTGTAACTTGTGGCGGTGCCGATATATAGCCCTGCACTGCACTTTGTTCGAAAACACATTACACTATTTTGCTGCCGCTGCTGCGACCGATAAATCTTGCGTTGAATGCTTCCAGAAAACACGCTTCTTGTGGAGTGACTACATGACAAACAGTTTTATGTTGTACATTTGTGTAGTTTGTCGTAAGCAGTGTTGTAGCCAGTTCGTGAGCAGTGGTGGCAGCAGCAGAGTAAAAGTGGGCAAATATGTTTCTCTAAAGTAAATTAGGGTGTATAGTTTGGGGATGTAGATAACAACAAATCAGTCATGCGATGCGATCAGAAAATTTTGTGGAGCTACAAAAATTACCATGTTCCGGTTTTCTTAGGTCTCTATTCTCTATATATATTATCGGTGTTTTTTTCTTTGACATGGATAGTGTAGGTATTCTATGGAATATGAAATGCACAAAGTTGACTCTCTGACGTATGTATGTTTATAGTTTTTATGTGTGTATTGTATGTTTATTTATTTTAATGGGGCAAATTTATTTTCTGTAACAATAATTATCGTTCCTAACAAATTCCTGAAAAAATAATTCACTCGACACAAAGGAAAAAAGTAAAAGAATTGCATTTGAATGTAAATGGTTAGACAGAGACAAATATGCTTATTATTCATGTAGACTGTAGACTATAGAAGCTTTTCGTTTGCTAGAGCACAAAGCGCGGGGAAATATCGCATGAATAAAATCTAAATGTGCAGAAAGCGCCATCAATATTTTTGTAAAGTTTTCTTGAAAGAGCAGTAGTAGTACTATTACAAAGGAAGACATTAAAAAGATATATTGATGATTTGAAAAGGAGTGGGTCAGTCCCTCCCTTACTTATGGCATTTTTAATGTTCTACTTTTGTTACACCGGAAGAATAATGGAGAAGAGGTATTTTGGAATTTGAGAGAATAGCAAATTTTAATGTTGTTGGTTTCTTCGTATTGAAATGAAATAGGTTGTAGGTAGTTAGTTGTACAAGAGTGAGATATCGTTTCCTCCGTCTCCAACTACTGCCATAATTATACAATTAAGGTATGTTTAAATAATGCAGTAAACTGCCATTTTCGTGTATCTCTATGTACTACTGTAGTTGTACTACTGCCACTAAATGCGTCTGCCTCTTTTTCATAAACATTGCGATGCAAAAGCTTAGAGTTACTGAAAAAGCTATTAGCAATATGACTACTTACAATTCAAAGTAAATTTACACAGTGTTTAGTGCCTGAGCCATTCAATTCGCATGATATGCGCCTCAAAATAGTGCTTTAGCTACCGTCCCATAAATTATAGTTCATTCGCACATAAAATACTTATTTTATGCCTTTGCGTTAATGTACTGTTTATAATGTGCTTTGCATGCTGTAAACACACATAGTTACACACAGATCCTACTTCTTAAATGCAAGTTTTCAAAAGAAAAAAAAACGTTTATTTATTGCTTAAGATATTCGTGCAAACACCACATAAAATTGTAATCCTCCACATCTTTAAAAAGTCGGCAATTTGTCTGCTCCTACGACTTCTTCCTTCTCTAAAAAGTCTAAAAATAAAACCATCAAAGTTCAAACACTTTCCCTGTTTCCCTTTAACAAAAACAATGCCCGAGCAACCCGTGCATCAAAATGAAAAGATTGACTCCTTTTCAATATAAGCACGTTTGTCATGCCAAGTTAGTTGGCAGCCAGTTGTGCACGGAGCTCTCTTCATGTACTGTAGGGCAGACTTAATCTTTGCTAAGCATCATCTCATGATTGTCGTGATTAGTCATTAGAACCAACTTCTACATATACCATACCAAAATACCACGCCGCCATATCACCTATGATCTTGACAATAAAGTAACAATGGAACAAGAAAATAATGCGGTGAAATATATTTTACATTGATTACCTTGTCTGTCATTAAAACAATAAAGGAGTCGCGTTAAATAGATAAAAAGGGGAAAAGTCACGAAAAAATATTTTGCTTCAATTATTCCCACTTCTCTTGTTGCTTTTCAATATAATCACGATTTTTAAAAAAGCAAAAAAAGTCCATAAAGCACTGGTTTCTTAATTAAATGAATTTGTCTTGACATTTGACACACGTTTTCCATTATTTCTTAAAGTATAAAAAAACTATTAACGTCAGCGGCTTTTTCGAAATGGAAAGTTTCCTTTAAAATTAAGCTGGTATTAAACTCTTTTTGACAGCTTACGATAATAGTTCAATTCTCAAGCTGCTGGGAGAGAGGATATGTCAATTGTCAAGTGCGTTAGTAGGCCAAGTTTTTTAAAACTCTTTTCATTCAACACCATAACGAATGCTTTACATTTGAAATGTCTATTTTCTGTCTTCAATTTCAACATGGAGCCAAATACATGATTTATCTTCATCCATTTACTTCAACATACAGACACAGTCGTGCACTCACATTTTTATATGAGCACAATAAAAGAGGTCATCACACTCCTCGGTACCTGGAAAAACGTTGATGAAGATAATCGCAAAGCGCAAAAAAAAGTTTGTCATTCGCTCAGTGCGCTCCCAGTCCCTATCCAGAAAATCGAAAGTTTACGACTTGTTCCTTTCCTACTAACATCTCTCGTGTTTCCTACTCGTCTCATCTCATCATCTATTCGCATACTTTCTTAAGAAATGCTTGCTTGCTGCTACTGCTAAATTTTCATTGAGTGCCTTTGCGACTACTCGACTTCACTCAATGCAGTGTTGCGCTTTCAGGTTGGCACTGATGATGGAAGACGTTGACGATGGAGAAACATGAGTAAAGGCTTGTTCAAGGATCACAACCTACCGTTAGCCAAGCTGCCGTTGCATTATTCTCAATGCATTTTGCCATTTCCTTGATGGAATTCCTCTCTCTCTCTCTCCTCTCTTTCACTTCTCTCACATTTTCCATCATTTCAGAAAATCCTTCTTCTATAAGTTCTTCAGAGGTAAACTATTACTACGATTATAGGTGCATTATATGAAATAGTGCTTGTACTCACAATCAGACTGGACCATTCGCTGTTCGTCCGCTTTTCAGCTGTCGGATGTATTTCGTGGGAAGAAACATGATTGTTAAATGAATACTGTATATAACTGTGATGTATCTTGCTATCAACAAGCCAAGCCAAATGATATGCTATTACGCATAGCGTACCTACTTCTTTGCGTATCTATCTAAAAGATGTTTTTATTGCATTGCTCGTTCATCATTCCTTCTTTATAGATTATTTGCTGTTTTTGTACCAGTTTGATTTTTTCCTCTTAACTTTTCAGTCTGATGTTGCCTGTCCATCAAATCGTTATTTCCCTCTGTTGATTTCCACTTTAAACGAATCGGTAGTTACAAGAGGTATTCAACATTATTATTGCGTACGTGGTCCTTTATCCCAATCTCCTTCTACCTCCTTTTATGTTTTTCAATCTTTCTTTGCATTCGTCTTGTCAAACCCTTTTTTCTGCTCAGTTGAAATAAGAATGCGGCCTACCTTACAGACTTAAAATTTGGTTTTCTTGCAGCTGTATTAAAAAAGTACATGGTTTCCTCTACATTTGTGATTTCCACGTCTATATGCATAGATGCAGTACAGGATTTCCTATCTCTCCTCATTCTGAGAGTTAATCGAGCCTGTCAATCTTGCAGCATTCCAGGGATGCAGCAACACAAGCAAAAGTAGACGATCGTCTTTTGTACATACAATAGGCGTACGTACTTTTCAACACTGAACCTGAAAAGACTACTCAACTTATCCAGCAGTAGTGGCGGAGAAAGTCAAAACAGGCAGGAACAGAAAGAGCCAAACTCTGGCCATGCTGTGGAACACGTCCACATAAGCATGTATACCGCGTGTTTCTTCGTATGTGTGACTTTTCAAAGTTTATAAATAATCGAGGCAGGAAAAGACTAGTAGTGGTAGAGTTTATGTGCACTGCGATAACCTAACTGTCTAAACCTGAAACGCTATACATATGCTATCGGTATAATGAGAGATGTACCGAGATAGATAACCTTGTCCCTTGTACCACCGAGAAAATGGAGTAAGTCTCTTAAGAATGTTGGCTGTTGCTGAGATGAGTTTCCCTGAGACGAAATGAAACGTACAATCTTGATATGCATTTTACAAAGCGTGGCATACAATTTTGGGCGGACAACTCGAGCTGTGCCGTCGCGTTGTAGTTCAATCGTCAGTCAGATTCTCTTTCCACCAGACAGGTTGCCATTTTTGGTACTCTTGATCTTTTCCTTCTCTGTTTCCGTTGCGTTGTTGGTGTCATACCTGATATACAAGTTTGTATACCACAATAAAGTATATTATGTACTTTTGTATATGCTGTTCACTGCTTCCTTTCTTGCAGAACAACGAAACTCATTCCTCCGCTAAATCGAGTATAGTCCCTACCGACCCTTTGTGTGTAATCTGGAATGCATTTTTTATGAGATGAACGGCCAAAAGCAGAAGAGGGAAGAAGTGTGTGCGGAAAGAGGCTTTTCCTTTTCCTCAGTTCTTCTGCCTCCAGTTTTCGTCTCGGCTTCCTGTTCAAATGGAATACCTCACAACAACAGCTTACTTTCTACTGCGTGCCTACATCCTACGAACCACTACGGTTAAATCAACAACATTGAGAATCGTGCATCTAATACTATCACTAAACCTATGTAGTAGTACTTTACATTGTTACTATTTTGCGGATGAATTGTTGGTTTTTGTCGACCAGCCAGTTGTGTACCCACGTACAGTTGTACGAGTACACCAACCGCACCGTGCCACCACCACCCACAAGAAAATACTTAAAGAGGATATAGCAGCACTCATGAGGAGTTTTCGTTGTAAGCTTTTTCCAAAGCAAACGACAATGATGGACAAAGATAACTTGGAGAGCAATGTAACGCACCAGACAAAAAAGTTAAGAAGAACAAGAATGAACAGCAGACAAAGCAGAATAAACATCGCAAAACAGTATCACCTAAAAAAAGTCGCAACACAAACCAAACTATGTTCTTTTGCAATCCTTCAGTCTTTGAATTGATGAGGAAACCATTCTTTCTTGCGTTATACTCTCTCACTCTCTCTCACTTTCCGCCTTGTTTGCATTCATGTTGTTCTTTGGGTAGCCCTATTACTTTTTGTACTTTTTTTGTAAACAAACAAGTCGTTTGTTTATATCAGCACTTGCACTGTGTTCTCCCGCAGCTTAAAATGGTCTTATTTCATGTACGCCTGTTTTAACACTCGCTTTGATGTTTGCATTTAAAAACTTGTACTTTTTCTGGTTGGTTGCTTTGACCTCGGTCCCTTTTGTTTTGCCTTGATTTTTACGTTTCCCATGATGTCCCCTCTCTCTCTACATTCTAATATCTACTTAACTTTTTTTTGTTGCTCGGAATAAAAATTTAAGCAAAATACCGTATGCATGAGATGAGCCCAGATTCGCCCGTAATTTTCATGCAAAATGTCCCCGCTCGTGTAAATACAACACATTACACATGTGGGATGTTTTCATGTAAATTGGCCTAAAAGAAAGTTTCTTTTTTGTATATAGCGTTTGCATGGATGCGTTATAGAAAGAACGAAAGTAAGAGTATCATCAAATCTCGGTAATATCGTCTCATTTTCTTGTTGACTGACGCAATATGATGATGGTAGCAATTCACACGGGTCGTACTTTTCCGTTTTAAACCAATCTCTCGAGTTTTCTTTTTCTTTTAAGTAAATATTTCTAGGGGAGAGCATACAACATACAATCTTTGATGACTTGATTCAAGCATTTCATTCTAAAGTAAAAAAAACGACTTAATCTCAGAAGGAAGATGTTTGTGAGATTTTTCGAATTTCCTCAGAGATACTTCTAGACAAAATGGTAATGAGTGACTGTATATTTTTTTCCTTGTTGCTTTCATCATCATGGTCCATGTTTGTCGTGTAATGTAAGCCCATGTTTTACACGATGAAAGTGGTATGTAATCAGGGTTGTTAAGTATCATATTTTTTTGTTAACTGATATTCTGATATAAACTGTACATTTTTTTGGTATGTGCACACTATACACACGCGCTTTTGAACTCATGTCATTCCAAAGAATGTGCGGTGTACTAACATGAACACGATGATTGTATGGTGTGGTGTGCCATGTTTGGAACGTAAAAAAGAAGAGCAAAAATGTTAAACATCAAATTACTCGCTGGATATGTTATGCTTGCTTCATCATCCTGCATTACGATGCTTTCAGATTTGTTTGTTTACACAAAAAGTTTCCCGTCACCCGGATGGAAGATAATGAAAGTCGTTAGTTTTTGCTTCTTCGGTCTTGATTCAGAGTGCTTTAAAAACAATGGGATTTTTTTCTGCTTTTAAAGCTGAGAAATTGAGATGGAATAAGTGGAATGGACGGAGTTAAAAAAATATATGGAGGTAATTTTAAAAGCTGAGTGACTAGTTTTTTTCGGTTGACGGAACATGTTTCGTCAAGATTGGAGAATGAGATGCTGAGATGGAGGAAAGGCAAAGTGACAAAATGAGAAGGAAAAAAATATCTTAAAAGCGACGATGAACAAACAACACCATCATAATCGTAGTCATCAGAAAAGGCAAAAAATACCTTGTGCTGTGTGGATAGAAAGTAACAAATGGATGTGATGGTAAAAGGCGGACGCGGCGGATGAAGATATTTTCGGATATAATGGTATTAGGACCAGGGTATCAGAACAAAAGGCGGCGGTTATATGAAGAAGTTAAAAGGAAATGGAAATCCAAACTCCACACTCATTCGATTTGACACTTTCCTCTCGGTACTAGAATGAGATGTTGCACAATATAGAATTCCGTATTTAATGCTAAGCGCTGTTGCTTCTCTAAAATTTAGATTTTATGCTATTCATGGATATATCCATAGAGTGGAATTTCGTTTGAGACGCAGACAGATTCTATTCCGCACGTTTACAGCTTGACGTGGGGAATAAAATGTGATACGGACCTGGCCTGGAGAGCATGTTTAAGTTGAGCGAGAAATGAAGATTAAAGAAAAAACCCCACATACCATGTAGGTGAATGGCTAGTTGAAAGTAGTATAAGAATGGGAAAATGGGACTAGGTATATGGTCGTAGGAAAAACAACTGAAATTTCATGTTTTGGGGTCATAATATGTAATCCAATATAATAATGTATGCAACGTCAAATGAATAAAAAAAGAAAGTGTGAGTCGACAAAAGGATGAAGCGAGTATGCAATATAAATGGAAAGCAGAACGTGGCCATGAGATGATATGAGGGCTTTCTCTTTTTTTACGTAACGGTGAAAGGTACCTATTTACGCTTATTTTCCATTTTATAGCTTGTTCTACTGCGCCACTGCTTTGCCTATAGATACACATTGTGAGATGAAATAACAGTAATATAATGGAAAACATCCTTTTCATCACAAAAAAGAATCAATGAAAAACGAATGTGCTTATTTGTACACAAGAGCTACCCCACAAAATGCTCTCATTTTCCTTAGAATCCGTACAAATTTTATGGCAAATTTTATGTAGGGATTCCAAGAATAACCATCAACCACCTACGTTACAAGCTTTGTTGTACGACTTTTCCCTTCTCCTACAATGACTATAAACATCATAGCGCAGCATTTGAGCTAAAACCACGTAAAAGGAATACAAAACGCTGATAAGCCAAGTGCCTCCAACAAAACTATCCTCTTTCCTTCAGGCTCCGTGTGTTTCAAGTGGCCATTAGCTTTTAGCGTAGTTTCTATTTGCTATTTTTTTTGTTTACATGTACGTTTTTATTATGAGTATAAGTAGCATTAATATTATTTGAATGTGCGTTACTGCTATTGTTAGTTGAAGTGCTGCTGTTGATAGCACGATGTGCCATGGACATAAAGAGTAATCAAAGGGCTAAGTGCGGAACAAAGCTTTTCACAGAAGAAAAAGTACAAAGGCATACAATACTCCTCTTACAATTTCCAGGATTCACATTAAATAATGTGTACTTGAGCTTTAGATAAAGAATCCGTAAAACGATTATGACAACTGTATACCCACAACATTTATTTACATACTTGTAAATGCGCTGCAGGATATTTGCTTTTAAGTTTTTCTGATTTTCGGGGTAACTACGTATTTTGTGGTTTCGTTTTGGGTCTAGAAAGTTTAGATTCTTTACATTTTCGGGATTCTGATGTGCAAAGTAGATCAAGTGCTAAAATCCTACGAGGATGGATAATGCGCAATATTATACATTTTGATTTCACATTTCATCCGCATTTATCGAATTAGCTTTGATACATCCAAGGGTTTATTTGCTGATATCGCCCACACAAACCGTTTTTGCCGTTGGTTCAAGTACAAAGATAGTGACAACCATAAAAATTCGATCCGTCTAAATGAAATATTTCGGAATTTATTCAAAGCGTAAAATAGCAAAAGCAACATTCTATATGGACTTTATTTTCCAAATGAATGAAAGTCACAAAATTGTACTATGGATTGAATTTAGACAGCGATGAAAATGTAATATATTGTAGAGTTATATAAAATGTACATTGTACAATACTACGAACGTCAACATTATGATGCCCGTAATAATCAGATTCAATTTTTATTATTTCGCTGAAGGATGTAATATTTCCCAGATATATAATTCATCTGGAGAACATTGGATTTTGTGACCGGGGGATGTGTTGGAGATGCTGCAAAATTGGTCTGACAAAATGGTTTGCTCACAATAATTCCTATTTATCCAAGTTTGCTAAATTTTGAAATGGTGATGTGCCTTGAGTCAAGGAGGAAAAGGAAATAAGATTCAAATTGGTTCGCCCCCAGGAGGAAATGTAGTGGGGTCACCTTTATCTACATTTTTTGAACTCACAAACAGATTTTTTTGCCCAAACCATTTCCGTCCTCCATTCTGTCGCCTTATTATTATTATTTATTTGTTTCTGTCTTATGCTATGTTATTTATGTATATCCGTCGTCATCTGTCCCTTCTACAGCGCTGGGTAAACACCTTCCTAAAAGTAATGCCGCATAAATTTTTACTGCCACGCTCTCTATTAACTGTCAGTATTTTCCATTTATAATTCATAGACAAATGCTTCCATTCTATTATTGCTTTATTCTCTGTCGGTTTGTTATTTCTCCATCTGTCACCTGCTTACCATCTTGTTTTTATGCATTCCAATGCGTCTGCATTTTATGATGCTTTTCTCCTTGTCACATGCACTTGTTTCCTCCAATACTAATAGTACCTAATAACAATACCATGCACCGCTACCGTAATTTTATACATTGAATACATCCATACTGCCTCTAATGTATCTGATGTTCCTAATTCAA